>JAWWTY010000068.1:2618646-2633030 GCA_035222235.1 Margarornis squamiger | reverse complement strand
CCCCCCCCCCCCCCCCCCCCCCCCCCCGCGGGGCGGGGCGGGGCGGGGCGGGGGCGCGCCCATTGGTCGGCTTCATGGTGCGAGGATGAGCCCGAGGGGGGTGAGCCAATAGGAGCGCGCAGGGGGCGGGACCGAGGTTGGTGATTGGTGGAAGGGGAGAATGGGACGAGTACGTGGGCGGGAGGGGTGTGGGCCAAGGGGGCGGGGCCAAGGGGGCGGGGCCAGGAGGGCACCTGGCAGGTGAACGGGACGTGGCTGCGGGCACCTGGACCGGGACAGGTGTGCTCTGCACCTGGCGGGGAGCTGGGCGGGTGTATAGGGTGCTGTACAGGTATGGGGTGTCATACAGGTATGGGGTGCAGTACAGGTATGGGGTGTCATACAGGTAAGGGGTGCTGTACAGGTATGGGGTGCAGTGCAGGTATGGGGTGCTGTACAGATAAGGGGTGCAGTGCAGGTATGGGGTGCTGTACAGGTATGGGGTGTCATACAGGTATGGGGTGCCGTGCAGGTATGGGGTGTCATACAGGTATGGGGTGTCATACAGGTATGGGGTGCTGTGCAGGTATGAGGCATCGTACAGATATGGGGTGCCATAGAGGTGTTGGGTGGTGTACAGATATGCGGTGTCATACAGGTATGGAGTGTCATATAGGTGTGGGATGTCATACAGGTATGGGGTGCCGTAGAGATGTGGGGTGTCATACAGGTGTGAGGTGCCGTAGAGGTGTGCAGGTATGGGGCATTGTACAGGTATGGGGTGTCATACAGGTATGAGGAATCATACAGGTATGGGGTGCCACACAGGTAGGGGGTGCCATACAAGTATGGGGTGCTGTACAGATGTGGGGTGTCATACGGGTATGGGGTGTCATACAGGTATGGGGTGCTGTGCAGGTATGAGGCATCATACAGGTATGCGGTGTCATACAGGTATGGGGTGCCATAGAGGTGTGGGGTGCTGTACAGGTATGGGGTGCTGTGCAGGTATGGAGTGTCATACAGGTATGGGATGTCATACAGGTGTGGGATGCTGTACAGGCTTGGGTTGCTGTACAGGTATGAGGCATCATACAGGTGTGGTGTGCCGTGTAGGTGTGGGATGCTGTACAGGTGTGGGATGTCATACAGGTATGGAGTGCCCTACAGGTATAGCGTGTCATACAGGTGTGGGGTGCAGCAGAGGTTCAGTGCAGGTGTGGGATGTTGTGTGGATGTGGGGTGTCGTGCAGTTGGCATGTTCTGTGCGTGTGGGGTTTGGGGTGCAGTACAGGTATGGAGCATTGAACAGGTATGGGGTGCTATACAGGTATGAGGCATCATACAGGTATGGAGTGTCATACAGGTGTGGGGTGCCGTAGAGGTGTGGGGTGCTGTCCAGGTATGGGGTGCTGTACAGGTACGGGGTGCCATAGAGGTGTGGGATGCAGTACAGGTATGGGGTGCTGTACAGGTATGGGGTGTCGTACGGGTATGGGGTGCTGTACAGGTATGGGGTGTCGTACGGGTATGGGGTGTCATACAGGTATGGGGTGTCATACAGGTATGGGGTACTGTACAGGTATGAGGCATCGTACAGATATGCGGTGTCATACAGGTATGGAGTGTCATACAGGTGTGGGATGTCATACAGGTATGGGGTCCCATAGAGATGTGGGGTGTCATACAGGTGTGAGGTGCCGTAGAGGTGTGGGGTGCTGTGCAGGTATGAGGTATTGTACAGGTATGGGGTGTCATACAGGTATGAGGAATAATACAGGTATGGGGTGCCACACAGGTATGGGGTGCCATACAGGTGTGGGGTGCTGTACAGATGTGGGGTGTCATACGGGTATGGGGTGTCATACAGGTATGGGGTGCTGTACAGGTATGAGGCATCGTGCAGGTATGAGGCATCATACAGGTATGGGGTGCTGTAGAGGTGTGGGGTGCTGTGCAGATATGAGGCATTGTACAGATATGGGGTACCGCACAGGTATGGGGTGTCATACAGGTATTGGATGCCGTACAGGTATGGGCTGTCATACAGGTGTGATGTGTCATACAGATGTGGGGCGGCTTTCAGGTGTGGGGTGCAGCACAGGTGTGGCATTCCATGCAGGTGTGGGTGCAGCATGGTTACGGGGTACAGAGCAAGTGTGGAGTACAGAGCAGGTGCTGGTGCAGCACAGGTGTGGGGTTCCATGCGCAGGTGTGGGGTTCCATGCACAGGTGTGGGGTGCAGTGCAGGTGTGGGATGCCGTTCGTGTGGAGCGTGGATGTGGGTGATGTCTGGGGTTCTATGCAGGTGTGGGGTGCAGCACAGGTGTATAGCACTGTGCAGGTGTGGGATGCAGCACAGGTGTGGGGTGCTGTGCAGGTGTGGGGTGCTGTGCAGATGTATGGCACTGTGCAGGTGTGGGGTGCAGCACAGATAGTGAATGCCATACAGGTATAGGATACAATCCAGCTGTGGGACGCTGCAGGTGCCACACAGGTTTGAGAGGCAGTGCAGGTGTGGGCCCCTGTGCAGGTGTGGGTGCTGTGCAGGTGTGGGTGCTGTGCAGGTGTGGGCCCCTGTGCAGGTGTGGGTGCTGTGCAGGTGTGGGTGCTGTGCAGGTGGGTGTGCGCGGGTGAGACCCCGCATCCCAGGGGGTCCAGCTCCCCATCGACCTTCGAGGGGACCCTGCAGGGGTGACCTGGCCCGAGGACGCGCTGGGTGGGCACACTCGGTGGCACCTCCCCCGGCCGCTGCCCGCAGCTCCTGCCCGGAATGGCGTCCGCCCCGAATCCCCCCGAATCCCCCTAATCCCGGCTCACCCGTGTTAATTAATCCCTTCGTGGTGCCCGCTAATCCCCCTCCCGCCACCGACACCGGGGACGCGGGGGCTTGGGGCAGTCACCGGCTCCAGGGACGGGTGTCCTTGGGGATCGGAGACCGAGGGCGGGCAGGGGGGCTCTCGCCTCACCCCCAGAGCTCTGCCCTCACCCTCGGGGCTCTGCCCTCATCCCCGGAGCTCTGCCCTCACCCTCGGGGCTCTGTCTACACCCTCGGGGCTCTGTCCACACCATCGGAACTCTGCCCCTCACCCCCGGAGCTCTGCCCTCATTCCCGGAGCTCTGCCCTCACACCCGGAGCTCTGCGAGGTCCCCGCACCCCGGGGCTCTGTCCACACTCTCGGGGCTTTGTCCGCACCCTCGGGGCTCTGCCCTAACCCCGGCCGAGCAGCGGGGGCTCCGCCGTGCCCCGGGATGCGGTGGGCGCCGGCCGGTCCCTTGTCCCGCTGCCTCAGCCGCCCGAGCGCAGCCCCGCCGGTGGGGTGTGGGACGCGGGTAGGATGGAGCAGTACTGAACAGGAACAGGACACGGGATGCTGGCTGGAATTCATTCCCAAGGAATGCTCCTTCGGCCGCAGAGCCGCTCGGGGCCGGGCAGCCCCCGCGCCCCCTTAATCGGGCTGGCTGCAGTGTAATCTGAAATAATCAAATTAGAGAGAAACCGCTAATCAGCGCTGAGCTCATCGTGTGTCACGGAGCCTAATTGCTGCGGGGGGCATGGGGGGGCTGCCGGCAGCGCCCTGTGGGCAGGGGCTGCCCCGGGGATGTGGGGCTGCCGTGGGGGGAGTCGGTGGGGCAGAGTGGGGTGGCTGCCGGCACCCGTGTCTGTCTGGGACTGTGTTATCCCTGCGCCCAGATCCTGCCTGTGCCCTGCCCGACTCCTCCCTGTGCTTGTGTGCTGCCTGCACCCACATCCTGCCTGCGCCTTTGCTCTGCCTGCACCTGCGCCTTGCCTGCATCCTGCCTGTGTCCAGCCTGCACCTTCGTCCTGCCTGCACCTTCGTCCTGCCTGAGCCCTGCCTGCACCTGCATCCTGCCTGCGCCCATGGTCCTCCTGTGCCCTGCCTGAGTCTTGCCCGTCATTGCCTCCTGCCTGCACCCACTTCCAGCCTTCACAAACATCCTGCCTGCACCTGTGTCCCGCCTGTGCCCATGTCCTGCCTGCACTTGCAGCTGTGTCCTGTCTGCACCAGCGCCTTGCCTGCATCCCGCCTGTGCCTGTGTCCTGCCTGCACCTGTGTCCTGTCTGTGCCCATGTCCTCCCTGCATCTGCATCCTGTGTCCTGCCTGCCCCCACGTCCTGCCTGCCCCCTGCCTGTGCCATGCTGAGGGTGCTGCGGCGGGTGCTGCCGTGAGGAGGGTGCAGCCAGAGCACACCTGTGCCCCGAGAGCCGTGCCAGGTGAGCGGCAGAGCAAACACCGCAGTGGCCGAGGCTCCCCAGCCCACCTTGCACTGTGTGACCTTCATTTAATCGCGCTAATGCCTCGAGTCTGCTCTGCAATCAAACGTGCCCCTCCCCCCGTTAATAAAGGGAAGGGAGATGGAAGGGGAAAATAACCAAAGATTAAACATTAATCTCCCTGGGGCCGAAAGTGAGCGGGGTGGGCGGGAGGGGACCTGTTGCCTTTGGGCTCCTGCTGTGCCTCCCGGGTCTGTGGGGTCAGAGGGAGGCCCCTCGACGGGCTCCTGAGGATGTCCTGGCTGCTCCCGGCTCTTCAGAGGGCTGGGGGACTGCAGCATCCCCCCTGTCCCATCCCATCCCCGGGCAGGGCGCCGGGGGGCCACAGGCAGTGGAGAAGGACGCTCCCACAGACCAGCTCAGAATCTCTCTTTATTATTTAAATCCATTATGTACAACGACCAAAAATAAAAAAACGCTTTTAAATTCTCTGCGATATGAAAACTACAAGCTCTGTACATCGACTGCCGTGAGTGCAAGAGTGGAGGATCATGGTCTTTGGTGGCTAAACTCGCGCACGGCCGGGCCCCCCCGGACCCCTCCAGCCGCCCCTTTGTGCCTCCCCACCGGGATGAGCGCCGGGCAGGTGACACGGTGACAGGAGCACAGGGTGGCTCTGGCTCCCAGCACGGGGCTGTGGCGTGGGGAGGGTGCACCAGTGGCTGGAGGGAGCAGAGCCGTGCCCAGCGCCATCCGGGCCGGCCCGTGTGCTCTGCGGGGACACCGGGATGGCCGCTAAGACATCTACATCACGCAGTGAGGACACAGCCCGGGGACACCGGACACACGGCCCAGCTGCAGACCCCTGCCCGAGGGGCTGCCCGGGAGACACCGACCACGGGGATGGAGTGGGACGTGGGGGTGGGCAGGGAAGGGGAGTTGAAGTCCATGGAAAAAAGGCAGTGCTGGATATCCCCTCTGGCTGTGCCGGGATTCCTGGGGGGGCTGCTGCGCCCCGCAGGGTGGGCTCCTGGAGCAGCCCTGCGCTCTGGACTGCTCCCGGCATCCCAAAACACGAGGGGGGAGAACTGAACACCTCACTTGGATAAGTACCACAGGGAACATGACCTCGCCTGCTGTGCCGGGGGTCCGGCGGGCCCCGCCCGGAGCCAGCCGAGCCCCAGAGCACGACACAAGCCGTGGCTCCTGACTCCAAGAGTGGGAAGCAGCTCGCACAGCGTGGCAGGGTCGGAGGGGACACTACTCTAACCAGGACTGAACACGGTTTGGCCCAAAGCGACACTGTAAGCAGAGCTCGGCTGCTCGGCAGAGCCACGACTCGAACACACATTGCAGACTACTGGCTCTGGAGGGGCGGTGTGGGGTGGCTGCGGGGACCCCAGGTCCCTGTCCGAGGGGGGTGATCCCACAGCCCCCCCTGTGTCCCCGGGCGCTGCCCGGGGCTGGCATCTCTTGGCGATAGCCTTTCACCCGCTGCGGTGCTGGTGACTGACATCTCCAGGCAACCTGGAAACGGGACCGCAGGGCAGGGCAGGGGGAGCAGAGCCCGGGCTGAGCATCCTCCTGGAGCCACGGAGGGGTCTCCCCCAGTGACCCGCTGAGCATCCTCCTGGAGCCACAGCGGGGTTGCCCCAGACTGATCCTCTGAACATCCTCCTGGAGCCACAGGCAGTGGGGTCCCCCCAGGCTGCCCCCATGCCAAGGTCCAGGCCACAGTGCCTGGGTGTGGGGCAGAGCCCTGTTTGGTGGCACATCCCAACCTTGCAGGGAGTCAGCACCTCTGAGGCAAAATGCTCCCCCAAGCCCGGGAGAAGGACTGGAGGGGCTGTTCATTGGAGACCCCTCTGCCCCCAGCTTTTCCACTTGGCACACCAGGGGAGCCCTGCCTGGGACCCCCAGCTCCTGGCACCTGTCCCCAGGCCCCTGCTGGCCCTGCACCCCCAGATTCTGCCTGCCCGGGGAGCCCCTGCCGTGGGCTCCGGCCCCCTCCGTCCACCCCAGCAGTGGACCTGGGTGGCTGCCTCTCCCTCCTCCCCCATAAAGCAAAGGAGCTGGGCAGAGCTCTCTGGGGATCGAGGTGAGCGTGAAGTGGCCACTGCTGTGACAGAGGACAACCTGGAGGAGCTGCCAGCGCCAGCCCTGCCCCGAGGACAGGCCGTGGGATGTGTGGGCAGAGCGTGGGGGGCCCGGCCCCAAGGGGAGCTGTGGGGAGCTGAGCTCCCCAGAGAGGCCAGAGCTGGGGCAAGGGCTCTGACCTGTCCTGTGCCTCCGGGAGGAGGGCAGGATCGGGGCAGATGGTGAAGGGGAGAGCCCGGACAGGGCCCCCCCTTGGGGCAGTCAGCAGAGCCCCCTCCTCATCCGGCTGGGCCAGCTCTGACGCTGCCCCCTGCCCATCCCTGTCGTGCCCCCGTGCCTGAAACAGCCCGTCCACGGCGCCGGGTGCTGCCTCTCACCTCTCCTTGCCCGGACACGGCAGGGCTGGTGCTCAGCTTCTCCTGCCGCCCGTGCCGCCGGGGAGCCCGGGTCTCTCCTGCCTGCATGCAGGTCCCGCCGGGACTCACATGTTGGACGGGAGTTTGGGCTTCCCCGTTTCCACCTCGGGGCTGAAGGCCACGGAGCCCTTGCGGGAGGGACCTGCTGCCTGCCTGGACGTGGAGACCGGGGACTGCGGGGTGGACGCTCCGGGCGTGGAGCGGCCGGGCTGGGCCAGCGATCCTGAAGGCATCTGCTGCGGGTGTGAGGGCTGGGCTGGGACCCCCGGACACGGCTTGGCGAGGAGTCCGGCCACCGAGGGAGAGGACCTGCGGGCCAGGTTCCCCGCAGACTTCCTGCCTTGCTTCAAGGAGCTCCCGTCGGCTTGCTGGGCCACTTTGTTGGGGAGGGAGGGCTGGGAGGCGGAGAGCAGCCGGACATCCTGGGTGAGCCGCCCCACCGGCAGCCCCTGGATGCTCCTGTGCTTCACCAGCTGCTGCGGCTGCATCAGCAGGGAGATGTGGGAGCCGGTGGCTCGGGACAGGCTGTAGTGGAGCGTTCTCCCCGGCGGCAGCGCCTGCTCCGAGCTGGGGGACGCGGCCCCCGCCGCCTGCTGCAGCAGCGAGGTGGAGACCGAGGCTCCGCGGGACCTGGAGAGCTGGGGCTGGGGGCCGGCCGGGGGCTGCTTGGCCCCCGCTGGCATCTCCCCCCTCTGCGCTGCTCGTGGCAGGGGCTGCGCCCCATGGCTTGGTCTCTGGGCCCCGCTCTCCAGCGGCACCTGGGACTGGACCATGGGGGAGGAAGGAGAACCGGCTGCAGGTGTCTGCAGGTGGGATGGCGCCCCAGATGGGGAGCTCACGGAGGAGGGCCGGGAGCCGCCCAGGCTGGGCTGGGACCGGCGCACGGGCTTGGTGAGCAGGGTGGTGTCGGGCGAGAGCGGGCTGGAGATGGAGGAGGGCGGCAGGAAGATGTGAGCCTGCAGGCTGTGCTGGTGGGTCAGGGCGATGGCCACGTTGGTGGTGGCCGCGGCCGTCTGCAGCGGTGCGTGCACCAGCGGCTCCCAGATCACCGGCTTCCCGCTCAGCTCCCGGCCCATCGCCATCTGCTGCAGGTCCTGGATGTTGTGGGCCATGTCCTGGTCGTGCTTCACGATCTGCTGGATCATCTCGTTGTTCAAGGGCCCCGAGCTGTGCTCGGCTCGCTTGCGGAGCAGGATGGAGTTCTTTTTCCCTGGATGGGAGGCAGGAGTGTCACCAACCCTGCTCTCAGGGACACTGCAGAGGGCAGGGTGGCAGCAGGGAAGGGACACTAAAACCTCACCAGTGTGCCAGGGGAAGCAAGACCCTGGGGAAATGGGGACTGGGGCAGAGGAAGCAGCAGGGACAAAACACAGAACATAGGAGTCATGGCTCCAAAGGGTCCAGGATGGGGATTGGGGTTCTGTTTCTCGTCCACAGGTAAGAGGAGGTATCAATAACAAGCAGCTGGCCAGTGCCAGACAGTGCAGGTATGTGGGGGTTACAGTTTCCCTGGGAAGCCTGTCCTATAACACTCTCTTGGAAAGAGAGGAAAGAGAGATCCTGGAGGCAGGCTCCTTCCCAGTGCTCCCCCTCATCCTCACTGCTAGGCACCCATGGGGCTGAGTGCTGTGATCCACAGGGCCCATGATGCTGTCACCTGTGGTACCAGGGTGCTGTGGCCCCTGGGAGTGGGCAGAGAGGTCAGTCCTCTGGGCACAGGGGGTCAGTCCTCACCTATGCGGTCCAGCCGGTCCATGGCCACCGTCTCGAAGGCCCTGCGCATCATGGGGTACTCCTCCAGCACCTCGTTGAAGTTGTCCACGGACAGGGAGTAGAGGCGGCAGTAAGTGTCAGCTCTCACGCTGGCCGTGCGCCTGCCACGTGTCAGCAGGCAGATCTCTGCAGGGAGACCCGGCTGGGGGTCAGGGTGAGGATGCCATCCATCCCCTCCCCAGCAGGCAGAATGGGAACAAGGCTGCCAAGCACCCCGACACGCTGCCCAGCACCCCAAAACCGTGCCCAGAGCAAAGCACAGCTCAGGAGGAGGGACAGACTGGGGAGTCTGCACAGCCACAGCCATGCCCTTGGCAAGGCACAGCCTTCTCCTCTCTCCCCAGGCCACGGAGACACACGCAGGAATGGCTGCTGTGATGGCCCAGCCTGTTTTCCTCCCAGGCTTGTGCCTGTAACCTATAAACTGGCTCAGATGTTCTGCTCCGAACCCCTGCTCCTTCCCAGCTGGTGGTGGGGTGGTGGATAGCCCTCTGCCCCTCAGACCTCAGGACTCCAGCTGCCCCTCCGATCCCACCTGCTGAGCAAAGTACCTTAGTCCTTCTGTGCCCTAGACCCTGGGGTGAGGTGGATGCCAAGCCTTTGACACTGGGCAAGAGGGGATGGGGAGGCAGAAACATCAGGGATGCCCCAGTTTCTTCCCCCCAGCAGGTCTCACCCCCCTCTGCTCTCCAGGCACCCTGGCTCAGCCTCACCCCCAAAGTAGGAGCCATCAGACAGCTTTGTCTCCTTGTTGCCCTTGGTGAGGATGCTGACCACCCCGTGCTGGATGAAGTACATCTTCTTGCCCACGGTGCCCTCACGGATGATGAAGTCCCCGGGCTGGAAGACCTCGAAGCGCAGCTTGGTCAGCATGGCAGTCACAAAGTTGGGGTCAGCATTGGCAAACAGGGGCATGTTGGCCACCAGGTTGCGGCAGTTGAAGTTGATGATCTCCTGTGGGGTTGAGGAGCAGGGTGGTCACCCAGCCTGACCCCAGCAAGCACTGGCCCCTCTGCCCCAGGTCACCCACTCCGGGGTGCCTGCCCGCACCTCCTTGAGCGGCTCGCTGAGCTCCCCCAGGATGTTCTCCTCGTCAAACATCTTGCCCTGGTAGCGGTGCTCATAGTACTCGTGGATCCGCTGGCGTGTGTCCCCAGGCAGCTTGTGGAAGGACATGTACTGCTCCACTTGCTTGTACTGTGGGGACAAGGGGAGCCCCACGGGGCTGAGTTGGGACCAACAGCATGGCTGAACAACGTGGACACTCTCCTCCATGATGAGAAGTGAGGGGTCACCCCTCCTCCAGGGTCCCAAAGGCTGTCTCAGGGGCAGAGGACAGGACCCCCGTGCACTCAGGATGCGGGGGGTCCTAGCGCAGGGGACAGGATGAGGGTCTCACTGTGTTAGGGTGAAACCCAACATGATGACCAGGGCGTCTCTATCCTTATGGGCAGTCTGAGATCCCTCCCCACACCCCCAGGGTGGGTGGGGAACCACCCAGAGATGCCAATCTCTGGAACCAGCAGGGCAAAGCAGCTGTGCTGAGCTGCTTCTGGAGCCAGACCCTCCCGTGCCAGGACTCTTCCCCCAGTGCTCAGGCCCTCACTCCCACAACCCCGCTGACCTTCTCCTGGTACTGGCGCCGGGAGGAGTCCAGGGACTGGATGAGGGCGGTGGCGTGGCCGATGAACATGGCATAGCAGGTGGCCCCCACGATCATGCTGAGCATGGTGAGCCAGACGTCAGTCATGCCCTCAGGTGCCTGCTGCCCGTAGCCGATGCAGAGCATGTGGCTCATGGCCTTGAACAGGGCGTGTGAGTACTGCTTTCCCCACGAGTCGTTCTGCAGACGAAGGACAGCAGTGCTGGGGGGGCTGTTGGAAGGAGCTGCTGGGGTTCAATCCCCCAGCCCCCCCTCTGTAAGCTGGGGAGTTCAGAGCCACAGCAAGAAAAGGGTTGCTGATGTGTCCAAGACCAAAGGGCTGAGCTCTGTTCCAGGAAGAGGCACCAGGACTCTGTGAAGCCCTGAGCTGGCACCAGGGAAGGAGGAAGGAGCCTCACTGCCCTATCCCCTTCCTCAGGGATTCCCTGACTCCAGCAAGGTGGGCTGAGGTGGGAAGGTGATGCAGAGATTCCCTTTGCCCCATCTCACTTCTGTGACCAGAGAGATGCTGCTCGACGGTGGGTCCAGGCAGCTCCAGCCTTGGAGCAGATGTGTAACCAAATCCTCTGCCCACCACGGCAGATCCCACCCAGAATCACCCCTGCCCAGGCACTCACCACCATGTGGTTCTTGGAGACCCAGCAGTCCTCAGGGAAGTCCTGCAGCATGGGCACCAGGAACTGGAGGCAGCCATCCCAGTGGCACAGCAGCAGCATCATGCCAATGAGGTTGAAGATCCTTACCACGGCGCTGGCCAGGTCATATGTCATGTGGAAGATCTGGGGAACAGGCAGGAGCGGAGCTGCAGGGAAACTCCTCTCCTAGAATAGTCCTTGGAGCCTCTGCCCTCCAGCCAGCTGTACCCCACAGCCAGGGACCCCTGACTTGGCCTGAGACCCTGACCAGGGGATGCCCAAGGGGTTCTCACCTCCTCCCACTGGTGGATGTAGCGGATGAGGCGCGAGAGGCGCAGCAGGCGCAGGAGGCTCAGGATCTTGGTGAAGCGGACGATGCGCAGCGCCCGGGCTGTCTTGTACACATCAGAATCCACCTGGGTCTCCAGGTCAACGATGAGGAAGATGTAGTCAACAGGGATGGAGGAAACAAAGTCGACCAGGAACCAGCTCTTCAAGTACTTCATTTTGATGGTGTGAGGGTCGAGGATGATCTCCGTGTTGTCCTCCACCACAATGCCTGTCCGGAAGTTCAGCACCAGGTCAGCCAAGAAGAAAGTGTCCGAGAGCACGTTGAAAACGATCCAGGGAGGGGTGTTCTCATCCTTGAAGAAGGTGATGCCCACAGGCAGGATGATCAAGTTCCCCACCATCAGGAGCAGCATGATGAGGTCCCAGTAAAACCTGCAGGGCAGGGACGCGGGGGACAGAGCGGGGCAGGGATGGAGTGGGGAGAGGCAGGACACAGGTGGTTAGACAGCAAAACCAGGCTCAGAGTTGGAGTCCAGCAGAGCATGGAGAGGAAGGTGCTGAGGACACACGTGCCTGCCCACACACATGACTAAGACCCTGCTGCTTGTCTGGGACAGATGTGAGAAAATGTGTGTGGGGAGGAGAAATTCAGCACCAGACCAGGGGGCCAGGGGTACAAATGTCACCTCCTGTGTGTGTGGGAATGTGGGGCTGTAGCTCAAGGGGCTTGCCTGTCACTTTCCCTCTTATCATGGCATGACAGTGCATGTACATGTATGCCCCCACCCCAAACTTGACATGTGGCCCATGGAGAACTCAGGGAGAACAAGAGCTTTGCTCCTTGGAGCTCCCTGGAGCCTCCTGTCATCCGCCAGCTCCCCTCCACCACCCAGGCTGGCTTAGCAGGATTTGGGATAAGCTTTGCTGGTTATGCAAACTGAGCCAAGCTCCTGGGGCTGCCGAGGGACTTGGGGGTCAGGGAGGCTGTTGTGGTGAGCCAGGCAGCAGCCAAGCAAGGGCAGACAATGCCAATACCAGGGGAAGGTGGGAGGAATGTCTAACTCCAAAAGAGCTGCCAGTGCACACTGGACAGGAGCTGCACAGCTCTGGGCCTGCAACACCCCTCATCTACCTCCTTTTGCTGTGAGTAGATGAGCTCAGAGGCTTTGGAGGAAAAGCCAAGAGATTCTGGGAGCAGCTGGTTATGTCAGGACATCCAGCATCGCCGTTCACATGCAAATGCCCCTGGGATGTTTTCATTCTCCACGCAGACACATAACGCCTTCCTCCACCAGGCTCGTGATTCCTGGGATCCCTGCTCAGAGCCTTCACGAGCCCCTGGGAAAGCAAGTCCGGCTCCCACCTTCGGGTGCCCCCATTAGCCCCAGCCCTGGCTGTGGGTTTAGACCCAAATCTCCAAAGGTGACCTCAGGACAAGTCTTAGTGCTGGTGGATTCAAGCCAGCCTTGACAAGTGATGGAAGTCTCTGGGTGTTTCCCACTCTGTGCCCATGGTGAGACACAGGTATCAGGATCCCTGCAGGTGAGGGAAGGGAGAGAAGGGGAAGTCGTGGTGCCATGAGACACTCCTTCAGCAAGAGAGCACCTGAACCTGTCAGGGAGGGGGGACACCCCGGGGCTGGGAGCCACCCAAGGGTCAGGAGTGACCCCAGGGCCAGGAGTCACCCCAAGGTCAGGAGCAACCCCCAGGGTTGAGGAGCCCACCCCAAGATCAGGAGCCATCCCAGGATCAGGAGCCTCTCACAAATTAACACCTTCTTGCCAGTGACCAAGGTCTGCTGGGTCAGGTGAGGAGACACCAGCCAAGGAAGAAGGTGCCTGACCTGACTGAGCCACTGCCTCCTCACCTCCATGCTCTGCCTCAAGAAACACCTTGTCCTGAGCAGGGAAACTGTCCCCACTGTGTCCAAACCTGCCCAGAGCTCTCAGATTTAGGCTTAAGCTCTTTAGGACAGGCCCTGTCCTTCACTCAGTGTCAGGCCAAGCATGCAGGGCCCTGATCTCCACGGCCTTTATGTATCCCCATAATGTGATAAACACCGGCGTAATCCCCCCGGCTTGTCCACCTGCCAGCTCCCCTCAGGGCACCGGTTGCACAAGCTGCTCCTGGAGAAGCTCAGGCTCACGAACTTTGGGATGGCTTTCCTGGGAAGAGGGCTCTCAGGGCTGGCAGCTGGGGCGGTGCAGGGCAAGGGGGCATGTGGCTGGGCCCCGGTGGCGAGGGGAGATGGCGACAGGTGCCAGGGACCCGTGGTGGGTGCCAGCCCTGCTCCGAGGTGCTCCTGAGGCTGGGGACATCAGCCGTGTCACAGCCTGCTGCGGGAGATGACTGCCTGGCAGCCTCATCCCCCGTGGAGAAAGCCCACCCTGTATGACTCAACATCCCCGTGACACCCAGTTCCTCCCACATCATCCATCCCCGAGCTCTCGCTGTGATCCCGGTGACACCGTGAGCCAGGCCCGGCTCCTCCGCCGGCTGCCCAGCCCTTCTCCAGCCCCGGGGACCCGCGTCCCCAGGGGGAGATGGATGGCGGCTGCTGGCCAAATTAAATCCAGCACCGGGAAGCGCGGGGGGAGCTGTCGGGGGACGGGGGAGCCACAGCCGGGCAGCCCCTGCAGCCCCCGGCGCTGGGTCAGCGGAGGTCCCCGGGCTCGGTGGGGCTGCGCTGCCCCCGGGGCACCGCGATGCAGAAGGGGAGGATGAGGCAGAACGGAGGTGCCCGTGAGGGCTGGATAACCCAGGGACGGCGAAAAGGCCGGGGCATCGCTGCTCCCCCCGTTCCGGCCATGGGCAGCCGCCTCCCCGGGGCCGGTGCGGAGCCGCGGGCACCGGCACTTGTTGCCCCGACGGCGGCGGGGCCGCGCTCAGCACCACGGACAGCACCGGGAGGGGCGGCGGGGCCGGGGCGGGCACCGGGAGGGGAGGGGGTCGGTGCCGGTGCCCCAGGAGGGGGGGTCGGTACCGGAACCCCAAAAGGGTTCGGTGCCGGTGCCATGATGGGGGTCGGTACCGGTGCTTTGGGGGGGGTCGGTACCGGTGCCTTGGGGTGGGTCGGTACCGGTGACATGATGGGGGTCGGTGCCGGTGGTTGGGGGGGTCGGTGCCGGTGCCGCAGAAGGGTTCGGTGCCGGTGCCCTGGTGGGGGTCGGTACCGGTGCCATGGTAGGGGTCGGTACCGGTGCCATAATGGGGGTCGGTACCGGTGCCGCGGTGGGGTCGGTGCCGGTGCCAGGATGGGGGGCGGTCTGGGTGCCCGGGGGCGGTGCCAGTG
>JAWWTY010000068.1:2604415-2618546 GCA_035222235.1 Margarornis squamiger | reverse complement strand
CCCCCGCCGCCTCCCCGTCCAGCACCGGCGGCTTCTCCCGCGGCTTCTCCGGCGGCTTCTCCGGCGGCTCGGGGCTCCGCCGCGGTGCTGCCTCCATCCCGCCGGTGCCGCCGCCGCCGCCGCGCCTCACGTTTCCTTCAAACGCCCTTGCCCGGGCGCCCTGCCCGCCGCCGCCCCGCCGCACATGCCCGGCCCCGGGGCGGGCGGCCGCTCTCGGTCACCGGGAGGGAATGCCCGCCTGTTGCGCGCGGCGCGGGCGCGGCGGGGCAGCGGGGGAAGCGCTGCCGGCGGCGGAGGGACCGGAGGGAGCGGCGGGGAGGGAGGGATGGAGGGATGGAGGGATGGAGGGAGGGAGTGGCGAGGCCCGGGCGGCACCACCGGGAGCGGCGGCGCCGGGACCCCGCGCTGGGCGGGGCTTCGGGGGTGACCACGCCCCCACTGGGAGTTAGCCACGCCCCTCTGGGAGAACCACGCCCACTGGCAGGCCTGCTCACACGAAAGAGGCGTGGCTTCTGCTAGAGGGGGCGTGATCACCCGCTCTTGGCGCCACCCCCCGCCGCTGCCAGCTAGGAGGGGGCGTGGCTTCAGAGTGGAGGTGGGTGGGGCCACTAGATGTAGGCCACGCCCCTCTCATCCAACACCGCCCGGGGGTGGGGCTGGGGACTATGTGGGCGGGGTGACACGGCATAGACCCCGCCCCTAAATTCTTACCCTGGGGGCGGGGCTCCGGGAGGCGGCGGGCGTGGTTATCCGCCTAAGCCCCGCCCCCTTCGCACATAACCCCGCCCAGCTGCCTTCAGCGGGGAGGGGCGTGGCTTCGGTTGATAAGTGGGCGTGGCTCCCCGCCCGTCCGCTGTAGCCCCGCCCCTCGGTTGGACAAGGTGCTATGAGGGAGTGTTTTCACTCTCGGTCACGCCCCCTTTCCGCCTCTAACCACGCCCCCTCACTCGGGCCCCGCCCGGCGTGACGCAGCGGCGCGCGCGCGGCCGTACGTGCGTGCGTGCGTGTGTGCGTGCGTATGTGCGTGCGTGCGCGTCCCCGCGGGCGGCAGGACCCGGATCGGCGGCGGCGGCGGCGGGAGGAGGAGGAGGAGCTGGAGCGGGGCCCGCGGGCCCTCGGCCGCCATCACGGATTTCCTGTGGGACAAGCGCACCGGGCTGGCTGCGAGGACGGTGCGCGGCCGCGCGGGGCGGGGCCGCGGGGTTTGGTGGGGGTGTAGGGGCCGGGGTGGGGCGGGTTAGGCCGCGGGCGGGGAGGGCCCGGCCGGTGGGTCCCGGTGGGTGTTTCTGTGGGGAAGGGAAGGAGCGGCGGGGTGGGATGGCCCGGCGTGACCGCCCCGGTCCCCGGCGCCGTCTGTGCCGGTGTCCCCGGTGCTTCCGGCCCCGCACGGGGCAGGCCCCGCCCGGCGCCGCCGCCATCGCCGTGCCCGGACCGGCTCCGGTGCTCGTCCCGCCGGGGCCGGCCTTGGCGGGCCGCCAGCGCCGCCTTCGCGCTCCCTTTGGCCAGCGGCGAGGCCCGGGGGGGAACCCGGGGCCGCCCCGTTGAGCCCCCCCGTGCCCAGGGTACCGAGCCCCTGCCCTCCCGGTCAGCCCCGGTCAGCCCCGGGCCCGGGGCCGGTTCTGCCTGTCCGAGCCCGGCCGGTGATGTCAGCGCAGGGCGGGGGCGGGGGGGGCAGTTTGTGGGGGAGGGGAAATCGCCTGTGGGCAAAGGGAGCTCGGCCTGTTCCGGCCCTGGCACAGGGTGCCCACAGAGGCTGTGGCTGCCCCTGGGTCCTTTGGAAGTGTCCAAGGCCAGGTGGGACGGGGCTTGGAGCGACCTGGGCCGGTGGAAGGTGTCCCTGCCCGCGGCAGGGGGTGGGACTGGACGAGCTCTGAGGGCCCTCCCAGCCCTCAGCATTCCATGATTCCATAATTTGTGGCTGTGGAGCCGAGGCAGGTGGAGCTGCTCGTGCCTGGGCGCTGAAATACGTGTGGGGAATGTCTGAGAGTGGGTTTGCTCCTGGGCAGTTCCTGCAGCACAGGGAATTGTGCCATGGAATATCCTGAGCTGGAAGGGACCCCCAAAGATCATCCAGTTCAACTCCTGGCCCTGCACAGACACCCCAAAATCCCACCCTTTCCCTCAGAGTGTTGTCCAAACCCTTCTGGAGCTCTGGCAGCCTTGGGGCTGTGCCCACTGCCCTGGGGAGCCTGGTCAGTGCCCACCACCCTCTGGGGGAAGAATTTCCCTGATTTCCAACCTAACCCTGCCCTGACACAGCTCCAGCCATTCCCTCGGGTGCTGTCCCTGCTCACACAGAGCAGAGATCGGAGCTGTCCCTGCTGAGGAAGCTGCAGATCCCTGAGATCTCCCCTCAGTCTCCTCCAGGCTGAACAGACCAAATGCCCTCAGCCACTCCTCCTCTCCAGACCCTTCCCCACCTTCGTGTCCCCCCCAGTGTGGATGTCACTTGCTTGGCAGCAAACCAGAGGCCTCTCTTAGGGAGCTGCCCCTTGTAGGTATTTCCATTACTGGTGCACAGGGACTTTGGTGTTATCCAGGACTTCATTTCACCTTCCTTCAGTTCTCCTTGGGGGTGCTTCCCTCCTTCCTGGGGAGCACAGGAGCTTAAAGGGAGAAGGTGGAAGCCCTGGAGGTGCAACTGGAGGTGTGGACAGTAGAGATGGGTGCAAAGAGAGGGAAGTAACCTGGAAAAGATCTGATTAATACACAGCTCTAGTTCCAGTCTTCTCATGCCACTTAAGTGTAGCAGCATTTCCCTGACCATGACAAGGTAGTGTCTTGTTTTAGCTTCTGAAACATGTAAAAGCCAAAATAAAAAGTACAGGAGGAGTATTTATTGAAATAGGTATTTCAGTTGGATTTGATTAATACACAGAACTAGATCTAGTCTTCTCATGGCACTTAAGTGTTATATAGCACCAAGCAGCATTTCTCTAAGCATTGACAAGATGGTGTTTTTTGGCTTCTGACATATGTAAAAGTCAAAAATCCAGGAGGAGTATTTATTGAAATAGGTATTTCAATCAGATTTGATTAATACACAGCACTAGTTCTGGACTTCTCATGCCACTTAAGTGTAGTACTTAACAGCATTTCCCTGAGCATTGACAAGATGGGGATTTTTTGCCTTCTGAAACATATAAAAGTCAAAAAAAAAAATTCAGGAGGAGTATTTCTTGAAATAGATATTTCAGTTAGACCTTTTAAAATCTACAGAATTGAGAGATGGTGTTTTCCCATTATCAAATCTCTCACATAACACAGCAAGCACAGCCCCTGTGGGTCCCCTCCTGTCCTAGAGGGGCTTTGGGACCTCTGAGAAGTTTCTCCCCTCCCTCTCAGAACTTGAACACTCAGACACGCTGCTGATGCTGCTCTGTGCCAGTCTCTGTCCCGCACAGTCACTCCCGCTGTCCCTTGTCCCCACGGGTGGCTCACGGGGTCCCTGCTGTCCCCACGGGTGCCTCACGGGGTCCCTGCTGTCCCCACAGATGCCTCACTCCCGAAGGTACCGCTCGTCGGAGCGCAGCAGCCGCGGGAGTTACCACGAGCGCTACCGGAGCCGCAAGCACAAGCGGCGGCGGACGCGGTCACGGTCGAGCAGCAGCGAGCGGGACCGGCGGCACCGGCGGGAGGACAGCTACCACGTCCGATCCCGGAGGTGAGCCAGGCCCACACCTGCCCTCTCTCGCTGTGGTTGTGTTGGGAGGGGCCTCTGGAGATCCGAGGCAGGGTCGCCCAGAGCAGGTGATGCAAAGAAACCCATCCAGGTGGGTTTGGGGTGAGTCCAGAAAGGGAGACTCCACACCCCCCCGGGGTGGGTGTTCCAGTGCTCTGCCACCCCCGTTCTTCACAGAACCATGGAATATTCTGACCCACAAGGGCCATCAAGTCCAGCTCTTAAGTGGATGGCTCCTACAGGAATTGAATTCATTGAACCATTAACACCATGCTCTAACCAACTGAGCTGATCTCAGGGTTCTTCCTCACGTTGAGGTGGAGCTTCTTGGGTTTTAGTTTATGGCCATTGCTTCTCATCCTGTCACTGGGCACCACTGAGCAGCCTGGCACCATCCTGACCCCTGCCTTGGAGATATTTATATGCATTAAGGGCATCCCCTCTCAGTCCTCTCTTCTCCAGAATAACCAGGCCCGGCTCCCACAGTTTCTCCTCATAAGAGAGATGCTCCAGTCCCTTCATCATCTTTGTTTCTCCAGCTGGACCTGGTCAGCTGTGGCCACCTGCTCCTGTGTGGCCTGGGCTCTGCTCTGAACTGTCACAGTCAGGGCTGTGCTCATGACCAAACGCCCTCACCTTGCTCCCCTCTTGGGGAAACTTCCCTGTCTGACCATCCAGGAGCCACTCCAGCAATCCCACTCCACCACCTGAGCTGGGACTGAGGCCCCTTCACAGCGGTGGCTCCAGTGACCTGATGGGTAACCTGTTTGACTCCCAGTCTGACCAGTTTCCTCACCAGCTCAGCCCCAGGTTTCCCATAGCAGAGTCCCAGATGTCTGGAGCCTTGAAATAATCTTGATGCAATAACAGAATAACAGCTGAAGCTGGTACCTCTGGGGAGGGACCCCAAACAAAGGACCCCCAGGGCTTTTATCCCCTCACAGTCTCAGTGCAGGAAGGTCTCAGGATCATGGACTGCTGCCATGTCCCTGAATGTCCCTCACCTGGCTGGGACACAGGTCCACGTGCCCTTTGTTATGCAATGGGTTGGTAGTGCAGAGCCTCTTGCCTGGGGTTCCAGCCTGCCAGAACTCCCACTGCTGCTGCCCCCGAGCTGCTGGCACCGAGTGTATCGAAGGAGGGGATTCTCCCCCTCTGCTCTGCTCTTGTGAGACACCTGGAGCACTGCATACAGTGTTCCTGGCATCAGAAGGATATGGAACTGTTGGAGCAAGTCCAGAGAAGGCCACAAAATTGATAAGGGGACTGGAGCCCCTCCCCTCTGGAGACCGACTAAGAGTTGGGGCTGTTCAGTTGGGGCTGTTCAGCCTGGAGAAGAGAAGGTTGTGTGGAGACCTCAGAGCACCTTCCAGGATCTGAAAGAGGCTGCAGGGAAGCCAGAGAGGGACTCTCCATCAGGAACTGGAGTGACGGGACAAGGGGAGTGGGTGTATATTGAAAGAGGGGAAATTTAGGTCGGGTGTTAAGAAGAAATTCTTTACTGTGAGGGTGGTGAGGCCTGACCAGGGAAGTTGTGAATGCCCTTGTGAACCCTGGAAGTGTCCAAGGTTGAACGGGGCTTGGAGCAACCTGGTCTAGTGGCAAGTGTCCCCATGGCAGAAGGGTTTGGGACTAGGAGATCCCTGAGGTCCGTTCCAACCCAGTCTGATTATGTCCCTCCTCATCCTCCTGCCCAGCTACGACGACCACTCCGCAGACCGGCGGGCCTACGACCACCGGCGTTACTGTGACAGCTACCGGCGCAACGACTACAGCCGCGAGCGGGGCGGGGACGCCTACTACGAGCCTGAGTACCGACATTCCTACGAGTACCGGCGCTCCCGGGACCGCGAGGGCAGCTACCGGAGCTGCAAAAGCAGCCGGCGTAAGCACAGGCGGAGGCGGCGCCGCAGCCGGTCCTTTAGCCGCTCCTCATCGGTGAGTATCCTGCTGTGCTGGGCCTCCCCTGTAACCTTTCTCCCCCAGGTGCCGAGCTCGGTAAGTAAAAAACTCACTTTCTAAACACTCTCTCAGACTCGGCTTGAAGTGTGTGTGCGTAGAGAAAAGTTTTCGGTGCAGAGCATTCCTGCCCACGTCCCGCTGCGCCGCGGCCGGGGCTGCCCTGTGCCAGCTGGGCACGGGTGGCTCACACGGCTCTCTTAGTGTTGCCCGCTCAGGTGGGAGGCCAGGCGTGCCCCGTGAGGCCTGGTGTTTCCCAGGGGTGGTGCTGCAGCTCCGCCCGCTTGGTGAGGCTCATGGAGAGCTGTGCAGGAGCCCCAGCCAGGCAGGGTTTGTGTGAGGCTCAAACAGCCAGCACTCAGCTGGTCCCAGTCCCAGAGAGCCTGTGATAGGGGGCTTGTCCCCGTGGTCCCTGCTTTGGGCTGTGGCAGGAACCCACTGGCTCTGAGGGGCTTCCAGGATCCTCCTGGGTGGGCCCAGCTGACGTGGGGTGTCGTGCGAGGGGCTTTGCGGAGGAGCAGAGCTTTTGGACCACTCAGGTCAGGTGGAGGCACCAACCATCCCAGGCTCTTCCTGGCAGTGTCCCTGGCTTTCTCTTCTTGTCTGTTCTGCTGCTCACCTTCCACTTCTGTTAGACGCCAGACACGGTTTCTGCTCTGTGTGTGGAGCTCTCAGTGTTGTCTGGTCTTCTGGCTGTGTGTCCAGGGAGGGGATTAGGGGCTGGATTCAGGTCCCAAGTCTGCTGGGCCAGTTGCTCCCAGGTGTGGGGATACTTAGCTGAGGAACCGAAGGCAGGAATTTTCTCTTCTCTGGCATAAACCTCTTATCTGCCTCATCCCAGGCTGTCCCTGTTGGGTTCTGCTTCTCTCCTGGAAGTTAGTCCTTCCAGGATCAGCTTCTTCAAGGGAGGGCCTAGGAAGAAGTGTCTGTCTTTCCCTAGGCAGTCACTGTAAACTAGGTTTTTGGATGGATTGTTGGACCTAGGGCTGCTTCTGGAATCTCTGAATTCATCTTTCCCTGAGTGTCGGGGCTGGGGGAAGCTGTGTGGGCGGTTGTTGGAGTGGGATGGGGGTGCCTGTGAGGGCAGCCTGGGCTTGTGCAGGACCTCCCAGCACCTGCCTCCTGCTGCCCTTCCTCCATGGTGGCCATGGGGCTGCCAGGACCCCCTCCCTGTGGCCTCTGGCACGCTCAGGCAGTCCCCAGGACTCGAAGGCTGGTGCTGTTCCTCTCCGTGCCCCCACGGGAGCAAGAGCAGCCTTCCCCTTCCATGCCCCTCGGCTCCTGCGCTCTGACAGCTCTGCTCTCACACTGGTTCGGGTGGGGCTGTTTGTAGGTTCTTTTTTTTCTTATTTTTTTTTTACCTTTTTTTTCTTTTTTTTCTTTTTTTTTTTTTGCTACAACGAAAAGCGAACTGTTTTTTTCTTTTCTGAGCTAGTGTGTTGTATCTTGACATGTTCCCTTGCAATATCCCTATCGTTATATATTCCTCTGTGCCGTATGAATTGGCTGGGAATCTCCTCCTGCAACCCCTCCTCAAACAACCATGTGAATTTCCAAACCAACCAATGCGTGACGCTGGCTGCTGCGCTGGTTTGAAAATCTGATTGGTGAATGATGAATTCCCTGTCTGCCTGGGCCAGCAGCGGAGTCGACAGAGCAGCAGAAGG
This sequence comes from Margarornis squamiger, assembly GCA_035222235.1. Classification (NCBI taxonomy): domain Eukaryota; kingdom Metazoa; phylum Chordata; class Aves; order Passeriformes; family Furnariidae; genus Margarornis; species Margarornis squamiger. Next base: position 2,611,238 of record JAWWTY010000068.1, on the reverse strand, counting down.
GCCAAGAGTGTGGAGGACGACGACGAGGGGCATCTGATCTATCGCGTCGGCGACTGGCTACAAGAAAGATGTACAGCCAAATCGTAACATAATTTAGCTCTCTAGTTAAGCTCCCATCGCAGTCGCAGATCTGTCTTATCTTTCTGTTTCATTTTATTTTCATTGTTTATTAAAGAGAAACCCTCTCCTTTTCCTTCCCCTTTTGTTAAAAGCTACGTTTATATTGTGTATTGTTACTGAAGTGCCAGGGAATTAGGGCAGCTGCCTTGTGCAGCCGGTGTCAGCCTTCCGCTGCTCCGGTCTCTCCAGCTGTGTGCAGGTTAGGTGTTGCAATGCATTCTCCTCTGCCCTGTGTATCGCTGCAGCCAGGTCCTGCTCCCTCTCTCAGCTCCTTCCCTCTCCTTCTCTCCCTCCCAGATGAGATTATCAGCACGCTGGGGGAAGGCACGTTCGGCAGAGTGGTGCAGTGCATGGATCACCGGAGGTACGTGGGAAAAGGGGAGACCACAGCTGGCAGTGGAGTGTTTTGGGCATAATGTGGGAGCCTGGAGGTGCAAATCAAGTCTGTTGGCTTCCTGTATCCTCTGCTGGTCTGAGCACTTGGCCTCTTGGGTCACCTGTGTGCTGGGGGAAGCCTTGGGGCTGTTTGTAGGGAGGGAAAAGGCTTTTTTTTTTTTTTTTTTTGATGGACACCCCTTAAAAACAGCCACCTGCTCAAGCAAGGGTGGTGGAGGCTGTGCTGCACAGGGGAGGCTGGTCAGAAGGTTCTTTTCACAGGACACAGCCCTTTTGACCCCCTCTGGGCTCACCTTGTGCTTTCTCCCTCAGGGGTGGTGCACGTGTTGCTCTCAAAATCATCAAAAACGTAGAGAAATACAAGGAGGCTGCTCGGCTGGAAATCAACGTGCTGGAGAAAATCAACGAGAAGGATCCCGAGAACACAAAGTGAGTGTGCTCTTCATGCTGAACAGGAAGGGCTGGTTCCAGGGGTGGGATGGAAGAAGTGCTTGGTGGTGTGTGGCTGAATGTGATCCTGGCTAGTTCTGGAGGCATCGTGTCTTGGCGCGGGATACAGACTGAGTGGCAGAAGGAGGAGCCTGGCACAGGGATGGCATTGCAGAGCTGCTCCCAACTGGGATGTTTCTGTCAGTCTTTGTGTCAGGATGTTTGACTGGTTTGACTACCATGGCCACATGTGCATCTCCTTTGAGCTGCTGGGGCTCAGCACCTTCGACTTCCTGAAGGACAACAACTACCTGCCTTACCCCATCCACCAAGTACGGCACATGGCCTTCCAGGTGTGCCAGGCTGTGAAGTGTAAGTGTTCCCTGCTCCTCTCCCCACTGCACTAGGCTGACCTGGAGAGCTCTGCAGCTCTCAGAGATGGGGACACTTCTGCAGCTGGTGGCCCAGAGCAGCAAGTTTTTGCTGTGGTTCTGAGCCTGAGTCTTCCTGCCCCTCTGGGACTGTTTGTTTTCCGAGGCTTGTGGGCTGGCAGTAGTTCAGGGCACTCCAGCATTCAACCCCCTCACCTTGTGGCGATCAATATGATAAATCTTTGTGCTTCAGATGAAGCGTCTTGGCCTGGGCCAGCCTGGCTGTTGACACCCAGTGCTAAACGCGGGCTAAAGCAGTGCCAGTATGAGCCAACTGAACCAATGATGGCTTTTTGTGGGTGCAGCCTTGCTCTGCTTCTGTCCCATCACCCCAACTCTTTTCTTCCTCAGTTCTGCACGACAATAAACTCACCCACACCGACCTCAAGCCGGAGAACATCCTCTTTGTGAACTCGGACTATGAACTGTCTTACAACCTGGAAAAGGTAACACACTGCCTCGGGTCAGGTCTGCTCTTGGCTTCTTGGTGTCCCTGACCTTATCAGAGGAGTTGGGCACGGCCCCAGATGGCACAGGCTGATGAGGGCAGGAGTTGGGATGCGCCCCAGGTGACATGGGCTCTCTGCACTCCATCAAGGCCTGTGTTTTGCATGAGCTGCCTGTGTGCAGGTGCAATAAGTGACCCCAGGTGTAGCTGGCTGGTGGTTGGAGCTTGTTTGGGGCTGAGCTGTAGGTCCCCCAAAGCTTTCTCCTCCCATGATCCCCTCAGCTGTGTAAGGAAGGGGCCAAGGCCGTGTCCCAGAGCTCATGGATCACGGATCCTGTTCTTCTCTGTGCAGAAGCGGGACGAGCGGAGTGTGAAGAGCACGGCCATCAGGGTGGTGGACTTTGGCAGCGCCACATTTGACCACGAGCATCACAGCACCATTGTCTCCACCAGGCACTACCGGGCCCCTGAAGTCATCCTGGGTAGGTACCTGCCGAGGCAGGTGTGTCCTTGGAGGTGCTGCCCGCTGGGTTGGGGAGTGTTGGGGCCTCCACATCATTCTGGAGCTCTCCTGGGTTTGCCCTGGGAAATGGGAAGAGCTTTATTTAGGAGCTCTACAGTGTTGTTTTATGGGAAGGCCATCATTATAGCCATGTCATTGTTCAGGAGTTTTTCAGTCTGGAGAAAAAGAGGCTCAGGAGGGACTTTCTCGATCTGTCCAACTCCCTGACAGGAGCGTGGAGCCAGGTGGGGGTTGGGCTCTGCTCCCAGAGAACAAGGGACAGGAAGAGAGGAAACGGCCTCAGGCTGTGCCAGGAGAGGTTCAGGTTGGACATCAGAATTTCTTCACAGAAAATGTTGTCAGGCATTGGAAGGGGCTGCCCAGGGAGGTGGTGGAGTCTCCATCCCTGGAGGTGTTCAGGAAAAGTCTGGATGTGGCATTCAGTGCTCTGGGCTGGGTGACAACGTGGTGATGGGTCAAAGGTTGGACTTGATGATCCTGGAGGTGTTTTCCAACCTTGATTCCATGATTATCAGTTGGTGTTTTGACATTGCAGTACACTGCCAGCTGGGCACCAGGAGCTTGGCTGGGGTGGGAAGTATTTTTCCAATTGATTGTTTTTAAAAGGGAGAGGGATTTGAAATCTTGGGCCATAACCAGATCATTTATTTAAAAAACACTGTTTTTCAGAGCTTGGCTGGAGCCAACCCTGTGATGTGTGGAGCATTGGCTGCATCATCTTTGAGTATTATGTGGGTTTCACCCTGTTCCAGGTGAGAACTCTTCGTTGTGTGGCTACTTCCCAAATGGTGAGAGAGGATTCTGGTGGATTCCCAGCACAGCCCAGAGCCCCTTGGACTGATGGGGCTCCCTCCATCATTGCTGTCTTTTAGACACAGCCCAGGTGTTGGCCAGGAACGGGTTCTGGGGGGGAGGATAGTCAGGGCTGGAGGCAGAACCACTGGAATCTGTCCCTTGCCTTCCTTTTACATTTCTCTCTCTCTCAGACACACGACAACCGGGAGCACTTAGCCATGATGGAGAGGATCCTGGGGCCAATTCCTTCTCGGATGGTCCGGAAGACGAGGTGAGCAAAGCCAGCTGGGCCCTGCAGGTGTGACAGGCCCTGCAGGTGTGACAGCCTCTCCTGCTTCTCGGGCAGTGGTTCTGCCTGAGGGATCCCACCTTGGAGCTGCCTGCTGGTGACCCAGGCTGTGTGCTGGCACATTGCTGTTGCTGCAAGGTGTGTTGTGCTCAGGTGTGACCTGCTCCCACTTGTTTCTCCAACAGGAAACAGAAGTATTTCTACCACGGGCGCCTGGACTGGGATGAGAACACCTCAGCTGGACGCTACGTCCGGGAGAACTGCAAACCTCTGCGGGTAAGGAGTGTGGGCAGCAGCCCCTCCTCAGTGCACAGCCTGCCCTGGAGATGCTCCCTCAGGCCAGCAAAAGGCTCAGACTGGTGTCTTCCTGAGAGGTGTCCAAGGAATAAACTAGGAGGTCTGAAGTGGAGGAGGAGGTGTTGCCTGAAATCAAAGAAAAATTGTCTGGACAATTTTAGTATAGTTAAGTTAGAGAGCAGGTCTTAATTATATCGTGCACTTAATTTAAGGTGCACGATATACATTAGCACACATACAGAGAATGGCTTTTTTACAATTTTATAATACTAGCTAATTATCATATCTAATGAGATACACCCCTGCCAAAATTTGTCCATCCCCAGAACCTCCCTTGGGGCCGCCTTAGACCAACTTCCCTGAACTGAGTGGGCGGATCCCATGACCCTCTTTTCCTCCCACCTTCATCTTCCTCAAGTCTTCTGTCCTCCTTGGAGCAAATCCAAGGATTCTGGGCCTTCTGAATAGCTTTGACTAGAATTATATCAAGGAAGGGTTGATATATCTTGTTCAGTACACTCTCTTCAGACTAGATGTGTCTTAGCTTGCTAAAAAATTTCTAATGAAACCAGCAAACATAGGCAACATTTTGGAATTTGGTACAGAAGTAGATAACGCTCTATCCTAAAATTGCTAAAGAAAAGTGCTAAAAGCTGCATTAAAATCTTACAAACTTTAAGGCATCAGAGGAGGAGTGCACAGAGTTCAGGAAGTGCCTGGGGAAGTGGGGTGGGTGAAAATGCAGCAGTTCTGTCCTGGATGGAGGAGCCCAGAGTTCAGATCCGGGCTGAGCAGTGGCCTGAACAAACCAGCTTAGCTCAGGGGATGTCCCAGGCCAGGCCTGAGCTCTCCCCCTGCCCCACAGCGGTACCTGACGTCGGAGGCTGAGGACCACCACCGCCTGTTTGACCTCATTGAGAGCATGCTGGAGTACGAGCCGTCCAAGCGGGTCACCCTGGCCGAGGCCCTCAAGCACCCCTTCTTTGACCTGCTGGGGATGGAGCCGAGCACAAAAATGTGGGACTCGAGCCGGGACATCAGCCGGTGACGCCGCAGGTGCCAGCCAGCCCTCGGATTCTAGCCCCCGTGGAGGCCCCTGTGATTTCTTATTCAAGACACTTGGTGCTTTTTTTTTTTTTTATATACATGAGAACTCCCTTTGTAAAGCTGTTAATATGTGAGATACTGTAAATAGCCCGGATTCTCTGTCGGCCTCGGGGCACCACGGGCCCGACCTGCTGTTGCTGCTGCTGTTCTGGTGAGGTGAGGGGGGGGCCTGTGTGTCCGTGCTGTAAATACCTCTCTCGTCACGTGTTGCTTTGTCTCCTGTTCCTGCCCTCCCTCAGTGTAAATACTCCAGGACTCGCAGCTCTCTGTAGCTTATCTGTTCCCTTGTAAGTTATGGAACTGGTGGGACTGCATGGGAATTATTTTTTGGATCAATGTCATAGCCCATCCCCACACCAGAGTTTTATAAGAATTTTGTACAGTCTTTGTGAAAAATAAATATGAAGTGAATAAAAGCACATGGTCTAGGGTTTGGCCCAGCAGCTGCTGCTCTTGGGGCTGTTCTGCTGTGCCCTTTGAGGGAAAGGACAGGGATGGAAGGAACTTCGTTGTCCAGAAAACCAGCTCTACCTGCACCACTCCCAAGCCTGTCAGAGCTGCTTTTGGCCCTCAGGACCTGAGCAGCTGCTGGTGTGGGGTCAGCAAACCAGGGGCTGGCCCCTTCCTCATGCCTTGGGGTCAGTGTTGGGGTGTGAGGCAGAAAAAGGACAGTGGGGCCCTCAGTCAGGTGTTTTACCTGAAGAAGCCTCTCGGCCCTGGTTGGGGTGAAGCACTGGCTGCTGGTGGTGGCTGTTGGAAAAGCGGTGTCAGGAGCCCACCTTGGGCTGTCCAACAGCCACCCCAGGGCTGTCTGTGCCCTTTGGGCTCCTCCCAGCTCTGCAGTGATGCTGGGGCCTTGGCTTGGACTGTTCCCTGGGAATTGCTGTGGCTACTTCACAGGTGGGAACTCACCTGTGGGATTCATGTGCCACTCTGAGGTCTGTTCAGAGGCTAAAGAACATTTTTAGCAGAGTGCTGAGCACTGAGACCCAGGAGGGGACTGGGGGCAGGGACAGATGGGTGTCCTCCTAGGATGCTGAGGAATCTCTGTTGGGGAGGGGGTTGCTGTGCTGTCCACGGACAGCTGGAGCTGATGGAATTGGGGATTCCTATAAATAACCAGGTCCAGGAGACACAAGAGAAATTCCCCAAGTGCTCCTCATGCCATGGGTCCCTCCCAGGCTGTCCAGATTCACAGGGGGCCTGCCAGGCTGACTCGGTGGGCTCAGTCACAGCTGCTCCACTGCCCGGGGGATGCCTGGGGGAACCGTGCAGGGACTGGGGTGGGGGGTTGGAGGTGAGGCCTCTGGGAGGGGGATCTGCAGGAGGGGTTGCTGTCCCAGTGGGTTCGGTTTGGGGGAACCCAGAACCCGAGGGGACACCAGGAGCCCCGGGGCAATGGGGTGATGGGAGTGTTAGGGTGGGATTGGGGGTTTTGGATGGGGGGCGTTGGGTGGGATAGGGGGGTGGCTGAATGGGGGGTTTGGGGTGGAATGGGGGTGTGGTTGGGTGGGATGGGGGTGTAGTTGGATGGGGCGGCGGTTGGATTGGTGGGATGAGGTGGGTTGGGGTTGGGTGGGGATGTTGGGGTGGGATGGGGCGGGATGGGGGGTGTTGCGGGGGGCTGGGGGTTGTTCGGGGTGGGATGGGGGGGGGTTGCGGTGGGATGGGGAGATAGTTAAAGGGGGGTGTTTGGGGTGGGACGCGCCCCACGTGACCCACCGGGGGCGGGGGTTTCGGCGGACCACGTGGCCCTCGTCACGTGCGCGGCCCCGCCCCGGCGCGCGCGCACCCGCCGCCCCTCCCCCGGCCCATTTTGCAGCGCCGCGGGGGGAAGGCGTGGCCTCTGCTGTGACGTCACGCCGAGAGGACCAATCATCGGCCGCGCGGGGCGGGGCTTCGGCAGCGGCGGCGGCGCCGGTCCCGCGGGTGCCGCGCGCGCTCCCGGCCCCGGCCCCGGCCCCGGCCCCGCCATGGCCCAGCCCCCG
>JAWWTY010000068.1:2571775-2600444 GCA_035222235.1 Margarornis squamiger | reverse complement strand
AGGAGGAGGCGGCGGCCCCGGGGCCGCGCTCTGGCTCCGGCCGGCGGCTCTAGGGCGGCCGCGGCCGGGGGTGCGCAGGGAGCGGTGAGGCCGGTTCTGTTCTCCGCGGAGCTTCTGGCGGCCCCGGCCGCGCGTGGCCGTGGGCGCTGCCCGAGCCCCCCCGCGGGGGCAGGGAAGAGCCGCCGTCAGCATCCTCCGGGAGGCGAAAGGTGGAGCCCGGCCCGTTCCCGCAGAGCGGCCGCTCCCGCTCCCCGCGGTCCTGGCGCCGTGCCGCCGCTTGCCCCGGGGCTCCGGGGCCGGCCCCGCCGCGGCCATGCCCTCCCCTACCGACTCCAGCCGCTCGCTGACCGCCCGCAGCTCCCGCAGCCTCACCCACCTCCGGCTCCAGCGCACCTGGCTGCAGGTCCTGCTGGTCCTGGGCCTCATCCAAGCCATCCTGGGCGTCCTCATCGTCACCTTCAGCCTGGTGGCGGCCACCATCACGCCCTCCACCAAGATCCGGCACTCCTGCCCGTCCTGGGCCGGCTTCTCGGTGAGTGCGGAGCCGGGGCGGTGCGGGGAGGGGGCCGCACGGCTCCCCGGGGGCCGAGCTTGCCGTCGGTCCCAGGGGAGGGCGGCCTCGCTGCTCCCCCACCCTCTGCCCGTGGCTGCCGCGGTGCATTGTGGGAGAATCCCAAGGTCTCCCCCAGGGTGACTCCGTGAGCGATGGGGACCCCCGAGCGGGGCGGGGGCGGTCAGGGTATGGGCTGAGCTTTGCAGCCACGGGCAGAGAGGGGCACCACAGTGGGGACAGGGCAGGGACCGGGCAGCGACGGGGGCTCTGTTCCACCTGCTGTGTTCTGGGGGGAGGCAGGACCCGGGGTCCCCCGCGGTGACCCTGCAGCACGGCATCCTGGCCTGGGTTTGCTGCCCGGTTCGGAGCTGCCCGCAGTCCCCAGGCCCTGAATCAGCAGTTTCTCCCAGCCTGTGGCGCCGGGGCTGCCCCTACGGCCCTGCTGCTCCTGGGCTGGCTACGGGCCCACAGGGATCGGGGGGCTCTGCCCGTGGGCAGGGGCTGCTCAGGGCCCCACTGCCTGGCAGAGCCCCCTCCCCATCCTCACCCGCGGGCTCCTCCGTCTGCAGCTGGCGCTGTCCGGGCTCGTCGGCATCGTCTCCTGGAAGCGGCCGTTCACCCTGGTGGTAGGTGTCGGAGGGACAGCCCCCCGCAGGTGGGGAAGTCCAGGATGGGGAGGCCGAGCAGCCCCTCGGACGCGCAGCCGAGTGTGTCGGCTCCCTGCTCCGCAGCCCTGCGCGGCCGGCAGCCCCTCTCCTCCCGCTGCAGATCGCCTTCTTCACGCTGCTGTCCGTGCTGGGCGTCATGCTGAGCCTCGCCGGCTCCATCCTGTCCTGCCAGAACGCGCAGCTGGTGAAGTCCCTGGAGGCCTGCGAGAGGGTGAGGCTGAGCTGGGACAGCCCCAGTGCCTCCCCGAGTGCTCAGCTGGTCCCTTCCTGCAGGGCTCCGGGGGCAGGGGGAGCTGCAGAGCCGGGGTCTGGCTGCGGGATGTGCCGGTGGCTCTCGGGGAACAGCACGGGAGCCCTCATGGTGTTCCTTGTCACCAGGAGAGGGACTCGTGTGTCTGCTGCCAGGCCCGCTCGGAGCCCCCGCCCGCCTCCTGCAGCCAACAGAGCGAGATGCTGACCATGTTCCCCAACCCCAACTGCCGAAGCATCCGTGTGGCACTCAAGGTGGGGGGACCAGGGGGGACAAGGGCTCCCTGGGGAGCAGCTGTGCACCCCACCGTGCTCTGTGGGCTCTGCAGCTCACCCCACTGCTCCCCGGGGAGCAGCTGTGCACCCCACCGTGCTCTGTGGGCTCTGCAGCTCACCCCACTGCTCCCCAGGACCTCCTCTTCAGTGTCTGCGGCCTGACCATCTTCTCCACCATCATCTGCACGCTCTCTGCTGTCGTGTGCTGCATCCAGATCTTCTCCCTTGACATCGTCCATGTGGTGAGTCCCAGCCCTGGCCAAGGAACAGACAGGGCATGGGGAGCAGCACTCCCAGGCTGGGTGTCCCCCGGAGTGCCAGAACAGGACTTGGCCCTGGCTAGGTGCACATTGAAGCCCAGGATGTGCATGCCTTGCTGGATCTGTGGTCAGGGGGGTCTCAGCTCTCTCTTCTCCCTGCAGCTGGTCCCGCAGCGCTCCAGCTCTGTGACACTGGAATGCACGTCCCCCCCTGACACCTTTCTGCAGAGCATGATGGACTTCGAAGAGTTCGTGCCCCCCGTGCCACCACCCCCCTACTACCCCCCTGAGTACACCTGCAGCTCTGAAACTGATGCCCAGAGGTACCACCTGGGAGCGAGGCTGGTAGAGCGGGGGTCTGTGTGCCCCCAGGCAGGGCTTGTCCCACCCGACATGTCTTTGGTGCTCTTGCCTCTGCAGCATCACCTACAATGGCTCCATGGACAGCCCTGTGCCCCTCTACCCGACTGACTTCCCCCCATCCTACGAGACTGTGATGGGGCTGCGAGGAGACAGCCAGGTGGGGGCTGGGGGGCTGCGGGCAGGGCAGGCCAGGCAGGGTGGGCTCCTGCTCGGCCAAACTCTGAGAGTGTTGTCCCACAGGCCACCCTGTACGACTCGCAGCTCACAGATGGTTCACACGCCTGCACCTGTGACCGTGTCCCCTCCATCGTGCTCAGCGGAGAAGGTGAGTGTTCCCCACTGGCTCGGGGGGCAGGAGGGGGCCGTGGGGGGACCGACCCTTCCCTGCAGCTCTTCACTGGCGCCCATCCACTCCTTGCAGTGTCTATGGACAGCGGCTCCCTGATCATGTCCGAGATCATGGACATCCCCGGGGACAGCAGCCCCTCGGAGGACTCGTGCCTGCTGGAGCTGCAGGGCTCCATGCGCTCCGTCGACTACGTCCTGTTCCGCTCCATCCAGCGCAGCCGCGCCGATTACTGCCTGAGCGTGGACTGCGTGCAGTGCAGCCACCATGCCCGCAGCCCCACGCTGGGTCTGCAGGGCCCCTTCGAGGAGACGCCACAGCCCCGCGTGCGGGGCGAGCGCTCCTACTCCTGCTCCACGGCGGAGCCCGGCCACGACGGCATCTTGGTGGGGGGAGCCGTGACCCACAGCTGCAACCGGCTGGCAGGGCTGGCGCGCTGTGCCGGGCCCTGCTTCCCCGAGGTGCGGCTCAAGGACAAGGGCTCGCTGCAGGGGCGTGGGGGTGGCCACCCCACGGACCCCGGCGCCGGCCGCCTCAGCCACCCCCGGCGCAACAGCGAGACCTCCTGCCCCTCGTCCCCGGCCCCGGGGCTGGCCCCGCGCCCGCTCCTGAGGTCACACAGTGACCCCGGCGTCCCTCTGGCCGGCCATGCTGGTAGGTGACAATGACCACTGGGAAGGGACGTGTGCGTGGCAGGGCCTGTCTGGTGCAGCTGGGATGTGCCACAGGGTCTCTCTGGGGCCACGTGGGGTTAGAGCCAGGCTGAGGTGGGTGGGGAGCAATGGGGGCAGCAGGAGGGTGCTTGGATGGGGGGGTCATGTTTCTTGGGGTCTGTGCAGCTACTGAAGCCTGAGGGCTCTCTCTACTCCCAGCAGATTTCAGGGAAGTACTTTATACCAAAGCACTGGAGGACACCGTGTCCGACTCCTCCACCGATACAGGTCAGGGCACTGGGATGTACTGGGGTAGACACACTGGTGGGGGGAGTGTTTCTGTAGCTCTTTGGGGATTGGGCTCACCCCGCTGGGCCTGGAACAGTGAAGACCCACGGTGGGACTGCTCCCACTGACTGCAGAGGGGAGACAGCAGGACCCTGGGGACTGCAGGGATGGGTCTGCCAGGAGCAGTGTCCTGGCTCTGAGGACAGGGATGGGTCCATCAGGAGCAGTGTCCTGGGTCTGACAGCAGAGACAGGTCTGTCAGAGCAGCGTCCTGGCTCTGAGGAGAGGGATGGGTCCATCAGGAGCAGTGTCCTGGGTCTGATAGCTGAGACAGGTCTGTCAGAGCAGTGTTCTGACTCAGGACAGGGATGGGACCATCAGAAGCAGTGTCCTGACTCAGGACAGGGATGGGTCCATCAGGAGCCGTGTCCTGGCTCTGACAGTGGTGTCCCCACAGGGCTGTGTTCCGAGGCCTGCCTGCTCCGCCGTTCCCACTGTGACTCCCCGCCGCTGCTCCGGGCCAGCTCGGTGGGCAAGACCAAGCTGCCACCCTGCAAGAAGGTGACACAGCAGCTGTCAAAGACAACGACCCGCTCCCTGGGGGACCTCAAGGGCTGCCGGGGCACCCGCGGGCTGGTGGCCAGGTTCCTGCAGAGACCCAAGCGCAGCCCAGCAGCTGGTGTGGAGGTGCCTGGGCACAGCTTCCAGGGGCACAAGCAGGTGGGTTCTGAGAGCCACAGCTGCTAGGGGCAACTCCTCCTTCCTAGAGAAGCCCCATCCACACCCTTCCCCTCCCTCTGGTCCCCACCAGCACCTCCACCCTGGCTTCCCTTCCGTGGTTCCCCTTTCCCCTGCCACGTACTCATGGTGTCAGCACTTTGGCTGTGGGCAGAGCCTTCTTCCCGTGGCGCTGCCCTTTCCCAGCCCTTCCTGGGGGCGCAGCTCATTCCCCTTTGTCCCCACCAGACTCACGAGTGGGAAAATCGTGCCTGTCACAACAGCTTTGTCTTTGCCCCTGAGTCACTGCACCCGGGGGCAGTTGCTGGGACATCCTGGCAGCTCAGCTTACGGGACACCAGAGAGGCCCTGACAGGAACCAGCCTGTCCCAAATGCCAGCGTGGGCGCGTGATACACACCTCTGCCATCCCTGTCACCTCTGCCCTCCTGCCCTGTGTGCTGCCCGGCTAACCCGGGGCATCAGGGGTGTGAGCATGGGGGGTGTCAAGGACAGGGGTGTTGGTCCCATGGCTCCAGCCTGTCCCCATGGGTTGCAGGTTCCCTGGAGTGCCTGGCCAGGCGCAGAGCGGCCCCACGAAGGAATCCACCTGCAGAGCTGCGGGGACCTGAGCTCCACCTCGTCCCTGCGCCGGCTCCTGTCCGCACGCCGGCTGGAGCGCAGCCGCCCCCGGAGCCTCAGCGGGACCTGCAAGGAGAGCGCGCTCTGAGGGCGCAGCCCCCGCAGGGACGCCCCGGTGCCCCCGGCGTGGAGAGGGGGGTCCCGCTCTGGGCCCGGCCCTGGACATTGCTCGGACATTGCTGCTGCCCCAGTGGGGCTTGGCCCTGCGCCGTGGCCCCTGGGACTCTGCTGGGCCCTTTCCCCAGGCGGGGCCGGGGCGAGGGGCTGGTCCCCTGGGATGTCTGCTGGGGGGCCGAGACAGCCGTGCCTGTCCCCTGCCCTGTCCCCAGTTCCTGCCTCCTGGGATGGCTATGCCTGTTCCCTGCCCTGTTCCCTGTGCTAGCCATGCCTGTCCCCTGCCCTGTCCCCTGTGCCAGCTGTGCCTATTCCCTGGGATGGCCATGCCTGTCCCCTGCCCTGTCCCCTGTTCTGGCTGTGCCTGTCCCACACACCGGCCGTACCCTGTTGCCTGTGCCAGCCGTGCCTGTACTACCCTGGCATGGCCATGTCTGTCCTCTATGCTGGCCATGCCTGTCCCCTGCCTTATCCCTTGTGCCAGCCGTGCCTGTGCCCTGGGACAGTCACACCTGTCCCCTGCCCTGTCCCCTGCACTGGCCATGCCTGTCCCCTGCCCTATCTCTTGTGCTGGCCATGCTGGCTTGATCCCCTGTCCCTTGTGCCAGTCGTGCCTGTACCCCGGGATGACCTTGCCTGTCCCCTGACCCATCCCTTGTGCTGGCCTGGTCCCCGGTCCCCTGTGCCAGCCGTGCCCGTACCCTGGCACTGCCATGCCTGTCCCTTGCCCTGTCCCCTGTGGCCGTGCCCGTCCCCTCTCCACCCCTCCCGGTGCCGGTGCCGGTGCCGGTGCCCCGCGCTGGCCGTGCCCGTTCCCCCCATCCCCGCCCGGCTGCGCCCGGGCCGCGCTGCGGGGCCGGTCCCGCGGCCGCTGCCCCTCGCTAGAGACCGAATAAAAGGTGGTCGCCGCCACCCCCGTGGCCGTGGGGCCGGTGTCACGGGACGGGACGGGGCGGAGCGGGCGATCAGCTGATCGGTCACGGGGTGCCGGTTTCCCGGTGGCGGCTCCGCGGGACGGGGCGGACGGTGCCGGCGGGGCGGGGAACGGGACCGGCACCGCGACCGGGACCGGGACCGGGACTGGGACTGGGACTGGGACCTGGACTGGGACTGGGACCGGGACTGGGACCCCGGCCCCGACCACCTGCTCCTCGCCGGGGGTGGAGCGGCCCCGCGCCCGTGCGCTTCCCCCGGTCCGCCGTCCCGGTCCCGGTCCCGGTCCCGGCGCGGGGAAAGGACCCGCCCAGAGCCGGTGCCGCTCCTGCACGGGCGCCCCGGGTGTGGGCGGGACGGGCGGCCCGGGCGCCCTTAAAGGCGAGACCGACGGCGGGCCCGGTGCTGCGGGGCCGGCTCGGAGCGCACCGGGAGCGGCGGGGCCATGCGGGCCGTCGGTGCGCTGTGCTGGCCGCGGCTGCTGCTGGTACTGCTGGCCGTGCACCGGGCCGCAGGTGAGCCGGGAGGGACCGGGGGTGCCCGGTGGGTGGAGGGGAAAAGGGTGCCCGGGTGGGCTGGGGATGCTCGGTGGGCTGGGGCGTGCCCGGTGGACCGGAGTGGGATGGGGAGGAGAGGGAATAGCCGGCAGTGTCCGGGGATGCTCAGGAGTGTCGGGGATCCGGAGGCAGCATCACCCCGGGGCAGGTGGGAGAGCTGGCAGAGGCACGTCCCCGAGGCTGCCCCCACCACCCTCCCGTGCCCCCTCCAGGTGCCCGGCCCTGCAGCCCCAAGTACTTTGGCCGTGACGCCATGGTCTGTGTCTGCAACGCCACGTACTGTGACACGGTGGACCCCCTGGTCCTGCCACCCCTCGGCTCCTACATCAAGTATGAGAGCAGCAAGGCTGGCAAGAGGCTGGAGCGGAGCGAGGGGAGGTTCCAGCGCAGACTCTGCGCCCCAGGTACCACCGCAGGTGGCAGGGATGGGGTGGACCCCACTGCAACCCACTGTCACACTGGGCTCCCCTCCCTGCAGACGTCGTCCTCACCCTGGACACGACGCAGCGGTTCCAGAGGGTGAAGGGTTTTGGTGGCTCCATCACCGACGCGGCCGCCATCAACATCCTTTCCCTGCCGGAAAAGGCGCAGGATCACCTGCTGCGCTCGTACTTCTCTGAGGAAGGTGAGCACACACAGGGAGACAGGTGGGATGCTGACAGGGAGCCTGGGTGCTGGCAGGATTTGGAGACCTCATGTCCCACTGCCACGCTGTGCCTGGCAGGGCTGGAGTACAACCTCGTGCGGCTCCCCATGGCCAGCTGCGACTTCTCCCTCCACGCCTACACCTACGACGATGTCCCTTATGACTACGAGCTGACCCACTTCAGCCTGCGAGACGAGGACACAAAGCTGAAGGCGAGTGGTGGGAGGGAGCAGGGTGGGATGGGGGATTGCAGGGGGCTCAGCTGAGCCAGTCCCTCCACCCCCTCCTGCAGATCCCCGTCCTGCACCGAGCCATGGCCATGAGCAAGTGGCCACTGTCACTGTACGCCAGCCCCTGGACCTCCCCCACCTGGATGAAGACCAGCGAGTCCTATGTGGGGAAGGGGACGCTGAAGGGGCAGGCGGGGGACAGGTACCACAAGACCTGGGCCAACTACTTCATACGGTGAGGATACAGGGGTGATACCCAGGGGACCCTCAGTGGTGGCACTGGGGACCCCCCAGAGCTCACCCCTGTGCCCTCCGTGCCAGGTTCCTGGATGAATACGCCAAGCACAACCTGACCTTCTGGGCAGTGACGGCGGAGAATGAGCCCACGGCTGGGCTGATCAACAACTACCCCTTCCAGTGCCTGGGCTTCACGGCCGAGCAGCAGCGGGACTTCATTGCCCGGGACCTGGGCCCTGCGCTGGCCAACAGCTCCCACCGCCACGTCCAGCTCATCATCCTGGACGACAACCGGCTCCACCTCCCGCACTGGGCCAAAGTGGTGAGTGGGGATGGGCTGGCATGGAGAGCCAGGCAAAGCCCCCATCCCTGCCCCTCATCCCTGCCCCTCATCCTGCTGTGCAAGGGCTGGGGAACTGACTCTGCCCCACATGACCAATTGTTCTCCCTGCCAGGTCCTGGAGGATGAACAGGCAGCTCGCTACGTCCATGGCATCGGCATCCACTGGTACCTGGACTTCATTGGTCCCATACAGGACACAGTGTTGCCCACTCATGAGCTCTTCCCTGACTACTTCATCCTGGGCACGGAGGCGTGCATTGGAGCCCATTTCTGGGAGCGGGACGTGATCCTGGGCTGCTGGGATCGGGGGAACCAGTACAGCCACAGCATCCTGACGGTGAGAACCCTGCCTCACCATGTGTAATGGGCCCCAGGAAGGGCTACTGGTGGGCTCCCTCTCCCCTTAGCACCTCGCTCCTTGGGCAGATGTCTGGGTTGTCCCATTGCAGAATCTGAACCACTATGTGGCTGGCTGGACTGACTGGAACCTGGCCCTGGACCTGGAGGGGGGACCCAACTGGGTCAAGAACTATGTGGACAGCCCCATCATTGTGGACAGCAGCGAAGGCATCTTCTACAAACAGCCCATGTTCTACCACATGGGGCACTTCAGGTGGGTTGGGGCCCCTGACACACATTCACCTGCCTGGGCTTTCAATCCATCATTGCAGCAGCAGCTTGTTAGGAGAGAAGCAGAGCAGTTTGGTGGGAGAGGAGCTCTCCTGGGCTCTGACTCCCTTGCTGAAGTTGCTTCTTACTTCTGTCCATGCAGTAAGTTCATTCCTGAGGGCTCCCAGCGCGTGGGGCTCGTTGCCTCCAGAGAGTCCAAGAAGACAGACCTGGAGTACACAGCTTTCCTGCGCCCCGACGGCGCCGTGGTGGTGGTGGTTCTGAACCGGTGAGTGGCACAGCCCAGCCCCCTCACGTGTGGGACCCCATCCTGCTGGGTCCTGTGCACCGGTGGGTGCTGCGCCTCTGACTCCCCCTGCTCTCACTGCCCCCCAGGTCCCCGCAGGACATCACCTTCGGGCTGGCTGACACCGTGGGCCTCATCGCCGCCGTGGCTCCGGCCAACTCCATCCAGACCTACGTGTGGCAGCGGCAGTGACGGGGCTGGGGCGCCCATGGCTGGCCAGGGGATGGACACAGCCAGGCTGGACGTGCCGCCCCAGCTGCCCGCGGGCTCGGGCCGGGATGTGTGGGGCGAGCACTTCCCTGGAGCTGAGCGCTCGGGCCGGGAACGCCGTGCGTGTGGCAGGAGGGTCAGGGGCACCGGTGCCCCTCAGGGTGGAGACCCCCACAGGGTTGTGAGCGCTGTGTTCTGCTCTTCTCACATTAAACGCTGAAGCTGCCTCCGTGTCTGCGGCTGGAAGAGAAACGTCCGGGTCCCTCCCCTCCTCCTGGGCACTGTGGCTGGGTGCCACCCGGGCATGGAGCCCGCAGGAGTCCGGAGAGCAGCACAGAGCACCTGGAATCCCATGGGAAAACCCCTCTCCCTGCCCACCTCCTGCCCCTCTGCCCACCACAGCTCCCCGTGGAGCTCACTGTGCCAGGGGTTGCTCTGGGCATCAGTCTGCTCCCAGTTCCAAGCACGTGCTGCCTGGCAGGGGCTGAGCAGAACCTGGGTGCTCTTCTGCTGCCTTTGGGGACAGGTTTTAGGACCTGGCAGATGGCTCAGGATTCACCTCACACACAGATGGTGCAGCAGGAGCGGGAATAAAATACCTGGATAGCCCCCCACCATGGAAGGTCTGGGCAGGGATTGCAGTCAGGGTTCAGCAGTCCAAGCTGGAGCCACTTGCAGCCCAATGCCAGGCCAGGGGGTGTGTGGATCACATCCCTCCCAGCCCAGGGTGCTCCCCAAGGTTGGGGCTGCAGGCAGAGCAAGCTCCAGAAGCATCGTGGCATGGGGGCTCAGGGTCCCAGCTGGCTTTGCCTGGAGTCAGAGCATTGCCAGCTGCTCCTGGGGCTTTGCCAGGATAGGAATGCTGGCCAGGCTGCAGCAACCCTGCCTGGAGTATGTGCTGTTCCCCTGTGGGGACTGGGCAGAGGGGTCCCCACTGTGACAAGGAGTGTGGGGGTCCACCAGGGGCTCAGCACCCACCACAGAGATGGGCCAGCTTGAGCAAGTGGGCCCAGGGCCAGGAGTGGGTGCTGAGTGTGGGCGCACCCAGGAAGGAGGGAAGGAGCTGGCAGGGTGTGGGAGCAGGGGATTAGGGCAGGGAGGTCACAATTGCAGGGCGAGGAGGGTGGCTGGGCCCCTGGGCTGATCCGCGGGGGCGGGATGTGCCCAGAGGTGCTGTCAGGGCTGGCAGCCCCGATGATGCTGCGTGGGCTGGGCACAGCCCAGGCGGGGTCTGTGCATGACAAGGTCACCCTGGGACACTGGCATGTCCCACACTGTGGTGCCACAGGAGCACTGCTCTGGGGTGGGAGCCCTGGGACCCTGCAAATCCAGCCTGAGTCCTGGGGAGAGCACTCTGCTCCTGCCCCGAGGCTGTTTGTGTTTGTCCACAAGAGGGAAATATTTCTCCAGGATCACAACTAGAGCGAGCCCCACTCCCAGCATCCCGCTCCCGGTGCAGGGCTGCTCCTTCACCTGTTTCTTACTTACCTGCCCTGGTACCAACAGCTGGTGGCCAGATGCTGAATCACCCTGGTTCACATGTCCTCGTCCCTGTGCTCGGCTCGACGTTGAAGGACAGACCAGCTCTGGGATAAACGGAGTGGGGACGAACCTTCCAACATCGCTGGGCTTGGCTCATTAATTCTTGTGCAAAGCCTTGACTTGCTTGGGGCTCACAGTGGCTGGGGCCCCCCAGCAGCTGGCCTGGGACCAGTGGCCACCCTAAGGCCTGTGTCCCCATGTTCTCCAGGCTGGGGTCCTGCTGTGGGGAAGGAGTTGCCGTGATGCCACACTGAGGCTCTTTGGCCTCGATGTTTGTAGAGTCACAATGCCCATAAAGGTGGCTCAGCCCATCTCAGCATCCCCAGGGTCCCATCCGCACCCTCCCGGCTTAGGGACAAAATTCACCCACCGGATCTCCGCCAGCTCCTCTGACCCCTTGCCCTTGGCCCCGGCACGGAACGAACCCACCTGAGTGCTGCAAAGTGTGGTCACACGATGCCACGAGGCCCCTGCATGTGGGGAGCAGCTGCAAGAAGCGGCTTTGGGGGTTTGGTGGGGCTGCCCAACATCTCCCGTGCCAGTGGCTCCGTGCGAGGCGTTGCCCATCCCCTGGGTCTCACTTTTCCTGCTCAGCAGGACGCTCTTATCAGCCAGTGTTGATAGGGATGAGCTCCAGCAGCCTCCGCACTGTTTTGCCTTCCGGGAGCTGCAGGGACCTGAGCCAGCTGGGGGGCTCTGGCCGGATGGAGGGCAGGAAGAGCAGGACCTCAGAAAGGGAAAAGGTGAGTGGGACATCCCGGGTGGCTGGAAGCAGGCTGGGAGGCGGCTGATGGCCATAGGACCTATTAACCCCTCCCCAAAATTGAGGCTCATTAGCCTGGGTGTAGCAGTCTCGTGACACCTTAATCATGCTTGGGGGTGGGAGATACACAGCACAGTGGGACTGGGCCAGGAGCTCCCGTCCAGAGCACCTGTTTGTCCTGTGAGATATAACCAAGGGGCTGCCTGGCCCCATATCTGCCCCAGCCCAGGTGGCAGCTGGGCCAGGTGTCCTGTGGCTCAGCTCCCAGTGCAGGTGTGGGACCATGGCAGGGCCCATGGCAGGGCAGTGCTGGGGTAGGAGGAACTTTGATGAATTAACTTGCCCCAGAGCTGCATCTGATATGCCAGAAAAGGAGCAAATTAGTCATGAAGTGCTGCTCCACCCGGGCAGGGAGAGCTAACGGAGCGGTTTAACCCTGTGGAGGGGAGCTCTGACTTGATGATTGATGCTCCAAGCCAGAGGAGCTGTGGCTGGGATCTGGCCACTATCTGTCCCTGGGCCACCCCTGTGGGGACATGCCAAGGGTGTCCCTGCAGTGATGGGCGTGTGTTCATGGCAGCAGGCACATCCTGGCTGATGGGACCCAGATCAGGTGGGATCTGTGTTCCCAAGTGAGCTGGCCCAGCTCAGCCCTGTCCTAGGCTGGAGGGTCCCGCTCAGAGGAGCAGGGAGCACTCCTGGAGTGGTTGGGCACTAGAGATGGGCTCTGCTCTTGTCATGGCTGGTGTGGGGGCAGCTGTTTGTGGGTCCAGCTTCTGTGGCCAGGGTTCAGAGCACAGCCCTGCTTGTGTGGGAGCTGGGGCATTGCCCACTTGCTGCCGCTGCTGCCACTGCTTCTGCATTCCCCAGCATGTGCTGAGGAGGGGACAGCAATGTCAAAGGCTTGGCCAGGGAATGGCAGTGGCCCCAGCTCCTGTATGGCCAAGCTTACTGGGCCCTTCTGCTGCCCTGGGCTGTGCAGCCACGTCTGTTGGCATCACCTGGGGGTCCTGGACCCTCCCCATGCTGGGCATAAACCCATGGCAGCTCCTGGAGGAGAGTGGGAGCAGTGGGGTGGTGGGTAGGGGTAAGTGGGTGGCCCAGGGTGCTGTTGGAGGTCCCCAGCAGGACAGGTAGCTGTCACAAGTCTGCCCTGGTCTCTGCCAGGCTCCCAGAGGCTCATCCAGACCCTGCCTGACCAAACAAAGGAATCGGCTCTTCCTTCAGGTGTTGCAGTGGAGTCTCAGAGCTGCCCCCATGACATCCTCCTGTGCTGGTGGGGCCTTTCCCTCAGGCAGAGCTGCCAGCACCCTGTCGCTGTCCCTCCCTGGCACGGGATGGGGGGACCCGCTGCTCCCCAGCCCCACGGCCAGGGATGAGCGGCGGTCCCGGCCCAGGGGCAGGCACGGGCCGGGAGGAGAGCAAGGAGGAGCTGTGGGGGTGGGAGAGGGTGTGCTGCGGAGGGAGGTCTCGGAGCAGCTCCCCGTAAAGGCGAGGTGGGGAGGCTGGAGCTGCTGAGGAGGAGGAGGGCTGGCAGCAGCACAGGTCGGGAGCAGCCGGGGTGAAGGCGGGTGGACTGCGGGCTCCTGGGAGGGATGGACCCACCTCACCCACCTGAAAGACGAGGGTGTTTTTGGGGGGCACAGGGCGTGTGGCAGGAGCTCTCTGGCTGCAGAAGGAGAATAGAGGCTGGGGAGATGGGGCTGATCCAGCGGCGAGCACAGCCTGTCCCTCCATCCCCCTGCCTTGGCTGAGGGTTCCCCCGCTTGCAGGTGCTGCTCCCTGGGACCTGCTGGAGCTGAGGGGACGTGGAGGGGCCATGGGGGCTCTCAGCATCCTGGGCTGGCTGCTGCTGCTGCTTCTGTTGCTGATGCCGGTGCCGCGGGCGGCAGGTGAGCACGGGGACGTCGTGGGGGTGGCAGCGGGGCTTGGGCGCCGGGACGTCCCGGGGACAGAGGCAGGAGCCTGGGGACAGGACGGAGCTGGGTGCCGGGGAGGTGAAGGTGTGCAAGGCACGGGGGCAGCGGCATCACCCCGGGGCAGGCGGGAGAGCTGGCAGGGACGTGTCCCCAAGCCGGCAGCTGCCCCCACCCTCCCGTGACACCCCCACCCTCCCATGCCCCCCAGGTGCCCGGCCCTGCATTCCCAGGGATTTTGGGCATGGCTCGCTGGTCTGTGTCTGCAACGCCACGTACTGCGACACGCTGGACCCCCTGGTCCTGCCGGCCCCGGGCTCCTACGTCAAGTACGAGAGCAGCAAGGCCGGCAAGAGGCTGGAGAGGAGCGAGGGGAGGTTCCAGCACAGCCTGCACACCCCAGGTACCGCCGCGGTCGGAAAGGTGGGCGGCGGTGCCGCCCCGCGGGCTGAGCCGGGCTCTCCCCTCAGGGCTGCTGCTGACCCTCAACATCACCACGCTGTACCAGCGCATGAAGGGCTTCGGCGGGTCCCTCTCGGATGCAGCTGCCATGAACATCCTGCGGCTGTCACGGCCAGCCCAGGACAACCTGCTGCGCTCCTACTTCTCCGAGTGCGGTGAGCGGTGAGGGCACGGCAGCGTGGGCGGCTCGTGGGGTCACCGGAGGTGGCTGTGCCTGTCCCCACTGCAGGGACACCCATCGCCTGGGCCACTTGCTCCGGTGCCACTTGATGCTTTTCCTGCTCCTCAGGGATTGAGTACAACCTCATCCGGCTCCCCATGGCTTGCAGCGACTTCTCGGTGCGCCCCTACAGCTACGATGATGTCCCCCATGACTATGAGCTGAAGCACTTCAGGCTGGTGGATGAGGACGTGAAGATGAAGGTGGGAGGCTGAAACCGCTGCCATCAGCTCCTTGTTCCCTCTCCCGCTGGAGCTCCTGCGTGTGCTGGGACCCCCATGACCAGGTGCTGCCAAGCCCCGCACACAGTGGCAGGGTGTGTGGGGACAGCCTGTGGGAGCTGGCACCTTCTCCAGGGCACATCCCGGCACATCCTGGCTGGCACCAGCAGGATGAGGAGCCAGGGCGCTGTGCCATGGGGTGGTGCTTGCCGGCTGCTGGTCCTGGCTGAGGTCCCTTGAGTGGTCCCCTTAATCCGGTGCTGGGTCCTGTGGTATGGAGGGGGCTGCAGCTGGAGCTGAGCTGGTCCCTTCGCTCCCTCCTGCAGATCCCTGTCCTGCACCGAGCCTTGGCCATGAGCAAGCGGCCGCTGTCGCTGTTTGCCAGCCCCTGGACTGCCCCGGGATGGATGAGGAGTAACGGGGACGTCCGTGGGAAGGGGACGCTGAAGGGGCAGGCAGGGGACAAATACCACCAGACCTGGGCCAACTACTTTATCAAGTACTGTCCGCAGGGCAATACCACGGGATGGACAGCAGAGTGGGGCTGGGAGGTGGGTTGTGGGGGACAGGCATGGCTGACACTGCCCCCCCTCCTCTGCCCCAGGTTTCTGGATGAATACGCCAAACACAACGTGACCTTCTGGGCGGTGACGGCGCAGAACGAGCCACTAGCGGGGCTCTTCACACCCCCCCAGTTCCCCACCATCGCCTTCACAGCTGCACAGCAGCGGGACTTCATCCTGCGCGACCTGGGCCCCGCGCTGGCCCGCAGCCCCCACCGCACACAGCTCCTCATCCTCGATGACCAGCGCATCCACCTCCCGCACTGGGCCAAAGTGGTGAAGAGCAGAGCCCCTTCCTCCCTCTCCGCCTCCCACCCCAGCCCCAGGGTTTAGTGGAAATGGAGTCAGCAGCCTCTCCCAGCCCTAGAGACCGGGAGCAAACCGGGTCTGCCAGAGCAGGAGCAAGAGCCAGAGCCGGCTCCTTCGGGAGCAGCCAGCTCCTTCGGGAGCAGCCGCCTCCGCGTGTGCCTGGTGGGAGTGGGGACAGAAGGTGGCACCCACACCCCAGATCCCGGCAGCGCTGCTGGACACCGGCACCTTCTCTGGGCAGAGTTTCAGCTGATTCAGCTTCCCCCCACAGTGCTACAGGGCTGTTTGGGGAAATCACCTTAAAGTAGGAGGAAAGAAAGTAATACATGTCCCTGCCCCAGCAGGAGCCATAGGAGGGCTCAGCATGTCCCTCCCTCACTGCCAGCCACGGCATGGCTGGGGTCGGACCAGCCCGGGGGGATGTAGAGCGAGGGCCAGGCAGTAGCAGAACCACTGAAGGGCACCCCCAAACCCTTCACCCTGCACCCAGCAGGGCGCCAAAAGCATGCTGGGGGGCCAGATCCACACTGGGATGCTGCTCAGGGGGATGCAGTGCCACAGGGAGGGGGCTGCAGGCAGGGGAGGCTGTAGCGTTCACAGGAGACCCCAGTGGCACATGGGATCTGTGAGTCCATCCCCACGGGCTCAGGCCACGGGTGGTCTCAGTGTGAGGCATCTCCTTTGCTCCCCCAGGTGCTGGGCAATGCCACAGCTGCCCGTTACGTGGCTGGCCTAGCAGTCCACTGGTACCTGGACCCCATTGTCCCACCCGGCTGCAGCCTGGAGGCCACCCACAAGCTCTTCCCTGACCATTTCCTCCTCTACACGGAGGCCTGCAGTGGCTTCTTCACCTTCCGCTTCGCCGTGTCCCTGGGCTGCTGGGAGCGAGGGGACCAGTACAGCCACAGCATCCTGACGGTACGGCCCCCCACACTACCCCTCTGGGGCTGGGGGTGCTCAGCCCTGCTCAGCCCCTTCCCTGCCCTCCCAGGTCCTGAACCACTTTGTGGCTGGCTGGACTGACTGGAACCTCGTCCTGGATCTGGAAGGGGGGCCCAACTGGGTCAAGAACTTTGTGGACAGCCCCATCATCGTGGACAGCAGCAAGGACATCTTCTACAAGCAGCCCATGTTCTACCACTTGGGGCACTTCAGGTGGGTCGGGGGTAGCTCAGGTGCTGCTGCCAGCCCCAGACCAGGGGCACAACCCCTTTTCTGATCCTGTTCCCACAGCAAGTTCATCCCTGAGGGCTCCCGGCGCGTGGGGCTGCACAGCAGCCGCCGCTGCCTCCTCTGCCAGCTGGAGCACGTGGCCGTCCTGCGCCCCGACGGTGCCCTCGTCCTGGTGGTCCTCAACAGGTCAGCCTGGGCAGAGAGACAATGGGGGATGCTCAGCCCTGGCTGTGCCGACCTGCTCAGCCCCTCTTGCTCCCCAGGTTTGGCCGGGATGTGCCATTTGGGATCCGGGACCCTGCTGTTGGGTTTATCAAGACTGTGGCTCCAGCCCACTCCATCCAGACCTACTTGTGGCGCCAGCACTGATGGCCAGGGCAGTGCTGGAGGGCCCCAGGGGTCAAATCTTCCCCCACACTTTCCAGCATCCCTCAATGGTGGAAGTGGGTGATGACCCAGTGTTGGGGGTGCAGGAGGGACCAGGGGTCCATCCGCTGTGCAAGGCGCTCTGTGTGCTCCTGATGCAAGGGCTGCTGCTTCCCAGCCCCCCGTTCCTCCCGGCATCCCCCATCCCCCTGGAAGCTCCCTCCGCGCCTCTCCTGGACCACACTTCCACACGTGGCTCCCTTGAAACCTTCGCGTGTGTCTCGGGCGCCAAGTAAAGCCATGACGCGCTCCCTCCGGAATGCGCCGTTCCCGTCAGTGTTTCCTCTACGCGCTCGGAAATCGCTCGGTTTTCCTCGGCGAGGCGGCTCAAGGCCAGGGGTGCCCCGGGGGCTCCGGCCTCGTGGCCCACGGGTGGCTCCTTGTTTATCCCTGCAGCTGGAGCCTCCGCCGCTGCCAGACCTTGATTCGTTCCATATGTGCCGTTGGTTTTCCCTAGCCCACTTTTTTTGTGGGTGGAGGGAGGGGGGTGGATTTTTTAAAAATCCAAATGTCAGAAAGGTCGAGTAAAAGATATCAGTGTCCCCCCGTCCACTGAACCTCACGGGAAAATTAGAGGTGCCATCTCTCCCAGAGCTCTCACTGCTCGCCACATCCACCCACCCAGCGCCGGGGTGGCCTCCCGACAGAGTCCCCTCTATTCCGGCCATGGCCAACACCGGCCGCAGCCCGCAATGACCTCCCCGTCCTGTTTGCTTTCCCTAAATACCAGTTACAGTATTCCCTGTGCCTTTGGGAACATTACCAGCATCTTTGAAGTCCAGGAATGAGAAAGCCAGAGCGCTCCCTTGGCAAAGGCCCCTCTGTGAGAGGCTCAGAGCTGCTGAGGTCAGGGAAAACGAAAAATCCAGAGGTTTAACAGCTGTTTTATTGGAGTGTGGCATGAAGGTGGCACCGGCCTCTGTCCCAGCCTTGTTCAGGGAGAACATCGGCCCATCCCAAGTTTTTATCCATGTTCCTGGGGAGTGCTGGCCCCAACAGCAGCCGGGCTGGGCTCCCTGTGCTTAGGATCATAGAACAGAATCATGGAATTGTTGAGGTTGGAAAAGGCCTCCAAGATCATCAAGTCCAACCGTTCTCCCAGCACTGCCAAGACCACCAATAAACTTTTTCCCCAAGGGCTCCATCCACATGCCTGTGAAATTCCTCCAGGGATGGTGACTCCACCACTGCCCTGGGCACCCTCTGCCAGGGCTTGACAATCATTTCCATGAAGAAATTTTCCCTAATACCCAACCTAAACCTCCCCTCCTTGAGGCCATCCCCTCTTATCCTGTTGCTTGTTCCATGGAAGCAGAGCCTGACTCCCTCTTGTCAGGGAGTTGTAGAGAGCAAGAAGGTCCCCCCTGAGCCTCCTTTTCTCCAGGCTGAGCACCCTCAGATCCCTCAGTCCTTGTGCTCCAGACACTTCCCCAGCTCCATTCTCTTCTCCGGACATGCTCCAGCCCTTCAATGTCTTTCTTGTCATGAGGGGCCAGGAACTGACCCCAGGATTTGAGTTGTTGCCTCACCAGTGCCCAGCACAGGGTCACTGCCCTGGTCCTTCTGGCTACACTGTTCCTGATGCCACATTTCCCAAGGGACATCAGAGCTCTGCCAGGCAGGGATGGCACATACAGAGCCCCCACCCCAGGGGTTTGGCAGGGACGTTTGTGCAGGGAGGTGCAGGGAGATGCTCCACACAGCCCCTCCAGGCTGGCTCCCTGCTCCTGCTCATCTGGAACCACAGCTGCCTTGGGGCCGGTACCTTGTCTCCCTGCCAAAAATCCAACTGGGAAACTGCAGGATGCAACATCCCCAGCAGTGGGTGTGAGGGGCCAGGCTGAGGCTGGAGGAGTTACCCCCATCATCCCCACAGGCCACACTGTGTGCTGGGGGGGTCCCTTCTCTGGCCACGGCAGGAGGAGCAGGGCCCTGGGGGTGAGGGACTGTGGTCCCCAGGGAAGGGCTATAATTCCTGGGTGAGGGGTTGCAGTCCCTGGGTGAGGGACTGCCTCCCTGAGAAAAAGGCTGCAGTCCCTCGATGGGGGGCTGTGGTCCCCAGAGAGGGGCTGCTGTCCCTGGATGGGGGGCTGTGCCCCTGGCCACCTGCACTAGCTACCCCAAGGGGACCACAGCACAGACACCGCCCCTACCATGGCTCTGCCCCAGTCCTGTTTCTCCTGCCAGGCAGATGCCTGCAATTAGGAAGGTTCCCAAATTAGAAGGTGTGGAGCCTAGACTTGTTTTGCAAATGAGAAACTGCTGCAGCCAGCTCCACCCAGCCTGCTGTGGCTTGGGGCTCCAGGGTGGGGGGCACAGGGGTGAAGGGACCCGGCAGGCAGCCTCTGATGCCCCCACTGTGCACATCACCTGCAGAGCCATCAGTGAGGTTTGGGGGGTCCCTGCCATGGCTGGCTGCTGGCAGGTGACCTCCACGGCCCCAGCAGCACCTCTGCCCACACCAGGGAAGGTGGTGGAGCAGCCACAAGAGGGACACAGGCTGTGGTGGTGGCACTGACCACAGCAAAGCCAACCCACTGCAGGGTGGGATGAGCAGGAATGCTGGGTGGGCACGGCTGGCCCTACCCTGCCCAAGTTGTCCCAGGGGACACAAGACTGCTGCCATGGGACTTTTTCCAAGGGGAGCACTGCAGTGGGTGGGGGTGGCTGTAGCAGGCTGTGTCTGAGGTGATGGAGAAGCACTTTGAGGTGCTGGTGGGCATCCTCCTACCCCAGCTTCCCTCTGGCTGCCAAGACAGGTTCCAGGAGAGCTTTGAAAATGCTGTGGTGTGTTGAAAGCTCATTGGAGCCAGGTTGCAAAATCATCCCCAGGCTCCTCTTCAAACGGAGAGTCCCATGAGCTGTCCCATCCCGAACTCACCTTTCCTGCTCCGCCAGACGCGTCACCTCCCACCAGGCACAGCCAGGACGCAGGTCCTGCTGCCGCTGCCCCAGAGACACAGCAAGAGGGGGATTAGCAGCAGGTGAGTCCCCTGGGTCTGGGGCATCTTTGTCAGCAGGTGGGGATGGGGATGGGAACAGCCTTGGGCAGCAGGACCACGCTGAGGCCATGGCTGTGGTGCTGGGCATCATTCCCAGGCAGGGAGTGGGAGGCAGTGAGAGCGGAACAGTCACCTGGCCTCCCTCTCCATTCCACATGACCTTGTGGAGTAACAAGCCAGCACCATGCCACTCTGGTCTCCCTCTGCCCAGGGTCTTGAGGTGTCCTCAACCTGGCTCCAGCTCAAGAGGTTCAGAGGTGGCTTCTCCCATGCCCTTGCTGAGAGTAGTATGGGAAGGACAGGGCAGGGTGTGAGCACTTACATGGAGCAAGGGAATGTGGGACCCCCTGAGCTGGGGACTTGAGCCCCAAAGTGCTCTGGCTGGGAAAATCTTGGCTGCCATGTGTATGGGGTTGGGAGTGTGGACCCGTTTGCTTTCCAAAGCCATGGCTTTGGAGGCACCGGGGACACATGAGTTGGCATGGCATGGCATGGCACATCATGGCATGGCACAGCTGTAGAGTGAGCAAGGAGGGAGAAGGAGTAGGAGGGAGACAATGGGAGTGAACCAATCTGCAGGTGCAGGGTGAAGCTGGCGTGGGTGGCTGGAAACATCAGGATGGTGGGGCAGCTCACACCTGGGGGCTGGACAAAGCTGGGGGGCTGCACACACCTGAGGGCTGCATGCACCTGTGGGGACTGCACCCCTGGCAGGACATGGTGGGCACTGGAGGGGTGGGAGAGAAGGCAAGTGCTGGACTGGAGCAGTGGGGAGTAGGCAGGGCAGGGGAGGCTCAACCCTGGCAGGGGGTGGATGGTGGTCCCCAAAGCCCCCAGGTAGGGGGATGATGCTGGGGCTCTCCCTGCCCTGGATCTCTGTCCCACCCTGCAGGGCTGGGTCAGGGTAAGAGGAGCTGGCTGCTGACACCTTGCTGTGCTCCCAGCCCCGGCGTGTTCATCAGTGTCATCCAAGCGGCTGCAGCAGAGGTGCCATGGGGCCAGGCTGTGCCAACACCCTGGGCTGGCTCCTGCTGGCACAGGCAGCCCAGCTGGCCACAGGTACATGTCCTTGGGCTGTGCAGGGTGGTGGGGTTTGGGGTCCATGGTGGGTTGAAGGGGTGGGCTGGGCTCCTGCCTCAGCAATTGGTGCCTACCTAGTCTCTCCTCTGCTGCAGGTGGCCGTCCCTGCGATGCCAAGGACTTTGGGCATGGCTCGCTGGTCTGTGCCTGCAGTGCCATGTACTGTGACACTCTGGACCCTCTGGTCCTGCCAGCCCCAGGCTCCTACGTCAAGTACGAGAGCAGCAAGGCCGGCAAGAGGCTGGAGCGGAGTGAGGGGAGTTTCCAGCACAACACCGAGACCCCCGGTACTGCCACGGACAGGACCTGCTGCTCACCTGGGGACAGAGTCCGTCCCCCACGGTGGCAGTGACACTCTGTGTCCCCCACAGATTTCCACCTCACCCTGGACATGGCGCAGCGGTACCAGAAGGTGAAGGGGTTCGGTGGCTCCATCACTGATGCTGCTGCCATCAACATCCAGTCCCTGTCCAAGGCTGCCCAGAACCACCTGATCCGCTCCTACTTCTCTGAGGAAGGTAAGCCCGGGCCAGGGCAGCACTGCTGGGTGACATGCTGGGCTCTGGCTTGTGAGACTTGTGCCGAGGGGCTGGGGGGGCTGCACCTCCCAAATACACCCCAGAGTGCCCATCAGCACCCACTCTGTCCCCAGGCATCGAGTACAACCTTGTACGTGTGCCCATGGCCAGCACTGACTTCTCCGTCCGTCTGTACACCTACGCTGATGCTGAGGGTGACTTTGAGCTGAAACACTTCAACCTGACGGAGGAGGACACACGAATGAAAGTGAGTCCCACAGGAAGAGCCTGAGGGACTGGGGCTGCCACCCAGGTGGGATGGGATGGAACAGGGTAAGACTAGGCTGGGATGGGATGGGATTGGGTTGGGACAAGATGTGCTGGGAAAGGAGAGTACCTTCCTGCTGATGGGGAGGGAGAGGAGTCATTCTTCCATCTGGGTGGGATGGGATGGGAAAGGGAAGTACCTTCCCACTGAAGAGGAAAGAGAGGTCTCATCTTTCTATCTGGGTGGGAGACAGGATGGGACAGAATGAGATGGGACAAAATGGGAAAGGAAGGTTTGGAAAGGGAAGGTTTGGGAAGGGAAGGGAAAGGGGAAAGGAATGGGAAAGAAAGGGGAAGAGAAGGGGAAGGGAAAGTAGAAGGGAAATACCTTCCTGCCAATGGGGAGGGAGAGGACTCATCCTGCCACCGAAGTGAGATGAAATGGAATAGAATGGAATGGAATGGAATTGAATGGATTGGGATGAGGAAGAGAAGCACCTTCCTGTCTCGGGGGAGGGAGAGGAGGACTCCTGCTGCCTGCACTGCCAGTGCTGGGGCAGATCTGGAGAGCTCTCTGCCATCCCACTTGTCCCCAGATCCCCATCCTTCAGGCAGCCCAGGCAGTGGCCAAGCGACCCCTGTCACTGTACGCCAGCCCCTGGACCTCCCCAGTCTGGATGAAGACAAACGGTGCGATGACAGGGAGGGGGACGCTGAAGGGCAACCCTGGGGACAAGTACCACAAGGCCTGGGCCAAGTATTTCATCCGGTGAGGGACCATGGGAGCACGGTGGGTGCCGGGGATGCCACACCCAAAGCTGGGGCTGGCACGAGGCTACTCACCATCTGCCCCACACCAGGTTTCTGGATGAATACGCCAAGCACAACCTGACCTTCTGGGCAGTGACGGCAGGGAACGAGCCCACGGCTGGCGAGATCGTCTTCTACCCCTTCCAGTGCCTGGGCTTCTCCCCCGAGCACCAGCGGGACTTCATCGCCCAGGACCTGGGCCCAGCACTGGCCAACAGCTCCCACCGCCACGTCCAGCTCATCATCCTGGATGACCAGAGGGTGATGCTGCCCTATTGGGCCCAGGTGGTGAGTCCTCACGGCAGCTCTCCCAGCCCCACAGTGGATCTTCTGCCTCCATGGCAGCACTCCCAGCCCCCCAGCTCTCCCAGTTCCACAGCGGCTCTCCCAGCCCTAGGCACTGGTGATCTTTCTCCTGCCAGGTTCTCAAAGACCCTGTGGCTGCCAGCTACATCAGCGGCATTGGCATCCACTGGTACCTGGACTTCCTGGCACCCATCGACCTGACGCTCTCCATCACCCATCACCTCTTCCCAGACTATTTCCTCCTCTCCACAGAGGCCTCCACGGGCTCCTACTTCTGGGAGCCCAGGGTGGTGCTGGGTGGCTGGGACCGTGGGAGCAAGTACAGCCACAGCATCCTCACGGTAGGGCTCAGGGATGTGCCAGCCACCCCAGCCACCCCCTGCAGCTCAGCACTGGGACTCAGCTCCATCCTCTGCCCTGCAGAACCTCAACAACTACGTGACAGGCTGGACCGACTGGAACTTGGCCCTGGACATGGAGGGGGGTCCCAACTGGAGCAAGAACTATGTGGACAGCCCTGTCATTGTGGACAGCAGCAAGGATGTCTTCTACAAGCAGCCCATGTTCTACCACCTGGGACACTTCAGGTGAGTCAGGGGCTGCTGGCTCCTTCTGCTGGCTCCAGCACCATTCCAGGCTCTGTGCTCAGACCCTGCTTGTCCCCACAGCAAGTTCATCCCCGAGGGCAGTCAGCGTGTGGGATTGGCTGTCTCCAAGAAGTGCCGCCGCTGTGACCTGGAGCACTCGGCTTTCCTGCGCCCCGATGGTGCCGTTGTCCTGGTGGTCCTGAACCGGTGAGTGGCTCAGCCCTGCTCCCCAGCATGAGACCCCACTGCCTCCACTGAGCTCCTTCCCCTCTCTCATTCCCCTCAGCTCCCCCATGGATGTGTCCTTTGGGATCTCTGACCCCCGGGTTGGCTTCATCGAGGCCACAGCTCCCAGTGACTCTATCCAGACGTTCCTGTGGAAGCAGCCAGCCTAGCACACCTACTGGAGGAGGGAAGTGCCGGCGCTGGGAGCACAGTGCTGGTGGGGGCTTGGGGACGGGACCCCCATGGGGCTGGGGCTGCAGCCCCCTATGCCCCATGGGGCCTGTTTGATCCAACGGCTGCTACGCCTGCGCTTTTCTAGATGTTTTCATAAAATAAACAGGTTTTCTACAACCCTGCCTGCATCCCCACTCCCCTTGGTTCCAGCTCAGTGGGCACGCTGTGCCAGGGATGGAGGAGGCAGGTTTGGGGCTGATGGTACCTCCTGAGTCCCATGGGGTCCTGTCCTGCCCTGGGGGCATCCTGCGGGTTTGGTGCTGCAGGGATGCAGGGGATTGTCACCCCAAGGGGTGGCATCTCCCTCCTTTCTGCCACTGCACCATCCCCAGGGCAGGGCAGGGCCCGAAGCTGGCAGGGCCCGGGGACCAACAGCAGCCAGGACCTGCAGCCGGGTTCAGTGCAGAGCCCTGGCGTCGGCAGCTCAGGTTTCTCCCCGGCCAGAGCAGGCGGCTGTGGTTTCTCTGCCGGAGCAGCCACCAGCCCCTCCAGCTAATGGGAACCGGGAGCTTGGGGCACATACTTCCTGAGTGACGTTATGGGGGAGCGGGCTCGGGGGGGTGGGGGATGCTGCACTGAGTCATCCCCCTCCCACTGGGGCCCCTTGAACTGGGCCAGTATGGGGGAGGCTCCGCAGCCGGCCCAATGCAGCTGCCCAGCACCGCAGCTCCGGTCCCGCACAGCAATGGGGCCCCATGGCCAGCGGGGCCGGGTTGGGGGCACGTGGGGCGCGTGTCCCGGAGCTCAGCCCGGGGACATCCAGCCACCGCAGCAGCCGGGCAGGGATGCCGGTGGCTGCAGCAGCCGGCGGCCAAACAAGCGAGGGCTGTGTGCCGGCCTGGCCCTGCGCCGCTGTTTCCATCTGTGCACTCATAAACCAGCAGCAGCCGGCGGGGAACGGCGGCAGCGCGGCCAGCACCGGGGCCAGCCCCATGCCAGGTGGCCCAGGGGACCACGGGGGACACATGGAGGACACTCGGAGCCCCCTGACCCCACTCTCAGCCCCCCGACCCCGCTCTCAGCCCACGCTCACCGCATGATGCGCTCCTGGCCGTGCCAGCTGCGGGAGCTCCCCGGCGCTGGCAGGCGTGGAGGAATGCAAACAGATGTCAGCGCCGGAGGGATGCCGGCTGCTGGAGCTGGGCTCCGGGTGTCCCGCCGGCAGCAGGGAGTGCTCCCGGGCTGGGGACGTGTCCTGACGAGCAGCCCCGGCAGCCCTTGGCACTGGTTTCATGTCCCTGGCTGTGCCGCCACTCTCAGACCAGCCGGGCTGGCAGGAATGTGGAGGGAGGGGACAGGCTCCATAGAATCTGCTCTCTGCACTGCCCAGAGGGATTCCACATTGGAATGATGCAGGAGAGACGTGAGGTTCAGCCACACAGCTGCAGGAGGGACTGGAGATACTGCAGAGATGCCACAGATGCTTTTAGGCTCCCCCTCTGCCCTGTCCCCAGTGAGACCTGGGCCTGGGGCAAAGGGTAGAACTGGGGACATAACATGTTGATGCCTGCTGCAGCACTCCAATATGGGCAACTGGGGAAACTGGGAAGGACCCCAAGTGTGCTGAGACGACGAGAGGGAGGTTTATTGGCATGGCAGGGCCGCTCCTGCAG
The DNA here is from genome assembly GCA_035222235.1 of Margarornis squamiger. Taxonomy (NCBI): domain Eukaryota; kingdom Metazoa; phylum Chordata; class Aves; order Passeriformes; family Furnariidae; genus Margarornis; species Margarornis squamiger. Next base: position 2,575,007 of record JAWWTY010000068.1, on the reverse strand, counting down.
AGAGGGATGAGGTTCCTGGTGGGACACAGAGTGGAGCACCCGTGGGGAGCGATGCTGCCAGGCTCCCGGTGTAAAAACAGTCAGTTCCAGGGACGGGGGGGGAACAGTCACACAGCTCGCCCTCATTCCTCCTCCTCCTCTTCCTCCTCCTCCATGGCGATGGGCTGCCGGCCGGCCGGCCCCACGCTGCCACGCTGGATGGACACGATGCCGCTCAGGAAGGCGTAGCCCAGCATGGCCACCAGCCCCACCAGCACCGACAGCAGCTGGTTGCGCCGCTTGTGGGGGTCCTCCTCTCCCTCACTGCCATCCATGCCCGCAGCCCGTGGGGCACCAGCCAAGGGATCAGCTGTGGGAACAGAGCAGGGATGAGGGAAGGAAAGGTCACCCCGAGCCCGTGGGGCGCCGCCTGGGGATGCACCTGTGGGGACAGGTCACACCAAACCTGCAGGATGAGGTGGGAGATGGCTCTCACCTCCGTCCCAGGGGAAGTAGAGGCTGAGGATGGAGGTGCAGTAGTTGCACAGGTTCTGCAGGGACTTCAGGTGCTGCTGCAGTTTCCCGTTGGGCAGCTTTGCCTTCAGGAGCGGCGCCAGGCGGCTGAAGACAAAGGCGTCGAGGGAGGCTGGCCTGGGGCACAGAGAGCCAGGGCTGGGCCATCATCCCCACCCAAAGCCACCCAGACCCACTGGCCACCCCCAGCGCCCTGGGGGATGGCACACAGCTCCCCCTTCTTGGGAGGGTGCTCTGCCTCCAGCCCGAGGTGAGGATGGGGAGCAGGATGATCCCATCCCAGACCACTCCCATAGTCTGAATTCCTCACTCTGTGCTGCCTGGGACAGCTTTGTCCTCTGCGAGGCTGTCCCACCCCCAAAGCAATGCACAAGGGCTGTGGCTCCCCTGCAGAGCAGGGGGGGCTCAGCACTGCCAGGGTGTGGGGGGATCTCAGGCCCTTTTCCCTTTCCCCCTTTGGCCACCTACGAGTCTCCAAAGAAAAACTTCTGGGAGCCGAGGCGTTGGGAGAGGAGTGTCAGGCATTCCCGGGCTTCCCGGTAGAGCTGCAGAAGGAGGAGGACAGAGGGTTGTCAACCACCCATGCACCACCACGGTGCTCAAGGGAGCAGGACGGGGGAATCCCAGACCCCTATTTGGGTTTTGGCCTCACATGGGTCCTGCGAGCACCACCAAGGCCCTGCTGTGCCCAGACCCCATCCCTCACCTGCTTCTCCAGTTTCTCCTCATCCTCCATGTAGTCATCCCCCCACATCAGCTGCAGCCGCTCCAGGTGTCGCTTGTGCATGGAGTTGGGCAGGAAGAAGTTGAGGGGGAAGGGGATGGTCTCCGCGTACCACTTCCGCGTGTGCTCCACGTAGTTCTTGGCATCCACCCAGAAGGTGTGGATCTGTGGTGGAGAACAACCCGCGGCCCGGCCACGGTGGGGCTGCAGCCAGTGTGGCCAGCACACCAGAGCCCCTGCCCAGCACGGCCACCCCAGAGACCACGAGGGGCTGCGGGAGCATTGTGGTACAGGGCAGACCCAGCCCTGGCTGCACAACCCAGCGCTGCCATCCCCACCCCCTGATCCCTGCCATGCCAGGCCACCGGGGTTACTGCCAGCAGCGCTCCACGGCTCTGCAGGCAGGTGGGGGAGCATGGCCGAGCCCGCTGGCACATCTCCAGGGAGCAGACCCCACTCTTGGTGAGCCTCCCCTTCCCCACAGCCCCCTCCTCGAGCCTCACCAGCACCGGCAGCAGCTTCTCCTCCAGCAGGGACACGAAGGCCAGCGTGTCTGCGTTCTGCGAGGCTGACAGGTCATAGTCAGCGTTGTACTTCTGCAGAGAAAACACCACGTTGCTGAATCCTGCCCGTGGCTGACACAACAGAGCTCCCTCCTACCTGAGGGGCTCCGGTGCTCCCCAGCCTGAGGCAGGGGGTGCTCCACATGCTCCATACCTGTTTCCTGAGGTGCATTATGATCTGCTGCATTTTGGAGATGGTGCCCTCGTCCCGTGTCCTCAGCGCAGGCAGGTGCCCTGTGGGCAGGGGGAGCGGGGACTGAAGGCACCGTGCCTGGGGGGGCACCCTGAGTGGGCCAGGGGCTGGGGCAGGGGGGCTGGGACAAGGGGAAGGGCTCTCATGGCCAGGTGAGGGGCACGAGGCAGAGGGAGATGTCTGTGTAAGGTGGGGTGGGGGGCACAGGGATGCAGGTATGGGGTGGAAACCTTGTGTGATGAGAAGAGTACTGGGATGGGGGGGTTGCAATGGGATGTGTGTGACAGGTCAGTGATGGGCAGGGGGGTGTAATGGGGCAAGGGAGGGGCAATGAGGTGCAACGGGACAGGGTGGGCAATGGGGTGTGAGGGTGCAGGGGGACCACAGGATAAAGGGAGTGCAATGGGGTGCGTGATGGGGTGAGGGGGCACAGTAGAGTGAAGGGAGTGTCCAACAGGACAGGAGGTGCAACAGGATAAGGGGGTACAATGGGGTGCAAGGGAGCAATAGGACAAGGGACGTGTGATGGGACAGGGGGTGTGATGGGATGAGGGGGGTGTGCTGGGGTACAGAGGGGTCCAATGGAGTGGGAGGGTGTGTGGGGGGGCCACACAGATCAAGGGTTAGATGAGGGTGTTTGTGATGGGGTGAGGGGGACATCCAAGGGAACAGGGGTTGCAATGGGATGAGGGTGTACAATGGAGAAAGGGTTGTGATGGGATGAGGGGGGTGTGATGAGGTACAGGGGAGTGCAGTGATGTGGGAAAGGGCACAGGACGAGGGGTGCAATGGGGCAGGGGGTGTGATGGGGTGCAAGGGTGCAACAGGATGTGGGAGGTCTCTAAGGACCAGGGGTGCAACGAGATGAGAGAGGTGTAATGGGGTACTGGGGAGTACAGTGATGCAGGAGCAGTCACAGGTTAAGGGGGTGCAACAAGATGAAAGGGTGCAATGGGGCGGGAGGGTGGGGGGGGGGCAGGAGGTGCAATAGGATGGGGGAATGATGGGACAGGGGTTGTTACGGAATGAGGGGGTACAATGGGGTGGAGGGGTGATGGGATAAGGGCTGTTACAGAATGAAGAGGGTGTGATGGGGTGCAAGGAGGTGCAATGGGGTAGGAAGTTGCAGTGGTGGTGGTGGGATCATAGGACAAGGGGTGTTCGATTGGATGAGGGGGTGCAATGGGATGGAGGCGTGATGGGATGGGGGTGTGATGGGGCAGGGGGTGCAAGGGGTGG
>JAWWTY010000068.1:2543552-2562291 GCA_035222235.1 Margarornis squamiger | reverse complement strand
GATGCTGGCCGTGGGGAGGGATCCAGCCCCGTGGGACCTCTCTAAGGAGGGGATGCTGGCCGTGGGGAGGGATCCAGCCCCGTGGGACCGCCGCACCGAGGGGATGCTGGCCGTGGGGTGGTGTCCTGGCCGGTGGGGCCGCGGACACGTTTCCCCTTTAAGGCTCCCGCCGGGGCGGCCGCGACGGGGGGGGCTCCGCCGCCGGGCCCTCCGCCCCCCGGGCCCCCGGGGCCATTGTCCCGTCGCCATGGCGACCCCGCCGGCGCCTTTCACATGCAAAGTGCCCGACAAAGGCGGCGGGGCCGGGCCGGGGGCGGCGCGGGGGGCTCCGCTCCGGCCACGGCGGGGGGCCCCGGCCCGGGGGTCCAACCCGGCCCGGTGCCCCCGGCCCGGCCCCTCGCGGGATGCCCCGGCCCCAGCCTGGTGCCGCCATCCTAGGTCGGGATGCCCGGGAGGGACCGATGTTGGTCCTGCAGGGGCCCCGGCGGGGTCCCGGTGCTGGCCCCGGTGGGGTCTCGGTGGGATCCCGACGCTCACCCCGGTGGGGTCCCGCCGACCGGCCGGGCCCCGCTGCCCCCGCAGGGTCCGTCTGTACGAGGGCCCGCGGCTGGTGGCCGACTCCGGGGTGATCATCGACACCACGATGCGCGGGGGGCGGCTGGGGGTCTTCTGCTTCTCCCAGGAGAACATCATCTGGTCCAACCTGCAGTACCGCTGCAACGGTGAGCAGGGCTCCCCGGGACCCCCGCCCCGCCCCGGCCGAGCATCCCCTCCCTCGCCCTTGCGGCGGGGGTCGGGTCGTGCCTCCCGGGCCGGGGGGCTTCACCGGGGCTTGCTGTGCCCGCCGGCCCCTGACGCGCCCCCCTGCCACCCGCAGACACGATCCCCGCCGACTTCGAGCCCTTCCGCCGGTTCCTGCTGGAGGGACGCGAGTGACCGCGCCCGGCCCGGGCCTCCCCCGCTCCCGGCCCCCCTCCGCGGACTTTGCACTGCCGGTACCGGGGCCCCGCCGTGCCGGGGCTCCCCCCGCGCCTGCCCCGGGCGCTCCGGTCCCTGCCGCACGCCTGGCCATAAAGTTTTGAGTGTTTTCTAGCCTGCTCGCCCTCTCCCCGGGGGGAAAGCGGGGGCGGGAGGGTGTCCCGGTTCCCCCGGAGGGCTCCGGGCGCCCTCCCCGTGCTCTCGGCTCCGTCCCGCGCCGTCCTCCCGGTGTTCGCGGGGACGGGTCGGCGCCCGGCCGGTCCCACCGGCGCAGCCCGCGGCGGCGGGAGGCCGGGACGAGTGCAATATTGGTGGGCGAGAGCACAACACTGCACCGCATCCCGGCCCTCCCGCCGCCCCGGAGGGAGCGGAGCCGCCGCCGCCGCCGCCGCCGGGGCCGCTCCGTGGGAACTGCGCGGCGCGCACCGCGGATCGGCGGCACGGACAGGTCGCCACGGCGACGGCTGTCCCGGCAACGCGGCGGAATGTGCCCCCATCGCCCCCCCGCTCGCCCCGGCACCGGCCCGGCCCCCCCCCCGCCCCGCGGCGGCGGCGGCGGCGACAATGGGCGCGGCGGCACCGGGCCCCTCTTAAAAGGGCAACGCGGGGCTGCCCGTCGGGGTTGGGGCCGCCACCGGGACCGCCACCAGGGCCCGTTCCCGGCCCGAGGTGCCGCCCGGGGGTCCCGGGGCAGGTGGCATCACTGCTCGGTACCGAGCGCCTCGTCCCACGCACTCCGTGAGGAGCGACCGCGGGGCCCGCTGCTGTTTGGGTCCCTCTCTTGCTCCTTCTCCGGTCCCGGTGCTGTCCCGGTCCGGGTTCCATTCCCGCTGCGGTTCCGCTTCGCTTCTCCTCCCGCTCCTGTTGCCTCTCCCAGTCCCTCTCCCCCTCCGGTCTCGCTCTTGTCCCGCTCCCGCTCTTGGCTCTCTCTAGTCGTGGTCCCGGTCCCTCTCCGGTCTCGCTCCAGTCGCAGTCTTGCTCCAGCTCCCGGTGCCGGTCTGGTCTCGCTCCAATCCCTCTCCCGCTTCGGTCGCAGTCCTCCTTTCAGTCTCGCTCTCGGTCCCGGTCTGGGGTCTTGCTCCAGTCGTTTTCCCGCTCCAGTCGCGGTCCCGATCTCGATCCCGGTCCCGGTCCCGGTGCCGTCGTGCGGGGCCGCTCCCGCCAGGGGGCGCCACAACCCCAGCGCCGCCGGCCGGGGCGGGAGCGCCTGGGGTTAGGGGGGGGACGAGGCGGGTCGGGACCCTCCGGGCATGGACAGGGTGGACACGGGACCCCCTGGGCATGATGGGGACACGGGACCCACAGGGAACGATGGGGACACGGACCCTCCCGGGCATGGAGGGGACATGGGACTCACCGGGCATGATGGGGACATGGGACCCCCTGGGCATGATGGGGACACGGGACCCACAGGGAACGGTGGGGACATGGGACACTCCGGGCACAGCGGGGACCTGGGACCCACTGGGCATGGCAGAAATATGGGACCCACCGGTCATGATGGGGACACAGGACCTCCCGGGCATGATGGGGACACGGGACCCAATGGGCACGACGGGGACATGGGACCCACAGGGCACGATGGGGACACGGGACCTTCCGGGCATGATGGGGACACAGACCCTCCTGGGCATGGCGGGGACATGGGACCCCCCGGGCACGGCGAGGACACAGGACCCACCGAGAACAATTGAGACATAGGACACCCTGGGCACAGCAGGGACCTGGGAACCACCGAGCATGACAGGGACACAGGACCCACCGGGCACGGACCGGGTGGACACGGGATTCCCCGGGCATGATGGGGACACGGACCCTCCCGGGCACGGCGGGGACATGGGACCCACTGGGCATGATAGGGACACAGGACCCACTGGGCATGATAGGGACACAGGACCCACTGGGCATGATGGGGACATGGGACCCCCTGGGCACGACGGGGACACGGGACCCACAGGGAACGATGGGGACATAGGACACCCCGGGCACAGCGGGGACCTGGGACCCACCGGGCATGGCAGGAACATGAGACCCCCAGGCACGGCGGGGGCACGGGACGCCCTGGGCATGATGGGGACACGGGACCCACCGGTCATGATGGGGACACGAGACTCTCCTGGGCATGGCAGGAACATGGGACCCACTGAGTACGGATTGGGTGGACACACAGGACCCACCAAGCACTGATAGGGTGGGCACATGGGACCCACATGGCACGGTGCAGGTGGGTGTGCAGGACCCACCTGACACAGCCAAGGTGGCTCCACAGCCCCCTGGCCCAAGGCTGTTGTGTGAGATGGTTGCCATGAGAGGGGAGGTGCTGGGGTTCCCAGGACACCTGCCTGCCCCTCAGCCCCCCCCACAGCATGTCCTCTGTGAGTGTCTGCAGGAGGGCACTGCAGACCTCAATCCCCTGCTTTGGGGGGTGATGGAGGAGCTCTGGGAAGAGCCCCTGGCGCTGAGTGGGGCTGTGGTTTGGTGCTGGCACAGAGGGTAGAACAAACTGGGGGATCAATGTCACTGCATGGGGGCTGCTGTCCCCATGGTGAGTCCTTTTGGGGAGGACAAGATCACCCAGAGTCACTGCCTGCACCCTGCCTATGCCCTGCCTGCATCCTGCCCATGCTCCCCTGCCTGCTGCTAAGGCTGTGGCCCTCGGGAGGGACAGAGTGCCACTGGGTCCCATTGCACCTGCATTGACACCCAGGCCATCCATCTCTTGCCTCAGGGTCACTGAAGCTTGGAGGATCCCCCCCATCTCTGCTCTCCTTCTCAGCACTGCCTTGGAACCCTTTGGCATGGCTGGGATGGCATTTCTGCTCCAGATGAGGATGGGCAGGGGCCAGGTGTGGGAGGCCACCAAAGCCTCCCCAGAAATTGTGGCTCTCCTGGGAATCAGGGTCCTCCCCAGGGACTGGGGCTCTCCCAGGGATCGGGGCCATCCCAGGGATCAGTGATCTCTTCAAGGCAGGGGCAGGGAGGGACTGCAGTGGCTGGTGATGCCCGGCTGTGCCAGGAGCACGTGTCACCCAGAGGACGGGGGCTCTGTGCCCTGACACGGGCGGCACCCGTTACCTCTGGGGTGGGGCACTGGCACACAGCGCAGCACCTGGCATTGGCCGTGTCCTGAGTGGGGACAGGGGTTTGTGCCTGCTAGAGGGGGCCCTGGGACCTGCAGGCAGGTTACTGGGAGGTACTGGGATGTCGTGGGGCCCTTGGCTCCACCTGCGTAAGCAATTCGGTGGTGTCACCAGTGTTTATTTGAGGGTAGGGCGAGGCGATGGCCGGCCGGTAATGATTAACCCTGGACTGAGCCAGAGGATGAGGCCCCCCCGCACGAGGGGCTGGGGGGCTCTGTGTCCCCTCTGTACCCCCACCAGGTCCTGGGGGCCGTGGCCCAGCCCATCGGGCTGGGCAGATGCTGCCCCCACCCCTGCCTCGGGATTCCCAGCTACTGTACCTGTACCTGTGCCCCCACCTGCGGCTGTGTCCATCCGTGGCACGAGAACGCTGCCAACGGTGTCCCCCGAGCTGGGGGAGTATGGGGGACTCACCCTGGGGCGGTTAATGCTGCAGGGGCCCCACCGGCGTGGTGGCACCCCTGTGCCAAGTGGGGCAGAGGAACCCCCCTCCCTGGAGCCTGCGGCGGGGTGGGGCCTCCCCACCTGCTCCAGGTGCTCTATAAAGCTCCGGCCACCGTCTCGAGCCGCCAGTTCCGGATCCCTGGATTGAGGCGTGCGGCGCCGGCTAACGGGAGAGCAGCGACCACCCAGCCCCAGAGGCGCTGGGACCCTCCGGACGAGCCCCATGGCGTTCACTGCCCTGCTGCTGCTGCTGGTGCTGGGCACAGGTGAGGGGCTGGGGCACCCCGAGCCAGAGGGAGCCAGGCTGGGACCCGGGCAGGCGGGGAGGTACCGGGGCAGGGAGAGCGGAGCGGGGTCTCTTTCACACTGGGGAACAGGGGACACCAGAGCTGGTGGCACCCTGGCAGCCGGGATCTTGTCACCTCTCCTGGTCTGGTCCTGGGGTGCATCGTCCCCGGGCTGGTTGTCCCCAGCAAAGCCAGGACCGGGGGGCTCAGACTGTGGCCCCTTCTCTGCCGTGTCCGAAGGGCTCAGCCGGGGCTGGGCTGTGCCGGGACCAGCCGGAGCAGGCTGTGCCCGGGGCTCACAGGCTGGAATGCAGGTGTGTCCCGGTGAGCCCTCGGACCCCGGGCTCTCCTCCAGTGCCTCCGGCTTCTGCAGCACCCGCTGGGAACTTGCCCAGGAGCTGCCTGTGCTGGCCCACAGCCAGGCCAGGCAGGTCCGGGGGACATGGGGGCACCCCACCCTGCCACCCATAGCAAGGGAGGCTTTATCGGGAGTGGTGCCTGAGGCCCACAGCGTGGCAGAATCACCCCAGGATCCGGGGGGCTGCAGGGCTGCCCAGACCCTCTGTGATACCACCTGTGCCCAGCACCAGCCACGGTGTTTCTGAAGGTCTTGTTGGCCTCATGGGCAGCAGGAGCCACCCGCTGTTGGCTTGTAGGGGTCACAATGCTTCCTGCAGTGTCCAGCTGAGCAGCTGTGTTGGGCAAAACCTTCCCAAACTGAGGCTGCAACTGCCAGCTCCTGGTGTTTTCTCCAGGTACACGTGCCACACTCATGGAGACAACCATGGAGATGGAAACAACTGACACCACCGTGGAGATGACCACGGAGACCACCACCAGGACCTTGACTCCAGCTCCACCTATCTTCCCCAAAAGCACAGGGGGTAGCGGGTCCCAAACCTTCCCCCATGCTACCATGTTCCCTGGCACAAATACCACGGACTTTCAGTCCAACAACCACTCTGTGGGCAACACCACGACCAATGGCACCGCAGTGCCTGTCCCCAGCAGCCCAGGCGTCTCTCACCCCAACACCACCTCAAACAGCAGTACCTGGGCTCCCCACTTCGGCACCAACAGCAGCTCCGCCGCTCCCACCACCGTGGACGGCGGCAACTCCCATGCCAAAGGCAACGGGAGCACCAGTGCTCAGGTTCCTCCCACCCAGACAACCTCTGTGACAGGCGAGGGCAGCACAGCTCACAGGCAGACCCCCACCCAGCAGGGTCCCAACCCCAGCAAAGCCACAGACCAGCTGCCCGCTGGTGTCTGGCTGCTCGTCCGCGTCCCGCTGTCCTTCCGCATCCTCAACAGGAGCTTCAATGAGAGCCTGTATGACCCCACATCCGAGCAGTACCGGAGCCTGAGCCACACCATCCTGACCATGGTGAGTCCCAGCTCTGTCCACACCAGCAGAGCCCCCCGTGCTCTACTGGGGATGTTTCACCCTGAGCATCTGCTCTGCCAGCAGCTCCAGGCGGTCCTGCACAGGGATGGGAAGGATGGGGTGTCTGTGGGGAGGTGACTGTCACACCAATGCTTCATTCCAGTTTGAACACGTGTTCAGCTGCGCGGGCTGCATGGGCACACAGACCTACCAGGGATGCAGTGAGCTGCAGTACAGGTGAGCAGCAGCGGTCCCAGCACGAACTGTCACATATATCCCCCCTGGTGTAGAGCTCTCAGGGGGGTGATCTGGGCACTGACACCTCCTCCCATGCAGCCCAGGCTCAGTGGAGGTGCAGTCCACCCTCATGTTTGGGAATGCCAGCAACACTGTCACCCCTGATGCTGCTGAGCAGCGCCTGAGGAAGAGCCTGGACCAGAACGGCTTCATCATGGGCCTGCAGCTGGACAGCATCCAGAGTGAGTGGGGGCTCTGGGATGGGGTGGGAGGGTGGATGGAGCTCTGTCAGCGGGCTCTGCAAATGCTGCCCTGTCCTGGGTGGGGCTGAGTGGTTGCTTGGTGCTGTGACATGCTCAGGACTTGCAGCAGGCAGAGCCAATGCAGGTTCCCAGTGCCCATGGCAGGCAGCACTGGGAAGAGCAAGTGGACTCCGTGGAAGAGGGATCAGACCTTGATGCCCCATTCCAGGGGTATCTCAGCTGCATCAGGCTCTGCCTGTTGCACATACACAGCTCTGCTCCTTTCAGGCTCCACAGAGGTGATTTCCCCAGCATCGGTGCCTGTGGTCCCAGACTGGGCCATTGCTCTGCTGGTCCTGGTCAGCATCCTGCTCCTGCTGAGCATCTTCACCTGCCTCCTCCTGATGGTGAGGCCCCATCCCCAGCCTCATCTGCATTCGACCAGTGAGTTCCCTTTCCCTGTCCCCACACCTCAGGCCCTACCCCTTCTCTCTCCCCCTGCAGTCCACCTGCACCTGCCGCCGGAAAAGCCGAGGGAAGCTGGACCTGCTCAGCCAGAAGGATTCCTACCACCCCATGGCCGAGTACCTCCAGTACCAGAGCCACGGGCGCTACGTGTCCCCCAACAGCAAACCCAACCCCTACAGCCAGGTGAGAGCGAGACGCCCCATCCCCGTGGTCCCAGTTGCTTCAGGGCTAGGCAGAGCAGTGGTACATCCCTCGGATTCTGGGTTAATGGCTAACGGAGCTGGCGGGGCAGGGAGAGGTGTCCAGGGAGCTCGTCCCGTGCCGGCCTCTCCGGGAGGTGAGCGTAACTTTCACGCCTGGCTGGAGCAGCGTTGGGAGCGGGTGTGCGGCCGGCGTGGGCAGACCCGGCCCGGCTCCGGGGAGCTCCCCGCGACCTTGGGCAGCTTCTCCCCCATGCCCAGCCCCGGCAGCATTGCGGGGCTCGCTGCCCGCCCGCGCTGCCCCTTCTCCTGCTCAGCCGCATCTCAACCCGACCCTCGGATCTCCTGGTGTTGCGGCATCCTCTGCCGTGCGCGGGGAGCGGGGTTGGGGCGCTGCAGGGCTGGCGGGGGGGCTGATCCCCATACCCTGCACCCCATATCCCGCACCAGCGGCTCCGAAAACGGAGCTGCAGGTGCCGCGTGGGGAGCTGCCCGCGGGCACAAAAGGCTTCCTTTGGGCATCGGGTGGCACCGAAGCCGCCCCGTCCCGCCCCCGCTCCCCGTGCCCTGCGCTCCCCCCAGCCGGGGCTGCGGGCGGGGGCCGTGTCCAGCTGCTCGGCTCCCTGCGAGCAGCTCACCCTGTGCAAATACCAGGGGCCTGGGTAAATATTTACCTTCGCGCTCGCCGGGCCGGCTTATCGTGTGAGAACACGGCCGGGGCCAGCGCAGCTCCTCCTGAGCACGGGGCGGGGGGGCTCGGGGTGCCCACGGTGCCTGTGGCTGGGCGCACCTGCCCACCACGCAGTTTTTGGCTGCCCACGGTGGCCGTGGAGAGGCTGCGGGGGGTTCGTCTGCCGCCTCCGGGTGGGGGCTCAGCCCAGCCCTGACACCCCCTCGCCTTTCCTCCCCCCAAGGTGGCGGGCAGCAGCACCACGAGGGCCGGCACCTTCACCTACACCAACCCTTCCACCGGCTCCGACAACCTCTGAGGGACACGCTGGGACGGAGGGCGGGTGCCGAGGGGAGGGGGCAGCTGCAGCCCCCCACTCCTGGGGGAGCAGCACCGGCCTCGGGCACATCCCCCGGTGCTGCTCGGCCCCTCGCCACGGGCAGCGGGCGCCGGATGGTTCTGGAGCAGCCGGATTCGTGCACATGACAGAACTGGATGAACAAAGATTGGGGTCGGGAGGGAGGGTCCCCCCGCACCCCACGGTCCCCGCTTGGCTTTGCAACCCTGCTCCGTGCCAGGGGTGGAGGGGGCTGGGCTCATGCTCTCCCTGCGCTCACCTCTGGGGATTCAATTGCTCTTTTTGTGGTGTTATTTTATATAAATATATCTGTTTTGGGGGGGTGTCTGTGCCGGGCTCGGCTTGGCAGGGCCTCCTCGGCTGGGGTATATTTATCACAGTTACAATAAAAGGATGGGGGCAGCCATGTGTCCCCAGGGCTGTGCCGTGGTGTTGCAGGGGGGGTCCCCTTGGGCAGTGACTCCCCCGACGTGGCTGTCACCCATCCCCGGCATCCCAGCTTGGGCAGTCGCTCTCACTTCCCAATCCAGGCAGTCCTGGGCTTGGTGCCGGGGGTGTCACTGTGTCCCCAGTCCCTGCGTCCCTCTGGGTGTGATGTGTCTGGCCGTACTCCATCCCTCTCATCGCTCCTGCACTCTCGGTTTCTGTTCACGATCCAACCTGTCTCATTTGACGTTTGACATGTTCCATTTCCCCGCGGCTGCACAGGTGGAATGTGACGGTGCCGACGGGGCTGTGCAGCTGCACGGGCTGCATGTGTGTCGCTGGGTGCATGTGGTGTGCCACTCTCCCCTCCCCTGGCTGCTCCAGGCTTGGGGTCCTCCAAACCCTGAGTGAGCCCCGGAAAGGCTCTGGGGGCTTCTGGAAAAAGGGGGGCACACCCAGGAGGTGGGATGTGCTGAGGGGCAGCATGGTGGCCCCAGTAGGGGCTGGGGCACAAACCTTGGGAAGGCTGTGCCTGGAGCACAGTGGTGGCCCCCTGGCAGTCCCGGTTTGGGCTGGGCTCATCCTGGGCACTGGGAGGGTTTTGGCAACCGCTGAAAAGACAGAAAAACAAGGAACCAAACCTTCCCCAAAGAAATCCCGTGTGGCCACAGGCACAGTGCCAGTGCTTGGCCAGGAACAGCACTGGGACCAGTCCAGTGGCTGGTGGACACCTTGGCTACAGCTCTGGGTGGGGGACATGACTGTTCCAGCTACCCAGGGACTCCAGCATGTGCTGGGAGATGTCAGAGCTGTGTTAGGGTGAGGGCGAGGGGCTGGGGGGGCTCTGGGGCAAGAGAGGCTGCCCAGTGCCCCAAGGCTGGGGTGGGGGGCGCAGGGATGGGGAGCTCTGGCACAGTCTAGCATCGCCCCCTAATCCATGCTGGCAGCTGGGGATTGGGCTGTGTGCCTGTGCCAGAGCCCTGTGGAGGGCAGGGGGGTGCCTGGGGCCACTGCTGCCCCCCTCAGCCCCACCCTGATCCTTGGGCAGGGCCTCAGGAATCGGAACAGGCACCAGGGCTGGGCCCTACAAAGAGCTGCCTGTTTGCAGGGAGCCCGACCCTGTGGCCCCATCAGCTTCCAACACAGAGGGCGGCGTCCCCAGGGACTGGCACCAGCCCGGGGTGCCCTGCCCCACATGTGGCCCCTCCGCCTGCCACACAGTGTACCCGGGTGGAGGGGTCCAGCCACATTACCCACTCTTGGAGGATGCCTCAGCACCCAGCAGCCTCGCCAGCTGGACCTGCTGCCTTTGGGACCCCCCAGTAATGCTGCAGGGGTTTGGTTTAGGCCCAGCAGGGAGATGGCCAGTCCGGGAGTCCCCTGACACCCCAGGATAGGGTGGCAGCGACCACGTGGCAGGACCTGACATGTAATCAACTGCCTGGGCTGGTCAGGATTGGCCCCTGTTGGGCACAGCCTGAAGGACAGGCCGACCTACAGCACTCCAACCTCACGGACAGCCCAACCCCATGGTCAGCTTGGCCCCACGGCCCCCCAAGCCCATGGTCAGCCCAGCCCCACAGCTCCCTGACCCCACAGACAGCCCAGCCCCACAACCCCCTGACCCCATTGACAGCCCAACTCTGTGGACTGTCTGGCCCCACAGCCCCCCGGTGCTCCCTGGGGGCAGCTGCCCTCTATGACAGGGAGGCTCCTGAGGAGTCTGGCATTGCAGTTTATTGTAGGAAACCATGAAAATACAGCGATTGTTGTAACAGAACCCAGGAGAAACGACAGCAGCTCAGACAGACCCCGGCATGGGAACTGCCAGCATGGCCCCCATGGTGTAGGGGGCTCCCGGGTGGGTCGGGCCCCGACCCCACAGCCCCAGCCTGCCCCGGCTGCATGTGGTTTGGCACCGAGCAGTGTAACAGGAGCCAAGCGTGGCCCTCAGAGCACGTGCAGGCAGGGCACAGGCAGGGCTGGCCAGGCACATGGCTGCCCAAGGACAGGGCAGAGAGGGGGCACTGGGAGCCTATGGGAGGGACCCCACGGTGGCTGTGTCCGGGGGCTGTGCCCGGCCATGGCACCACAGCCAGATGAGCCACATTGAAAATGAGCCATTTTACAAAACGTCTTCACACCTTGTTCCAGCCCAGCCTCCCCCCCCACCCTCTCCCCTACCCCAGCAGCCTCCCTCACCCCAGCCAGCACCCAGCCTCTCCCCTCCACTGTCACCCCCACTGCCACCTGCCTCCCCCCTCCCTGTGCAGCCCCGTCCCCCTCCTTGACCTGTCTCTAGGGCTGACCCTCTGCCAGCCCTGCCCACAGCCCCATCCCAGAGCAGCCTCGGGCTGAGCCGTGGCAAGGGGCAGGTGGACAGGGCGAGGAGGGGACGGCAAAGCTGTCCCTGTCCCCCCCCCATCCCACAAAACAAACACCTGGCCTGTCCCCAGCAGTGGCAGGGCTGGGGCTGCCCACCCTGTGCTCTGCTCCCTGCCCACTTGTGTCCCCCCAAGCCCTGGAGCTCACGAGGCAATTGGGTGGCAGAGCCGGGGGGCACGTGGGGAACGCCAGCACGGCTCAGTCCAGCTTGGGGAAGCCCCCAATGGTCACTTTCCGCTCCTGCTTGTTGGCCACCAGCTCCTGGAGGTGCAGGGCCCCCCCTCCGATGAAGCAGAAGGCGGGGCAGACGGGCCCCGAGCAGTCCACGCCGCATTCCCAGAGCTCGCGGAAGGACACGGCGTCGTAGAAGCTCACCTTGCCCTGCTCGTAGTCCAGGCAGATGCCGATGCGGGGGGGCAGGGGCACGGTGCAGCCATTGGGGTCACGGGAGGTGAGTGCCGAGCCATGTGACAGCAGGATCTTGCCCATGCCGATGGTGAGGAAGGCGTAGGGTGGAGGTGCCTCCACTGTCGTGTCCTCCGCCCCGCTGTCGTGGCCGCTGTCAGGGTCGTACCTGTGGAGAGAGGACAGATGAGTCCTGCTGCCAACACACATGGGACAGGCTGGAGCTGCTACCCACATCCCAGTGCCTGCGTGGAGGTGAGAACAGGCAGAGGACCTCCCGAACCACCCCACTCACCTGGGGCTCACCACATCCTGCGGCACCTGGAACCACTCCTGCAGCTTGCTCTCCAGCCCCACGCCCACCTTCACCAGGTAGGAGCTGGGGTCCACGCAGCAGGCCCAGTAGCTCTTGCCCTGGGTGATGGCCACGTCGCCGATGACCAGGTCGATGGAGAGGTGGCAGCTGGTCATCAGGCGCTCAGCGGCGAAGAGCATGGGGATGCCGGGGACGCTGCGCACCGCGCGCTGGTCCTTGCTGATGGCCAGCCGGTCCCGGTTGAAGCCCCAGCGGTTGTCCAGGAAGAAGTTGAGCACTGCAGGTAGGACAGGAGGAGGAGAGTGAGTGGCATGACACACCAGGGTGCTCCACGGGTGCCCCGAGCCCCCCGTCCCCCCTCACCTGGAGCGGGCGGTGTGTGCAGGTAGATGTCCTCGCTGTACTCCCCAAAACCCGCCTTATTGTAGCCCTTCACCCGCAGCACGTAGACGCTGTCGGTGTCCAGGTACTCGACGAGGGCGCAGGTGCCACGCACCTCCTCCCGCCGCTGCCACAGCTTCAGCCCCTTGGCCTTGGCGTCGGTCTTGCGGAACTCCACCGTGTAGTGCCAGGCGGGCGGCGAGTGCTGCGGCAGCCGCCAGCACAGGAAGATCTGGTCGTAGGTGTAGGTGCGCTGCGTGTCGATGACGGGGGCCTCGGGCGCTGCGGGGAGAGGCACCGGCGGGCATCAGGCAGCATCCCCCCCACCCCGCAGGCGGGGAGGCGGCCGGACGCAGGGACGGGGGCATTCCGGACGGACGGACGGACGCACAACCAGCAGAGTCTAAGGGGGGTCTGACTGCGGAGACCGTGTGTCGGCACCGGAGGAGAGCGAGAGTCAGGGAGACAGAGGAGCTGCTGCTGTGGGGCTCCAGGGACCAGACAGGCCGAGTGCAAGTCGGGAGGGAGGAGAAAGAGAAAGAGAGAGAGAGAAAAAGAGGATGGAGGCAGCAGGAGAGGAGGAGGAGGAGGATGGGGATGGCGGGCGGTAAAAGGTGCCTGTGGGAGAGGAGGCAGGATGGGAAGGAGATGAGGGAATGGTGGGTGGAAAGGGATGGGAATGGGGCAAGAAGGGGGAAGAAAACGGGGTGAGGAGTGGGGTGGAAACTGGGCACAGAGGAACAGAAATGCGGTGAGAAAGAGGACAGAAATGAAGTGGGAGGGGAATGGAAATGGGATGAGGATGGGGCAGAATAGGGCAAGGATGGGGTGGAAATGGCGCAGGAGGAGAACAGAAAGAGGGAGAGGAAGGGGATGGAAATGGGGGAAGTGAGGAAGGAAATAGGATGAGGCAGGGTGGAAATGGGGCAAGGAGAGAAATGGAAGTGGAACAAGGATGGGGATGGAAACGGGAAGAGGTGGGATGGAAATGGGGTGAGGATGGAAACAGGGCAAGGAAGGAGATGGGAATGGGGTGAGGATGGGGCAGAAATGGGGTGAAGAGGAAGGGAATAGGGAAAGGATGGGGTGGCAGTGGGGCAAGTGACAGCATAAATGAGACAAGGAGGGGATGGAAATGGGGCAAATGGGAAATGGAAAGAGGGTGAGGAGGGGACAGAAAATTGGGTGCTGAATGGGACAGAAGTGGGGTGAGGATGTGGACAGAAGTGGGGTGAGAGTGGGACAGAAATGGGGTGAGGAAGAGGATGGAAATAGGGCATGAGCAGACAGAAATGGAGCAAGACGGGGATGGAAATGGGGCAACGAGGGGTCAGAAACGGGATGAGGAAGAGGACAGAAATGGAGCAAGAAGTGGGATGCAAATGGGCTGAGAGTGGGATAGAAACGGTGCAACGAGGGGGAAGAAATGGGGCAACGATGGGGCAGAAATGGGGCGAGGAAAGGGAAGGAAATGGAGCAAGGAGTGAGACAGAAATGGGGCGAGGATGGGGCTGGAAATGGGGCGAGGATGGGGCTGGAAATGGGGCGAGGAGGGGGCGGGAGGGCAGGAGGAGCAGTGGCAGATGGAGGAGGCAGAGCCACCGGCTGCCAGGGCCTGCGGGCAGGACAGGGATGGAGGATGGTGGCGGAGCAGGGCTAGGGTGGGAACAGGATGGAGGGATGGAGGGATGGGAAGAGAGAGCGGGTTGGCTCTGGGGCAGGGGTGTGACTTGCCTCAGTTACTTCGGTGACGCCTCGGCAGCGGCCGCAGCCTATAAACAAAGAGAGGTAGAAGCAGGTCTGAAACGAGTCGCCAGCGGGTCCGGCAGGGCCACGCGGCTCCTGCCCTGCGGGAAGCGCCTGCCCGGCAGCAGGGCAGCTCCGTACTCACCCTCCGGCACTCCTGCTGCCCTCACCTGGCACCACGGCCCTGCCTGTCTGCCCCTGGCATGGCTGCCCTGGCACAGGGCAGGGCAGGGATCTTTTTGGGGCTGCTGGGGCGGGGGCTGTCCCTGACGGGGAGGGGGCACCGGCAGATCCGCGAGCGCCTGCCCGAGGGCAATCCCTGGGCAGCAGCCGTGGCTGAGCTGTGGCTCCGAGGTGGGCAGGGAACTGCTCTGCCCACGGGGGCTGCACCTCCACATGGGGCACAGCCGGTGCCCGGGTCCCGCTGCCTTTACCTCGGATGAAGGCCAGGTCGGTGAGCAGCTTCAGCTCCCTGCTGACGTCCAGCTGGAAGTGGCTGAAGGAGGCTGTGGCTGCAGGACGGAAGCTCTGCAGCGAGTCGGTGGCCCTGAGGATCCTGCAGCACCAGAGAGTGGGAATGTCAGGGGGCACCTTGGGCACCTGAGTGTCCTGACCTGCCCTGCAGCCCTGAGTCTGCAGCCTGGTACCTGTTGTGCAGCTGCTTGGCAGCCTGGACAAAGCAGGGATGGTCAGTCTCCTTCAGCACCTCCTGGGCATAGCCCACCATGCCCGAGTTCTCCAGCATGGCCTGGTGCTCCCGGATCTGGCTGTGCAGGCTGGCCAGCCGCTCCTGCTGGCACTCCTCGATGGCCTGCAGCAGGGTGGCCCGCTTCTCCTCCAGCATGGCACAGAGCCCCTGGATCAGCTGTGACACCTCCTCCTTGGCCTGCGAGCCGTTCACCTGCCAGGCACAGGCATGGCAGGGTCAGCATGTGGCACAACTTGGGACTGAGGGGGCTGGCAGTGCCACCCCTGCCTAGGGATAGCTCAGGGACAGGTGGGCACCTTCCCCCCTCACCTCCGTGTGCTTCACCGTCTCCTCCAGCTCAGCAATCTGGGTCTGCACCGTGTCCTGGCTGCTCAGGATGTAGGCGAGGCTCTTTGTCAGCTTCTCCTGCAGGGAGGCGATGAGGTGAGGTGCCAGCAGCCCCCCGCCCCCACCCAGCACCCCCCATCTGCATCAGGGCTCTGTGGTGCCCCCGATTCCCCGCCGAGCCCAGCCTGGCCCCAGCAGCACTTACCCTGAGGGCCTGGTAGGCGCTGAGCACCGGGGTGATCTTGTGGCTGGTGTGGGTGCGGCGCACGCGGCAGAGCTGGCACACGAGCCGCTGGCAGGTCTTGCAGTAGTGAGTCACCTCCTCCTTGTGCTCCGGGCACATCAGCCCCTGCATGGGCACAGTGGGGCTCAGAGAGGCCCTGCGCCCCCCTCCCTGCAGGATCCCACCCCTGCACCTCCCAAATCATAGTCATAAAATCACAGAATCATAGGATGGTTTGGGTTGGAAGGGGACCTTGAAGATCACTTTGTTCCAACCCCCTGCCATGGGCAGGGACACCTTCCACTAGATCAGGTTGCTCCAAGCTCTGTCCAAGCCAGCCTTGGACACTTCCAAGAAAGGGGCATCCACAACTTCCCTGGGCAACTTGTGCCAGGGCCTCACCACTTTCACAGTAAAGAATTTTTTTCTAATATCTAATCTAAACCTACCCTCTTTCAATCTGAACCCAGTCCCCCTTGTCCTGGCACTCCAAACTGTTGTAAATAATTTTCCCCCATCTTTCCTGTAACTTCCCTTCAGGTACTGGAAGGCTGCAATTAGGTCATCCTAAAGCCTTTCCTTCTCCAGTCTGAACAACTCCAGTTCTCTCAGCCTTAAATCCCCATTCTCTCAGCCTTAATCCCCCATGAGGACCCGTGGGGAGGCCGTACCTTGGGGCGGAAGGTGAGGGTGGGGGGCGTGGGCTCGTGCTGGGCTTTCTGGGTGCCCCAGGGGTGGTAGAGCTTGAAGCACTCATTGCAAAAGCTGGACTTGCACTCGGTGCAGCCCTTGGTGGCCTCCAGCTGCGGGGGCTTGCAGAACTGGCACATGATGGCGGCGCTGATGTTGATGGTCTGCCGGTACCGCTCCACCACCCGCTCCAGGGTCAGGTTGCGGAAGAGGCTGCCCAGGCCCCGCTCGCCCAGGTCCACGTCCCGCTGGCAGGCTGGGCACGGGAAGCTGACAGTCTGGGGGTGCACGGCACCCCGCTTGCGCCCCGGGTAGGTGCCAAAGCCTATGAGAGGGAGGAAGGGAAGGGGTCAGTGGGGGCCCTTCCAAGGGTAACCCAGGGCGCTGTCCCTGTCCCCATCCCTTCCACTTAGCGCCATCCCCAACCCTTCCAGCCAGCCCTGTCCCCATCCTCTTCAGTCACTCTCATCCTCTCCAACCACTCCAATCCCCTCCAGCCATCCCCATCCCCTCCAGCCATCCTTGTCTTCATTCCCTCCAGCTGTCCCCATGCCCTTCAGCCACTCCCCTCTTCTCCAGCCATCCCTGTGCCCTATCTTATTCCTACCTCCTCTGCCATCCCCTCCAGCTGTCCCACTCCCCTCCAGCCACCTCTGTCCTCTCCAGCCATCCCAGTCCTGGTCCTCTCCAGCCATTCCTCTGCCCTCCAGCCATCCCTTTCCCCTCTGCTGTCCCTGTCCACTTTGCCATCCCCATCTACTCCAGCCATCCCTGTCCCTGTCCCCTCCAGATATGCCCCATGTTCTCCAGCCATCCCCCTCTGTTCCAGCTACCTCAGTCCCCTCCAGCCATCCCTGTCTCTGTCCCCTCCAGCTATGCTCATCGCCTCCAGCTGTCCCACTTCCCTCCAGCCACCTCTGTCCTCTCCAGCCATCCCTGTCCTGGTCCTCGCCAGCCATTCCTCTGCCCTCCAGCCACCCCTGTCCCCTCTGTTGTCCCCTCCAGCCCCACCTGACTTGAGGAGGCGGTCAAGGCGGTCAGGTTTGGGGACAGACCGGCGGCCCAGGCGGGGGCTGCGGGTGGATGGGGTGGCAGCAGGCGAGGTGGGCTCGGAGGTGGGGTCACAGCATAGGTGGCCGTGCTGCAGCAGCACCTCGCTGGCACACACGTGGCACACGTTGTGGGTGCAGGGCAACGCCAGGGGCTGCTTGTACATCTCCTTGCACACTGGGCACACCAGCTCCCGCTCCATGTTCTTCATGCTGGTCTGCGGAGAGAGCGGAGCGTCACCCGCTGCCAGACTGGGACCAGGGCTGGGATCAGCACCCGGGCCAGGAGCAGCATCAGGGTCAGGATTGGCATCAGGGCTGGGACCAGCAGAAGGGCTGGGATCATCATTAGGGCCAGGATCAGGACCAGAACCAGTATGAGGGCCAGGATCACGGCTGGGACCAGAATCAGGGCCAGGGTCAGCATCAGGGCTGGGATCAGGACCAGGACCACCATCAGGGGCAGGATCAGGGCTGGGATCAAGGCTAGGACCAGAATCAGGGCTAGAATCGGCATCAGGGGCAGGATTAGGGCCAAGAGCAGTGTGAGAGCTAGGATCAGTATCAGGGGAAGGATCAGGGTTGGGATCAGGACCAGGATCAGGGCTGAGATCAGCACCTGGGCCAGGGTCAGCATCAGGGCTAGGATCAGGGCCAGGACCAGCACCAGGGCCAGGATCAAGGCTGGGATCAGACTCAGGCCTAGGATCAGTATCAGGGGCAGGATTAGGGTTAGGATCAGCACCAGGGACAGGTCCAGCATCAATGCTGGGACCAGCACCAGGGCCAGGACCAGGACCTGGATGAGGGCTGGGGCCAGCATCACAGTCAGGATTAGCATCAAGACCAGTATCAGGATTGGCACATCCAGCCAGGATGTGGCCTAAGGCTGGAATTGGGACCACATCAGGACCAGGACTGGGGCTGCCACTGGCACCAGGACCGGGACCAGCATCATGGCCAGGATCAGGCCTGGAACCAACAGCATGGTCAGGATCAGGAACAGCACTGGGGCTGGGAGCTAAGACTGGGATCACAGCAGGGTAAGGATCAGGCCTGGGAGGAGCATCAGAGCCAGGACCAGGGCTGGGGATGAGGACTGGGGCAAGCATCAAGGCCAGGATCAAGCGTGGGATCAGCAGCATGGTCAGGATCAGGACAAGCACTGGGATCAGAGCCAGGATGGGACCCAGGACTGCACTGGGGATGGAGCTGGGGCTGGGCCCAGAGCAGGCCAGGATCAGGCCAGTATCACAACCGGCACTGGGATGGAAATGGAGACCAACACTGGGATGAGCATCAGGATGGGGCCCAGGGCTGGGATGGAGATGGAGACTAGGGCTGGGATGGAGATGGAGACTGGAGCTGGGATGGAGATGGAGACCAGGGCTAGGATGGAGATGGAGACTGGAGCTGGGATGGAGATGGAGACCAGGGCTGGGATGGAGACAAGGACCAGCACTGGGACCAGTGCCAGAATGGGGCCCAGGGCTGGGATGGGTGCTGTGATGGGGCCTGGGGCTGGGATGAGGATGGGATGGGGCTGAGGGCTGGGGACCAGGATGGGGATGGGGATGGGATGTGGGGCTGGGGACTGGGATGGGGATGGGATCCGGGGCTGGGGACTGGGATGGGGATGAGATCAGGGGCTGGGGACTGGGATGGGGATGG
>JAWWTY010000068.1:2524808-2538806 GCA_035222235.1 Margarornis squamiger | reverse complement strand
TCCCTGGCTCCCCTTCTCTCAACTCCAATCTCCCCCTCTCTCATCTCCCCCCTTCTCCCTCCTGCCCACCCTTTCCTTCTCTCCTCCCCCACTATCTTCTCCTCTCTCCCCTCTCCCAGTTCCCTTCTCCCCTCCGCTCCTCTCCTTTCCTCCCCTGGCTCCCCTTCTCCCATCTCCCCTTCTGCCCCTCACTCCCCTCTCTCATCTCCCCTCTCTCTCCCCTTCTCATCTCCCCTCTTCCCCTCTCTCATTTCCCCCATCTCCCCCTCTCTCCCCTCTCCCAGTTCCCTTCTCCCCTCTGCTCCTCTCCCCCTTTCCTGACTCCCCTTTCCCCATCACTCCCCTGGCTCCCCCTCTCTCATCTCCCCTCTTCCCCTCTCTCATCCCGCTTTTCTCCCCCCAGGCCACCATGACCAAGCTGGGGCAGTGGCTCTGTGGACTGGCCCTGCTGGGCTCGGCCTGGGCTGCGCTGGCTCTGGCCCCGCCGGGTCTGCAGCCCCCTGCCCCGCTCCGCCAGGCCCTGCTGCCCTTGCCCATCTACCTGCTCGTGGTCTTCGGCTGCTACTCCCTGGCCACCGTGGGCTACCGCCTGGCCACCTTCAATGACTGCGAGGAGGCGGCGGCCGAGCTGCAGGAGCACATCAGGGCTGCTCGGGCTGACCTGCGCCGGCAGGGGCTGCGCCTCTGACACCAATAAAGCCGAGGGACAGCGGCTCCTGGTGCTGCTCTGAGATCCAGGGGGGCTCTGGTGGGGGCTGAGGGTGCTGGGTGCTGCTGGGAGCACCCCTGGGGGAATCACTTGGCTGTTCCCAGTGTGGGGTGGGTGTTTGGGGAGGGCTCCGTGCAGGCTCAGTCTGCCCACCACACTGAGGGGCTGTCGGGAGCCCCCCTGGTCCTGCCTTCTCCCTCCCCGAGCTCCCTGGAACTCTGGAGTTGGATGCAGGACCAGGCTGTGCCCCGGAGGCCCAACACACGTTCCCAGCTGCCCTCAGATATGGCAGGTGGGAGCTGGAGGAGCCTCATCCCATCCCGCTGGCTGGATTCCCGGGAAGGAGGAGGACGGGCTGGGTGGGGTGGGGTGGGTGGCACAGCCTTTAAATCGGGGGGCTTTCGGGGGAGCTCCCTGTTCCTGCCGGCTCCTCCAGCCTATCCCAGGTGCCACACTGGGGAAGGGGTGGGCAGAGGGCTCTGCCTGGGGGTGCACCACTCCTGAGACCCCCAGCCCTGCGTGCCAGGACCTGCCAGCCCAGCTCCTCCAGCCAAAGGACTTTGAGATTTTAACGAGCTGCTCCGCATCCTCTGCAGAAAGGAGCAGTCAGGAGCGGGAGGGAGGACCCGGGTTAATTAGCAGGAGTAGCTAATTAGCTGTTTCCTGAGCAGCAGTGGTGGCTAGGAACAGGGTGGGAAGCTCCTGGTGCTCACTAGCACATCAATGGCTGGGGAGTGACACCACCCTGGGTTTGGCCACGTGGTGCCTTGGTGGGGCTGGGACCACAGGGAAAGGACAGCAGTGCTCTGAGGGCTACTGAGAGCCCCCTGCGGGGTACTAGTGGCCATCAGGGGCTCCTTGTGGTCATCCAGGGGCTACTCACAGCCCTCTGTGAGCTGTTCATGAGGTACCTGCTTCTACTCAGGGCCACCAGGGGCTCCTTGTGGTCATTCAGGGGCTACTCACAGCCTTCTGTGGGCTACTCATGGCAATCTAAGGGCCTCTACTCATGGCCATCCAGGGGCCACTCATGGCCATCCATGACCTACTTGTGGTCATCCGCGGACTTCTCATGGCCACCAGGGGCTCCTTGTGGCCATTCAGGGGCTACTCATGGCCTTCTGTGGGCTACTTATGACCCTCTGCAGGCTACTCATGGCAGTCCAGGGCCTCTACTTACGGCCATTCAGTGGCTGCTCATGGCTATTCGGTGGCTATTCATGGCCATTCAGGGCCTACTTTTGGTCATCCACAGACTTGTCATGGCCGTCAGGACCTCCTCACAGCCCTCTGTGGGCTAATTGTGACCCTCTGTGGGCTACTCATGACCCTCTGCAGGCTACTCATGGCAATCCATGGCCTCTGCTCATGGCCTTTTGGTGGCTACTTGTAGCCACCCAGGGGCTACTTATGGCAATCCAGGGCCTCTACTCACAGCCATCAAGGGCCACCAACAGCCTGTCCAGCAGCAGCTCCTCCCTGCACGGCAGCGTCCAGGAGCTGCTCCACTCCCTCTGGCCTGGCACGTGTGGCCACGTCACAGCCGCTCCCGGCACGAGGAAGCCAGAGTGACTGGTTGGCACCCGAGGTGTGTCCATGGGGAAAGCTGCCCTTTCCCGAGGCCGTCGGGCTGGGCTGGGAGCTGCTTCCACTGCTGGGGAGAGCTGGGGGCTCCTTCCCACCTGGAGCAGCCAGGAGCAGGCATGGGGAGCCCCGGCTCCGTGGGGACAAGACAGAGCATGCCAGGAGCTCATCCTCCCTCCCACTGCGCTCATCTCAGCCCCATCCCTCCATATGGAATTTTCCCAGGCTGTGTGTGAGGTGTGGATGAGGGTTGAGCCACTGCACCAGATCCTGCTGCCATCCTTGTCACTGATTCCTTCAGCCCTGGGGCTCTCCTGCACGGCGGGGAGGTCACTTTTCACAAAGCTCTGGGGTGTCTGCTGTGTGATTTGGTCCCTCCCATGCCCCCACCGAGGCGCTGGCCCAATATCTTCATTCCAGATCGCTGTTAATTGATCAATCGACATGGAGTCAATGCCTGATCCAGGCCCGTTCGATCTGTGGGTGTTTAGCAAGGATTTCCATCGATTCCCAGCTCCCGGTGCGGCAGCCACTCGTCAGCTCCAGAACAGACTTTTCCTCACCCCATGCCTGGTGGCCCCGGGTGGCAGCTCAGGAGGGTCAGAACAGGCCCCTGGCAATGCTGCTGTCCCCACTGTCCCCTCCCTGCCCCAACCCAGCCCTGTGCCTGACCCCTTCCAGGCACCAGGGCTGATGCTTTCTTGATGCTGGAAGGTTTGCTGGAGCCTAGAGGGTGCCAGGATGAGCCCCCACCTCAAGGAGCCACTGCGTGGCCACATGGAGTCCCTGGATGGTTGCAAGTAGCCCCTGGATGGCCACAAAGAGCCCTTGGATGGCCACAAAGAGCCCTTGGATGGCCGTGAGTAGCCCCCAAAGCAGCTGTGTGGACATGAGCCATCACAGCCTCTGCAGCAGGACACCAGGAGGGAGGGACAAAGACCAGGCACTGGGAAGTCTCTGATTTATTAAAAGGCACTTGAATCCATACAAAAAAGATGCCCAGACCCCTGGCAGCCCCAGCCCAGCGCCAGGCAGGGCCGTGGGCACGGAAGACCATCTTCCCACCCTGGGATTTGGGGGTGCTCCTGGCACCCCGAAGGCATCGCTGAAGGACGGCAGGGCTGGTTTGCACCCAGGCAGGAGGTGCCTCCTGGTGTCCCTCTGGCAGTGGCTGAGGGGACAGTGGCAGCACCCAGGACTTGGTGGCAGGGCCAGCCAAGGCTGGAAGTTGGGGGGCTCCTCGGGCGGGCCCCTCAGGCCAGCAGGGGGCTGTAAGACTTGTCTTGCCCTGGCCGGTACCACCGGAAAAGCCAGAACCGCACGAGGCTGGTGACAATCCCAGGCACGTTGGGGACCTGAGGGAGGACACAAGGGGTAAGTGGATCTACCCCTCCCCCCTACAGTGCCAGGGGAGGTTTGTTGGCCCCATCCCAGCTAATTAATTAAAATCAATCATCATCATGCTGAGCCTTGTCACGGGCTTGGCCGGGTGACACACACAGTGCTGCATGGGGCCGGCCCCAGGCCAAGAGGTCAGCTGAGCCATGATGGCGTGGGATGGGTCTGGGATGGAGTGGGGTGGGATGGGGATGGAGTTGGGATGAGGTGCAATGGAATAGAGTGGAGTGGGGTGGGGTGGGATGGAATGAAGTGGGATGAGAATAGGACAGAGTGGGGTGGGTTGGGGATCGGGTGGGATGGGTCAGATTGGGGATGTGGTGGGATAGGAATGGGATAGAGTGGAATAGGATGGAGTGGAGGGGGATGGGGATGATGTGGGTTTGGGATGGGACAGACTTGGATGGAATGGAGGAGTGGGATGAATTGGGATGGGTGGGAATGGGGATGGGATAGAGTGGGATAGGATGGAGTGGGGTGAGATGGGGATGAGGTGGGATGGAATAGAGTGGGGTGGGATGAGAATGGGATAGAGTGAGATGGGTCAGAATGGGGATATGGTGGAATAGAGTGGGATGGGATGGGGTGGAGTGGGATGGCCAGAATGGAGATGTGGTGGCATAGGGATGGGATAGAATGGGATGAGGATTGGATGGAACAGAACAGGAGAGCATTCCTTGGCTGCCTGCTGCCCCAACCCACCGTGATGTAGGGGTCATGGAGCTGCAGGCCATAGAGCGTCCAGCTGCTGGAGGCCACGAAGGTGGTGACGGTCAAGGGGAAGGACAAGCACCGTGTCGACTTGCTCCGGACAACCTTGGCCTGCAGGAGCAAATGTCAGGCTGGGCCCGGGCTGGTCCCCCCAGCTCCACCCAGCACCACACACCAGGTCAGCCAGCGGTGAGAGGTACATGGTGATGGTGAAGACACTGCAGAAGAGCCCCAGGCGTGCCAGGCGTGTCCCCGTGTCCACCAGGAGGGCAAAGTAACCGCAGCCAGTGACCACCACAGCCAGGAGCAGCAGGATCTGCAGCAGCACGGGGCGCTGGGGTGGAGGACAGGAGGACATCAGGGTGAGGGTTCTCCCCAACTTCCCACTGCCCCAGGCTGCTCCCCTACCTTGGCAGGGCTGTAGTAGAGATATACCAGGATGTAGAGGGTCTGCAGTGCTGCCCCAATGGCGTTGACAGTGATCAGTGTCCCGTCCCCCTTCAGGCAGCCATAGCCCAACCAGCCCACATTGCTGCAGAGGGACACAGCACAGGGGCTAGGCTGCAGCCCTTGTCCCCCAAAAGCCTGTGTGACCCTCCCCTCCCCAGGGCCCCACCCCACCGTACTTGGCGTCGGTGGTGAGGAAGGGCAGGAACTGGATGTTCTCCACGCTCTTGGTCGCCAACATCTGGCGTAGGTCAGACCTGGGGAGAGCGGGGTGCAGCGGCCTCCTGGGCGCCCGCCAGTGCTGGGGGTGGAGGGGCTACAGTCTCTGCAGCCAGCAGGCACTGCACCATTCATATCCCCTCCCACTGCACCCCCAAATCGCTCTGCACCAGCCACCCATGATCCCCTCTGCAGTCCCAAACTGACTCTGCGAACTGTCCCCACTGCAACACCAAAATGCCCCTGGAGCTCTCCCCATTGCACCCCTCCACAACCCTCACCCCACCCCACAAACTGGCCCTGGAGTCCTCCCCATTGCACCCCTCCACAACCCTCACCCCACCCCACAAACTGGCCCCGGAGCCCTCCCCATTGCACCCCTCCATGGCCCTCACCACACTCCACAAACTGGCCCTGGTGCTCAACCCCACTGCACCCCACAAACTGACTCTAGTGCTGCCCCCATTGCATCCCCAAACCAGCACTGGGGCCTTCTCTGTTGCACCCCCAAGCCCCCTCCCAGCCCTCACTGCATGTCCCTCAAATTTGCCCCAGTGCCCTTTCCCTGCATCTCCCAGCCCTCCCATGGGCCCCCATTACATCCCAAAACTGGGCCTGGTCTCCTCATTGCATCCCCAACTGCCCCATGGGCCCCACTACACCCCAGATCTGGCCCTGGTGTCCTCGTTTTTCCCCCATGGCCCCCTTTACACCGCAAAATTGGCCCTGGTGTCCTCATTTCACCCCCAATCTCCCCGTGGCCCCCAGTAGACCCCAAAACTGGCCCTGGTGTCCTCATTGCCCCCCGAATCCCTCCATGACCCCCATTACACCCCAAAACCAGCCCTGGTGTCTTCATTGCCCCCCGAATCCCTCCATGGCTCCCATTACACCCTATGGCCCCCATTATACCCCAAAATTGGCCCTGGTGTCCTCATTGCACCCCCATGTCCCCCATTAGACCCCAAAACTGCTCTGGTGTCCTCATTACCCCCTGTATCCCTCCATGACCCCCACTCCACCCCAAAACTGGCCCTGGTGTCCTCATTGCACCTCCATGTCCCCCATTACACCCCATGTCCCCCCACTGCATCCCCAAACTGGTCCCAGTGATGCTCCCCCACCCCCCATCACCCCCCGGTCCCGGTGCCGCCGCCGGTCGCTCACAGCCCGGTGGCGAACATGGCGAGGGTCGCGGCCAGGCAGACCCCAGCGAGCACCGACGTGTCCATCGCGGGCACGGGGCACGGGCGGGGGCGGTGCTGCCCGCGACGGGGCGGGGCGGGACGGGGCGGACGCACTACCGGGGGAGGGACCGGCCGCGCACCGGGAGGGGCCGGGGGTGGCGGGGGATGCGGCTCCGAGCGGCACCGGGGGCGGTGGGGGACGCGCCGTCCTGGCCGTCCCCAGCTGCGGAAGGCTCGTGTGCCTGTGGTTCCAGTTGCCCAGGATCCTGTGCCCCTGGATCCCCAGCTCCAGGAGTCTCAAGTCTCTGTGACCCCACTTCACCAGGGTGCCCCCCCATATCCCTGCGACCCCAATTCCCTGAGATTCCCCAATTCCTGGGGTCCCCAATTCCAGGGGTCTCACATCCCTGTGACCCCACCCTTCCAGGACCCTGCTTCCACAGGGTCTCCCCCCATCCTGGGGGTCACTGTGACCCCAATTTCCCTGGATCCCCAGCTCCAGGAGTCTCAAGTTCCTGTGACCCCACCACCCCAGGGTGCCCCCCATATCCCTGCAACCCCAATTCCCTGAGTTCCCACCTCTCCCTGGGGTCCCCCAGAACATCCTCGGGGAGTCACAGAGCCCTGTGACCCCAATTCCTCAAGATCGGACCTCTCCAGGACGCTCTATTCCTGGGGTCCCCAACTCCAGGGGTCTCACATCCCTGTGACCTCACCCTTTTAGGACCCTGCTTCCACAGGGTCTCCCCCCATCTTGGGGGTCACTGTGACCCCAATTGCCCAGGATCCTGTGCCCCTGGACCCCAGTTCCAGGAGTCTTCAGTCTCTGTGACCCCACCTCACCAGGGTGACCCCCATATCCCTGTGACCCCAATTCCCTGAGTTCCCACCTCTCCCTGGGGTCCCCCAGAACATTCTCAGGGAGTCACAGAACCCTGTGACCCCAATTTCCTAAGACCAGACCTCTCCGGGATGCTCCATTCCTGGGGTCCCCAATTCCAGGGGTCTCACATGCCTGTGACCCCACCCTTTTAGGACCCTGCTTCCACAGGGTCTCCCCCCATCCTGGGGGTCACTGTGACCCCAACTGCCCAGGATCCCCAGTTTTCAGGAGTCTCAAGTTTCTGTGACCCCACCTCCCCAGGGTGCCCCCTGTCCCCCCATATCCTGGGGGTTACTCAGCCCTGAATTGCCACCTCTTCAGGATCCTCCATCCCTGGGGTCCCCCACAACATCCTGGGGGCAGTCATAGAGCCCTGCAACCCCAATTCCCTGAGTTCCCACCTCTCCAGGATGCTCCATTCCTGGGGTCCCCAGTTCCAGGGGTCTCACATCCCTGTGACCCCACGCTTCCAGGACCCTGCTTCCACAGGGTCCCCCTCCATCCTGGAAGTCACTGTGACCCCAATTGCCCAGGATCCTGTGTCCCTGGGTCCCAGTTCCAGGAGTCTCAAGTTTCTGTGACCCTGCCTCCCCAGGGTGCCCCCCATGTCCCTGAGACCCCAATTCCCTGAGATTGCACCTCTCCCTGGGGTCCCCCAGAACATCCTCGGGGAGTCACAGAGCCCTGTGACCCCAATTTCCTAAGACCAGACCTCTCCAGGATCCTCCATTCCTGGGGTCCCCAATTCCAGGGGTCTCACATCCCTGTGACCCCACCTCCACAGGATGCTGCCTCCACAGGGTCTCCCTCCATCCTGTGGGTCACTGTGACCCCAACTGCCCTGGATCCCGTTTTCAGAAGCCTCAAGCCTCTGCGACCCCACCTCCCCAGGGTGCCTCCCCCGCCCCATATCCTGAGGGTTTCTCAGCCCTGTGACCCCAATTGCTTAGGATCCTGGGTCCCTGGGTCCCAGTTCCAAGAGCCTCAAGTTTCTGTGACCCCACCTCCCCAGGGTGCCCCCCCATATCCCTGTGACCCCAATTCCCTAAGTTCCCACCTCTCCAGGGTGCTCCATTCCTGGGATCCCCAATTCCAGGGGTCTCAAATCCCTGTGACCTCACCCTTCCAGGACCCTGCTTCCACAGGGTGTCCCCCCAACCTGGGGGTCCCTCATCCCTGTGGCCCCACTTCCCCAGGAACCCACCTCTCCAGGACCCTCTATTCCAGGATCCCCCCATTCCAAGGGCCTCAAGTCCCAGTGACCCCAGTTCCCTGCACTCCCAGTATCTTATACCATAAGGGTCCCATAGCCCTGGGGTCCCCTATTTGTGATCTCCCATCCCTATATCCCTGAGATCACCTCCTTTCCAGGGTCACACATCCACAGGGACCCACCATTCCCCTCTGTGGTGCAGGCAGGCTGTGTCCTCTGCCCAGCCCTGGGGGCTCTGGCTGTGCCTCAGCCCCCTTGTCACCACCGATGGGGTCTGTCCCATCCCCTGGAGTCTGTTCCAGGAGTTGCTGCCCCACACCTGGAAGTTCACCCCAGTGCAGGGGGAAGAGCCCCTCCTCCTTCCCCCACGGGAGGCCTTTGTGTCACCAGATAAAGCCGGGGCCAGTGCCAGCCACTGTGGCACTTTGCCACTTCACAGCCCCATGCAAACACCAGCCAATTAATTAATTAACCAGCCCAACCCCCCACGTGGGCCAGGAGAGCCTGGGTCTGGCAGTGTGGAGGACCCCTCACCCCTCCAGCCCCAGGAGATCAGCATGGTTTTGGTTATTTATTCCAGACCATTGTATAAAAAGTCCCATGTTAGAAAGCTGTACAAAAGGGGGTGCTGGGGGGCCCCTCCGGCACCCAGCAGAGGGGGGGAAGGGCAAAAGGATGAAGGGTGAGGAAGGGGCACAGCACCGGGGAGAGGGGGATGTTTCCTACAGCCCTGCTCCTCTGGCTGCGGCATCTCCAGCCTGTCCAGGGTCCCCGAGCCGGTGACACCGGGGGTCAGCAGCCCCCTGCACCGGTGATGCCCCACATCCCCACCTGCAGGACACGTCCCAGTCCAAGCCCACCGCCGGGAGAGCCCCGAGGGTGGTGGGCGAGCTCAGCTGTGGGGCAGGGGTGCCAGCCCCCCGCCCCTCTCCAGTCCAGGGCACCACAGCCCCTCCAGCTCCAGGCTCCCTCTTGGCCTCCAGCTGCCAGGACCATCCTGGGAGGGCCAGCAGAGCCCAAGGGCTCCAGTGGCTTCGGGCCCTTCAGCCCCATAATACTGACAAATCCTTTCCTTGCCCAGCTGTGCACAGGGCAGGGCGCCCGGGGCAGATGTGTGGGGACCACAGGGGTCCCTGGCCTCGGTGGGTCCGGGCACATGGGGCCATTCAGAGCCCCTGTGGCACCAGGAGGGGCAGCAGGAGGCTGATGAAGGTGAAGGGGCGGCTGCTGCTGCGAATGGCCGAGTTCTGCCCCACGCTCCTCAGCACGTGCGCGGCTGCGTCATCTGAGGAGGGGGGGAGAAGAGGAACCTTCAGCACCCCCAGAAAAGCAGCTGTGCCCCAAACCAGCAGCACATCATCCCTGCACAGGGGGTGCCCCCACCACCGGTCTCCCCACCAGCCCTGGTGAACCCAGGAGGGTCAGCTGGGCTCAACCCAGTGATGCCCCCCCAACCCCCTCCATTGAGGGTGGCTGGGCTCAGTCTGGTGAGCCCTCACACCAGCCCCAGTGCCCCCCCACCACCCACCCCAATTGCCCCAGTTGGGTGGTTGAGCTCAGCCCAGTGTCCCCACAACCCCCAGTCCCCCTGGAAGGGCAGGAAGGCTCAGCCCTGACCCATCTGCCCACAGACCACAACCCACCTGCCTGGATCCTCCCTTTTTGTGTCGAGGCTGGGACAGGCGGTGCCGGAGCTGTGGAGCAAACAGGGGGTCACGCCAGGGAAGGGAAGTGCTCCAAACCCCCCAAAATCCTTTTTTACCACCCCCTCTCCCAGCCACCAACACCTTCCCGGCCGAGCCACGTGAGCCCACACCCTGGGCTGGCCGAGGGCCATGGCCTGGCCGTGACTCAGCGTGGCCACGGCCACGCTGGGCACCGGCGCCTTGAGCGGGAAAGGGGGGGCACAGGGGGGACCCTGGGGGGCGACAATACTCACTGCCTTTGCCGGTGACCGTCACCTTCAGCTTCAGGCAGGCTTCACCATGGTGGTGGATGGGCTTGGCTGCAAGGGGGGGAGGTGGGTTAGAGGTGGGGTGAGCTCACTGGGGACCTCCCACAGTCCCTCACAGCGCCCCCAGAACTCACAGATGTAGTAGTAGCTGTGCCCTTCCCTGAACTCCTTGCCCAGCGTGAAGGGGGTGAATCGCTGGAACTTCTCTGAGAACTTCTCGGGGCCATGCAGGGCGCTGGGCTTGTTGCATTCCCAGCGGATCTGCTCCTTGGAGTGGGGCTTGCAGGTCTCGTACTCCTCGGGCTCCACCAGGTACAGGGTGTAGCGCTCCATGGCCCGGGGGTCCACACTGCCCTCCTCGTAGTGGGGGCAGATGATGTCCAGGTAGTCATTAAGGCGAACCTCCACCGTGTAGTCATTCCACAGGAACCTGTGGCAGGGGGGAGGGTGAGGGGGCCTTACCTGTACCCCCAAATCCCCCACACCCATGGGGGAGCAGCCCCCTGCCCACGGCAGCTTGAGGCCAAGGCACCCTTGAGCCCACCTTTCCCGGTACCGAGTCCCACAGCACCTGGAATGGCTTTTAAAGGACATTCCCCACCCCGGGCTGGCCCCCCGGCAGTGAGTGGTGAGCCCACCTTTCCCCATACCGAGTCCCACAGCACTCAGAATGGCTTTTAAAGGACATTCCCCACCCCGGGCTGGCCCCCCGGCAGTGAGTGGTGAGCCCACCTTTCCCCATACCGAGTCCCACAGCACCCGGAATGCCTTTTAAAGGACATTCCCCACCCCGGGCTGGCCCCCCGGCAGTGAGTGGTGAGCCCACCTTTCCCCATACTGAGTCCCATAGCACCTGGAATAGCTTTTAAAGGACATTCCCCACCCCGGACTGGCCCCCCGGCAGTGAGTGGCGAGCGCACCCCAATTCCCAGCGCTCCCCAGGAGCTGGGGAGCAGGGAGGGGACCAGCTGGGACGCGCACCCTGCCCGCACCCTGCCCGGCCCAGCGCTGCCGGAGCAGGAGGCGTCGCGGCTCTCGCCGTGGGGCAGCCAGCCCGGCTCCAGCTGCACCTCACACCCCACCCGGCGGGGGGACACGTTGGGGCCTCCGCGGGGACCCCACCTCGCTGGCTGTGATAGCCTCGGGAAGGCACAGCCACTCAAGGGAGCACCCCCTGCTCCCCAAATCTTGCGAGGGAACACAGCCCTACAACATGGGGGGACACGGCGCGGGGAGGGGGAAGAACCCTCACGACTTGAGGAGGGGGGACCCAGCACAGGGAAGGAGGGGAACCCCTACAGCCCAGCGGGAGCGTTGGTGCATAAGTGAGGGGCACCCCTACAGCTTGGGGGTCATGGCCCGGGGGGGGCACCCCCACAGCCTGGGGGTCTGGAGAGTGAGGAAAGGCTCCACTAAAGCCAAGGGGGAACACTTCTAGAGTCTGAGGGAGTCACCCCTACAATCCGGGGGGGGCACCCCTACAATCAGGGGGGTCACGGTCCGAGGGGGCTCCCCTACAGCCAGCGGGGGTCACGGATCCGGGGGAAAGGTGGGTCACCCCTATAACCGGGAGGGCTCACGGTCCCGGGGGGGCAACCCTACAACCGGCGGGGGTCACGACCCCGAGGCGGAGTGCACCCCCAGGGTTTACGGGGCTTTTGCTTGGGCTTGGGTCACACGGCAGCCCCAGCCTGCCCCAGGGGCCGCCGGTGAGCGGAGGGGCCCCGCTCCAGGTCTGCCCCCCCCGCACATCCTGCCCCGTGTTTGTCAACACGGTCCCCGGGGCCGGCGCCGGGGCTGGCGCCGTGCCCCCCCCGCGGGAAGGAAGCGGCCCCTTCGCACGGCCCTGGGAACGGAAAGGCCCCCCCCGGGCGCACCTGGACCGGCCCCGCCGCCCCCCGCACGGCCCCGCAGCCCCCGCGCCGCGCTCCGCACCGGCCCCGCCGCCCCGTCCCGCCGCCCGCCCCGCACAAAGGGCCGCCGGGCAGCGGAGCGGCGTCGCCCGCGCCCTCGGGGCGGCGGGTCCCGGTGCGTGTGCGGCGGGTCGGGTCGGGGGCCGGTCCCCGGTGCGAGGCGGGGGTCACTCACCGGGGGTTGGAGCTGTTCCAGAACACCGTGTGCCGCTCGGCCACCGCCGCCCAGCACAGCCCCAGCCCCAGCAGGGCCAGGGGCACCCCCGGCTGCCCCATCGCTCCCCGGGTGCTGCGCTCCACGGGCGGCCCCGCGCCCGCCCCCGCATTAAGTACGGCCCCGCCACCGCCCCGCCCCCGCCCCCGCCCCGCGCCCGCACAACAACACACGGGACTGGGGGGGGGAACACGCGACACACCCCCCCCAATGGGGCACACACCTCCCCCACCGGGATCGGGATGGGGAACGGGCAAGGGGGCACACCCCCAACCGGGTCTGGTACCGGGCAAGGGGGCAGCCCCCGAACCGGGGCTGGTACCGGGCAAGGGGGCACCCCCCGAACCGGGTCTGGTACCGGGCAAGGGGGCACCCCCCGAACCGGGGCTGGTACCGGGCAAGGGGGCACCCCCCAACCGGGTCTGGTACCGGGCAAGGGGGCACCCCCGGAACCGAGACCGGTACCGGGCAAGGGGACAACACCCCCGCAACCTGACCGATACCGGGACCGGGCAAGGGGACAACACCCCCGCAACCTGACCGATACCGGGACCGGGCAAGGGGACAACCCCCACCCCAACCGGGACCGATACCGGGACCGGGCAAGGGAAGATCCCACACAGGCATTGGGACCGATACTAGGACCGGGCAAGGGGACACCCCCCACACAAACCGGGACCGACACCGGGCAGGGTCACACACACAGAGAACACCCCCTCTCCCACACACATCCCTCTCCAGACCCTTCCCCCACACTGGGATGGGCACCGGGCAGGGGCACACACAATCCCACCCCCACAAGTGACCGCCACCGCGTGGGGACTCCCCCCCACCACCACACACACACAGGGAGCTCAGGGGGGCCGGTCCTGCCCAGCAGCACCCACCAGCCATGGTCCTCCGTGGGTGTTTGTGGGGGTCACCCTCACCTGGTGCTCCCCACGGTGTGACCCTGTGCAGGGTCTCAGGGCAGAGTAGAACCTCCTTATTGGGGGGTCTGGCTGAGGCAGGGGGACCTCCTTCCCATGACCTCCCAGGTGGGCTAGGGGGCTGTAGGTGCAGGATGGAGGGCTATAGGTGCACGATGGGGGGCTATGGGTGCAGGATGGGGAGCCTGTAGGTGAAGGACAGGGCTGTAGATGCAGGACGGGCTGTAGGGGCAGAATGGGGGGCTGTGGATGCAGGATGGGCCTGTGGACATAGGATGAGGGGCTGTGGGTGCAGGATGGGGGGCTGTCAGTGCAGGGCGGGCCTGTGTGTGCAGGATAGGGGGGTGCAGGTGCAGGACGGAGGGCTGTGGGTGCAAGATGAGTCTGTGGGCACAGAGTTGGAGCCTACAGGTGCAGAATGGGGGCTGTGGATGGAGGATGGTGCTGTAGGTGCAGGATTGGAGCTGTAGGTGGAGGATGTGGGGCTGTAGGTGCAGGACTGGGGGCTGTGGGGACAGAATGGGGTCTGTGGGTGCAGGATGGGGGGATGTAGGTACAGGACTGTTGGCTATGGGTGCAGAATGGGGGCTGTGGGTGGAGCATGGGGGTCTGTGGGTGCAGGACCGGCCTCTGTATG
>JAWWTY010000068.1:2511638-2524579 GCA_035222235.1 Margarornis squamiger | reverse complement strand
GGTTAGGGTTAGGGTTAGGGTTAGGGTTAGGGTTAGGGTTAGGGTTAGGGTTAGGGTTAGGGTTAGGGTTAGGGGTATGTAGGTGCAGGACTGGGGGCTGTGGTGCAGGATGGGGATCTGTGAGTGCAGGACAGGGGTCTGTGGGTGCAGAACAGGAGGCTGCGGGTGCAGAGCAGGGGGTGGGCACGGTGGGCACGCTGCCACAGCCTGGCAGGAGCGCGGTGCCTCGCTGTCGGCTCCCATTTGCTCTGACACGGATCCATCCGTGTCCTGGCCGGCGCGCGACGCTTCGCCGCGTGTTGTGAAGCGATAACTCAGCCGCATTTGCAAAACAACTTTCCTCTTGTTTATTCCATAATGATCCATTGATTGTGGGTAATGTTGCATGCCCTGTGCCGCAGCGGGCGCGGAGCGCTCCCCTGGCACGCGGCGGGGGCTCCGGCAGGCGCCGGCGCCACGACCAGAGAGTGGCTGTGGCTCCTGCAGCTGAGGGCTCCCACGGGTCCAGGCCATGGGGCTGAGTGCCCCACATCCCACCCGCATCCCATGCATCCCAGCCTCCCTCCCCACCCTCGCTCCCGGGAAGGGGAACCAGCTTCTTCCCTCTCATCCTCCCTGGTTGCGGCCAGGCCTGACATCATCCATAATGATGGTGTGAGGCCTCTGCTCCCGGGACGCCGGCGCTGCCGTGGCTTGTACAGGGGAGCACCTCCCGGGAACACCCCTGGGATCTGAGAGCCAGAGCATGGCACGTGCAGGTCACGGGGACAGGCGCACCCAGGCAGTGGTGGGAGCTGGTCCCATGGTCCCAGCATTGCCCCAGTACTGCTCTCACCATGGCAGCAACAGACTGTGCCGGGTGCCTGGGGAAACCAAGGCAGGGAGCAGTCATGGGGGGCTGGGCAGCCCTGGATACCCAAACCTCGCACTGGCCCTGCTGGGGGCATAATGGGCCTCCTGGGGCACCAGGGTGGCATTGGGATGTGGTACCCAACTCTGTTGGCCAAGGGGCTCCCCTGTCCCCTCTGCCATGGTCTCCAGCCCCACAGCAGGACCAACAGGACACAGGGAAGGGGCTGGGAGTGAGGCCACAGGGACATACCAGAAACCAGTGTCACCACTGTGC
This sequence comes from Margarornis squamiger, assembly GCA_035222235.1. Lineage (NCBI taxonomy): Eukaryota > Metazoa > Chordata > Aves > Passeriformes > Furnariidae > Margarornis > Margarornis squamiger. The sequence goes on along the minus strand of JAWWTY010000068.1, from coordinate 2,523,453 downwards.
CTTGCCCCATGGCATTGCTGGAGGGACCAGGAGTGGAAGGACAAGCCCATGTCCCCTGCTGAGAACAGCCCGAGGGACAAGCTAGGGCTGGCGTGTCCCATTACTTCCCCTGGGGCATGACAGTGGGGCACAGGGTGGGCACCCACCCGCAGTGGCACTGGGGGTGCCAGTGGTGGTGCGCACATGTTGCACGTGGTCATGGTCATGGCTACAGCACCTGTGAACAGGCACTGGTGGGCCGGGATTGGTGCCCGTGCCAACAGGACAAAGGTGAATGCTGTAAACACTGTTGGTTCATGGCATGGGGCAGGTGGGGCTGGTCAGAGGCCACAGAGCTCGTGACAATGTGTTTATGGTTTCTCGGCTGGGGACACCTGGGAGTGCCACGGCCCCTGCCTGGGCTGACGTCACCGGTGAGAGCCTTGGGGAGGCAGAGGAGCCATCCAGTCCTTGGCTGGGAGCGAAGGCCGTGGTGACATGTGGTGCCAGGTGCGTGCAGCCCGGCAGGTAGGCACGGCTCAGTGCCAGCCTGTGCCCAGTGGGGGCAGAGCTATGGCCCCAGGGCTGTCCAGCCATGCCAGGACCTCACACCTTTGTCTGCTGAGCAGGAATCACCCAGTGTTGACTGGGGTGGCCGGAGCTATCCCAGGATGAGGCAGAGCCTTGTGCCACATGGGTGCTCCTGGTGCACACCCCCTGCCCACAGACACTGCCAGGGCTGTGGAATCCCCCAACACTCGAAGAGCACCCAGACCTCAGCACTGGGGTCCCAACAAGAGCCCTGCCTTGACTTGGGGCAGCAGGGTTTGGGGATCCCCTGTACCAGGACCCCAGAAGACTCCTGGTGTGGCCAGGCTGCCCTGCTGTGCCCAGCCCGAGGGCATGGAGCGGAGCAGCATTGGGTGGCCAGGCCCTGTGGAGCTGTCGGCAGTGCCACGCGTGCACCGGGAGCAGTGCCAGGGTCGAGGCAAGTGGCAGAAGGGATCCTGCAGGCAGAGCTCTCTGTGCCAGGGCAGCAACTCCAGCCCTTGTACCCCCACCTCAGGGCACCAGGCAGCTGGGCTGTGCCGGGCTCACTGCTCCGTGTGCCACCAGCATGGCACTACACTGGCACAGGGGCTGCGGCTGGTCCCCAGCAGCCCGCATCCTGCTGGATGTGGCCCTTGGCAGTGCCAGTGGTGCCCTTCCAGACACACCATGCCCTGGGTCAGCAGCCGGGTGCCAGCGGCACTCCGAGACCCCGGGGTGGGGGTCCATGGCAGCGACCTCAGCCCCACGGCAGGCCGGGCTTGTCGGAGCACAGGGGGGAATGTGGGGAGCCCGGCGCCTGCCGGGAGCAATACCAGGACCCGTCTGACGGGTTCGTCGGCTCTTCCCGCACCCGGACAAGCCCGGGCCGGCGGGACACCCAGCCACCGCCCAGCTGCGCCTGCTGGGTGGGGGAGAGCGGCTGCCCTGCCGCCACGGCTCTGCGGAGCCCCCCGCACAGCAACCCATCCCGGCAGAGGGGCCTCAGCCCACCCATAGCCCACCCATCCCACACTGCCCTGAGGGGAGAGTAGCTGGCCCCCTCTGGGGGCACTGAGCCCCCCCAGCCCTGTGGAGTACAGGGTTAGGACCCCACAACTGCTCTCCTGTGACCACGGGGGCTCTGAGGGTCTGGCTGTGCCCCACTCCTCCATGGCCCCCAGCAAAACCTCCCTTAGAAGTGACCCCAGCCCCAGGCACAACCCCAGCCCCCACATCCCCCTGCCTGGCTGGAAGCACCAGGGAAGAGCCAAGGGCATTCCCCTTCCTGCAGGAGCCATCACCATGTGCCAGATCCCCCCAGAGCCGGCAGGAGCCGGCATGCCTGGCAGAGCCAGACGCGCCGGGGTGGGGGTGATGCCGGGGTTCCCATGGGGCTCCCAGCACCCCATGGCTGTGCAGCTGGTGAGGATGGCAAGGAAGGCTCTCCTGCACCCACTGCTCCCAACACCACCCCAGCACCCCCGGGGACACATACCAAGGGCCCCCCATGCTGCCCTTACCTGTGGACCCTCCTGGCATCCATGCTGTATTCCTACAGGAAGCACTGGATCCCTGCCAGACACTTCATGTTGGTGCTGGGGGGGCGATTGGAAGCAGAGCCAGCGGAGGGGTGCACCCTGCATTCCTCCTGCCAGTGGCACCGAGCCCACAGCTGGAGCTGTTGTGCCTGGAGAGGTGGGTGGAGGTCAGCCCTTGCCTGACCCCCTGCCCTGGCCGGAGCCCCCTTGGGGTCCAAAACCCCTCCAAGGGCCAGGAGCGCTGCACGCCACCGTGACAGGTGTCCATTTTTTTATCCTTTTATTATTTTTTTTTTTATAGACTAAGAGCAGAATATGAAAATCACCAGCCAAAGCACTTGAAAAAAAGGTTGAGAATGTTTTTTTTCTGTTTTGTTTTGTTTTTCCCCAAAAAGTGTCTGTGCGTTTGCATAGGTCGGGTCTTCACGGAAGACGAGGAAAATCCAACACGTTCGACTATGTACAAGCCAGCCCGGGGCCGGCGCTGCTGCCTATGGTACAGTATAGATATATCTCTGTAGTCGCTCTCTGTACAGTATGTATAGATCTATATGGGTATGTACAGGCTGCCCGGCCCTGGGGGTCCCTGCCCTCACCGGGCTCCCCCGCCTGGTGCTGCCCCCCAGCCATGGGGCAGCCATGGGGCACTGGGTGGGCTGCGGGCAGTCAGGACCCCGCGGCACAGGATGGTGTCGGCGGAAGGTGCAGCGCACTCAGCCGCGTCCCTGCGGACGTGGCCACATCCGTTGGCAGGGTGGGAGGCGAGTCCAGTCGGGACCGGTGTGTGCCATGATCCCTGCCCCACGGGGCAGCTGTGTGGGTGACTCTCCGGGCAGGGGGTGGTGGTCCCACGGTGGTTCCCCGCTGGTTCTCACGAGGGGCGGCAGGTCGGGGGGGGCCACACTCGGCAGAGTGGTGCTGGCCAGGCCCCCGCGGGCACCAGGAGCTACGAGGCCAACAGGGTCATGAGGAAGAGCGCGGCAGCCACGGCCAGGGGCAAGTGTTCCCGCTTGGGGCTGGTGCCGCTGATGCTCTTCTCCAGCTTCGGCATCTCCGGGTTGAAGTTTTCTGTGGGAAACAGTGAGAGGGTGAGGGGGGCAGCGGGGCAGCCCTGAACCCCCACCCCGTGGCTGGGGCTGCCCCAAAGGCAGCGGGCGGCGGGCGGGGCACGGCGCTGCGGGGCCGGGGGCTCTGCCTGACTCACCCAGGTCCTCGATCTTCACCTCGGGCCGCAGGGTGAACTGGGGCAGGGTGGGTGCCAACTTCTCCCCGGAGTGTGATGCTGTAGAGGGAGAGAGGGAACGGGGGTCATGCTCCCTGGACGCCCTGTGCCGCAGCCCCCCCGGGAGGGATGGGGGACCCACCGGCCGGCCATGCCACCCCCCGCTCGCCCACAGCCCCCGGGGTGGGCACAGAGGTACTTACTGGAGGTGCAGCAGACGAACACCTTCATCTTCAGGCAGGCCCGGCGGTGGTTGTGTGTTGGTGTGGCTGCAAGGCAAGAGTGGGCTGGGGGGGTTCCATGGCAGTGACCCCAGCCCTGGGCATCCCAAGGCTTGGTGGGTCTGTGCCTGGGGTGGTGTGGCCAGGGGTGCGCTCTGGGCTGAGGGAATGCAGCAGCACCTGAAATCCTGTGCAAACACCCTGTACCAGCACCCCAATCCTGCAGCAGCAACCCCTGAACCCCCATCCTGCATCAGCATCCTCCTATACCATCAACCCCCAGCAACCCCATGCTGCACCAGCACCCTCACCCACCTTCTCATCCCACTCCCTATTTTCCCCCAACTCTTGCCCACATCATGCACTCCCTTCACACCACCAACCCCTCCCAGACTCCCATCCCAGACCTCCAGGTGCCCACTCTTAGGGAGGGGGAAAGAGCTGCCCAGCTGTGGAAGGTGCAGGGGGACCAGCTGGAAGGTGGTCCCTGCTGTGGGCACAGAGGCGCCCAACAGGGTGCCAGGACCAGCTGGGGAGGGACATGGGGGGACCCAGCTGGGGCAGGGGGGCCTGTGTGGTGGTCCCGCCCCGGCACCCCACGTACAGATGTAGTAGTACTCCTGCCCCGCACGGAACTCGTAGCCCAGTGAGAAGGCGCTGTAGCGCTGGAACTTCTCCGAGAACTTGATGGGGCTGTGGGGCGCGTGGGGCCGGTTGCACTCCCAGCGCTTGAAGCCCTGGCTGGTGTTGCAGGTGCGATACCCCTCCGCGTTCACCATGTACAGCACGTACTGCTCCAGCCGGTGCTCGGGCACCGAGGCATTGTAGTGTGGGCAGTAGATGTCCAGGTAGTCATTGACGTTCACCTGCACTGTGTAGCCCTCCCGCCGCAGGCTGCAAGGGAAGGAGACAGGGGGGTCAGATACACCCCCTGCACCTCCCCAAACGCCGCCCCCCTCCTCCATGGGGACCTGGAGGCTGGACAAGGAGCAAGTCACAGAGTGGGGACTCTGGGAGCAGAGGTACCCCCTGCTCAACCTCTGTCTGGAGCCCCTGACACAGTGGGACCCCCACGCAACCTCACGGACCTGTGGAGTAGAATCAATATCCCGGTGAGCACGAGTGGACTGGAGTGGGAGAAACTCTGTTGGGTACGGGTGTCAAGCCATACGCACGAGTGGGATGGGCAAGGGCACAGGCACACGTGACGGCACTGCCGGGTCCTGCTGGGAAGGTGCCAGCAGCCTCAAGGAGGAGACGGACGCAGCACGATGGACAGACGGACCCAGATGGGAAGCAAGGTCCTGCAGGCAGCAGCATCCCTGCGGGCATGCAGCCCCGGCATTCCTTGGCATTCCCTGCCTCCAGCAGCCCAGAGCCGACCCACCGCGGCCGCCCACCATGGCCCTGGCACGCGCGGCAGCTCGGAGCCAGGATTTCTCACCCTGCTCTGGCTAATCCCGTTAGTTCGTTAATGCCGTAAAGGGTGGCCCTGGGGGAGCCTCATTTACATTGATTAGGAGCAGCAATCCCCTCAGATCCACTCAGGAGAGGCTCCGCTGGCTCCTAATCCGCGCCCGACGGAAATCCCGGCCGCGGTAATCCTCGCCGCCGCGCTGACCCGCCGCTCTTGCCAATTAATTACCACCGGGCGCTGGCTCTGCACCGAGCCGCCACGGCAGCGCCCGACCCTGCCCGGACCACGCTCGGCGCTGCCTCGGGGGGTCCCGAGCCCGGATCCCGAGGGACACGGACCGCAGCATCCCGCCACACGCGGCCGAGCATCCCGGTGGAGCTCCGGCTCACGGCTCATCGCTCCGGCTCCCGGCCCTTTCCTCCGCCTCTCAGGGCAAACCCCGGTGTCTGAGTCCCCATCGCTGGGTCCCGCCACCCCCGCTGCAGCAGAGCGTTCCCCGGGTCTCCCCGGCAGGGCTGGGCAGACAGCGGGCAGGGCTGCACGTGCAGACGCCCCACCCTGCACCATCGCCCCCGGCGCTGTTTGGGGAGCCCCGGCACCGCCAGCGCCCGCGGCACACCGGGAGCCGAGCGCCGGAGACAGGGCTAAGGAGGGGGACGTAGTGCCGGGCAGCAAAGGGGGGCTCAAGCAGCGCCGCCTCCAGCACCGGGGGGCAACGGGATGGGGGGAGATGATGGCAGAGCTCGTCACCCGTGGGACAGGGAGCGCATCTCCACGCGGCCCCTCCCTCGCTGCGCAGCCGCTATTCCGCAGCCCAGCCCGGCACCCGCCGGCAAATGCTCCGCCGGGAAGGTGCTGAGGCAGCCACCCTTGCTCAGCGGGAGCCGGGACCTTTCATCTTCCCCCTTTGATGTGGTGGGAAGGGGGGGCGGGGGGAAGAAAAAGGCTTGTTATTAAAGAAATGGCCCCAAGGAGAATATTGCAATTAACTCCACGCGGGACGCGGGGCTGGGACGCCGGCGTACCCCAATACCTGCTCCCCACAGCGGGGCGGGCACCGGCAGCCAGGGCTCGCCGCGGCCGGGCTGTGGCTGTGCCAGGGGATTGAGGGACTGGAGGAATTGTCACACACGGCTCCATGTCCCACCGTGCCAGGGGAAACCCTGTCCTGGGGTGCTGGGAAGCTGTAACCATCCGCTCCCCTGCGGCACAGCGCCGAGGCACAGCCCCCCTGGGACCCCACGCTGGGGCTCGTTAAGGAGCGGCTCATTAAGAAGAGTGGCTCCTGATAAACAGCCTGGCTAACGAGGCACCAAGATCTCCCCTCGGGCTGGGGCACACCAGCACCCATGGGGGGGTACAGGGGCCCCAGGTGGTGTGGTGAGGGCTCCGTGGTAGTGAATCCCAAGGACATTGCCAGCTGCCACGGCATGCCGGGAGCTCGAGGGCACTGGAGCATCATCACCAGCTGGGAGGGGCTGGGGAATGGCTCCACATGGGGAGAGCCACAGGGCCACCACGGCCTGAAGCACAGCCAGGGGACCCCGGCAGCAGCTTCAGTCACAACAGTGTGTCCCTGCCACCCTTGGCTCCTGCACAGTCACCGTAAAGCAGCATCTCATGCAACTGGATGCCCCTAAACCCAGCAGACCCCCAGTGCCATGGCCAAAGCACCCCAAGATCTGTTGGCAGCATTGTTCAGGGAGCCCATGGGTCCTGGTTTGCAGTAGACGGGCAGGAACAGACACCATGAGAGAGGGACTCAGCCTCTTTTCTCACCAGCACCCACCCTAGAGCAGGCATGGGCTGCCCGGTCCCAGAGTCAGGATGGACTCTCAATCTCCCAGGCTCTGGCAGCCACGGCATGGCCAGGGGGGCATGGTGGGCTCCGACAGTGCCCGAAGGGTTAAGTGCAGGAGGAGAACGGGCAGCATCACTTCTGCACGACTGCATTTGTAGAGCAGGGCTTGGCCAGGCGGTGGTACCTTCCAGCAGCCTGTCATGCTGGGCAGATGGATGTCCCCTGGCAGCACCGGCCCTGGGCTTGGCGCCCACCGGCCCCATACCAGAGGGACCCTGATGGGACCCTGGTACCTGGCATGCCGCAGCCATCGGTGAGCTGGGTGGCCGCTCCGCTCCCATCTGCTGCCATAAATCCGGGCTGCGTGCCGCACGCTGGCTCCCGCACTGCTGGGGAGCGCCTGGTGCACTGCAGCACACCCCGGCAGTGGTGGCACAGCAGGGACTGGACCCTCGTCTGGACCTCAACGCTGCAGAGTCTCTTCCCATGGTGTGGGAGAAGCTTGGAGGGCGGTGGGGCCATAACAGGGCTCAGTACCCCATGTTGGCGGTGTCAGTGGTGAAGAGCAGGGCGATGCAGGGCGTCCCTGCTGTGGTGACTGCATGGTGCCCCCCGGCACTGGACACCCCCCAGCACAGCCAGGCCCTTTGTTTGGCTCCAGCAGCTTCGTCCTTTTGGCGCATCCGGGGCCCATCGATCACCCGGGGAACAAAAAAGTGCCATTGATTTACGAGTCCCCTTCCTGTCACCCCGCGCCACAGCGAGAGGCAAAGGCGCATCGACCGCCATGGCCAGTCCACCAGGACGGACAGAGGGAACGACAGACCAACCGCCCGCCTGCGCCCATCGCTCAGCCACCGGGGAGACAGGGGGGCTCAGCGCAACCCCCCGTGCCAGCCCTCCCCACGCAGCCAGTGCTGCACAGTCACGGCGCCCAGACGGCCACGCACACGCGCGCTGGCTCGGCAGACAGCGCCTGCGACGCAGCCCACGCACGCGGGTGGCACCGAGCCACGGCACAGCCCCCCTGGCCTCGCCTGGCGCAGCCGCAAGGCGCGGGCGCTAACAGCATCACCGGCACACGGTGTCCTCGGGGCCACCTCCCTGCGTGGGGAATTGGGGCTACAGGGGGCAGGGGGGCTGCTCCCCAGATGGAGGGACTGGGGTGCCAGCAGGGAGCACTGGGGTGATAGGCACAGCCCGCCAGGAACACCTCCGTACTCCAGCACCACCCTACAGGTGCCCCCACTCTCCCCCATCACTATTGATGGCCACACGATCCCTGTAATCCCAGCTAAAGCCGGCACCTTCCTATGTTGCTAACAAGATCAATGAGGTTTCTAATTGGGTTTTAATTAAACCATCAATCTGCAACCGGTGACTCAATTACCGGCCCAGGGAGGAGCAGGTGGCCCCGGCCCTGTTGCACCCCAACTCCGCGGCCGCTTCTCCCATGGGAACCCCGGTTGCGGTGCCACAGCTCGGTGCCGCCCAGCGCCGTGACTCATGGGGCATGACATCCTCTGCCCCCGGGCACCCACTCCTGCCAGCACCACGGCTGGCACCCGTGGGTGGGTGACTGAGGGCTCTGGGTGCATTGGCGACCAGCCTGGAGGGCACAGCCATGGGGTGGGGGGTGGCTGAGCCATCCCCAGCTGGCCTGGGGACACCACAGCCACTGTGATCACCACTGTCCTCTCTTCCATCCCCACAGCCGGGCAGGGAACTGCCCCTGCTCAGGCACAACTGCCCCGCGCCCCACAGCACCTCCTGCTGGATGCCCCCTGACCCGCTGGGGAGGGGGATCCCTCCTGCCGCAGGTGACACTGTCACCAGCCTTGTGGGTGCCAGCTCATGTGATGGGGGGGTCCATCCAGACACAACCCTGGTATTGGGGTCTGGCTGCTGCAGGGGAGCCTCAGACCCCTCCAGACCTCTTCTGTAGGGACATGGTTCCTCTCCTGTGTGAGATGCTCCCCAGTGAGTCTGTTCCATCCTGGGGCTCTCCAGAACACACTGGAGCTCTCTCCAGATGTCACTCCAGCCCTCTCCAAAGCCCACTCCAGCCCTTGAGGCCTGTGACACAACCTCAGCCAGATAAAAGCCACCTTGAAGAGGTGAGCATGGTGGCAGCGATGGCAGTGGGGGGCCTGCATGAGATGGGGGTCACAGGCAGTGCCAGGCCCTCCCTGCACACAGGTGGGCTCTGGCCCCCCTGTCTCAGCCAGGCACCAGCGCCCCGTGTACTCCCCATCTCGCAGCATCCCCCCCCTCTGCCCCCTCCACGCCACCTAGTGCCCTCAGTACCAGCATCCGTGGTCCCCACACTGGAGTCAGTGGCACAGCGTAGCACCCCAACCCACTCTGGGGCACTCGTGGGGGCTGCAGCAGTGGTGGGGGGTGCTGGCCATGCCTGTGCCCATGAACAGGGACAAATCGCTGTCCGCATCTCAGCATCTGGGACACCCAGCAGGGAGGTGGCAACCCCCAGCACCAGCATGCCAGGGCTTGGCTCGACTGGGGATGCCCCAGGAGACCCTGACCCCACTCTGTGGGGCACTCCAGGGTCACAGTCCCTCCAAAAACCAGTGCTGAGTGGGATACGACTGCCCTGCACCTTTGCCTCATGCTGTCAGGCCTGTTCCTGGCAGGACTTGGGAGTGGAGGCCAGGGACCAACCACGGGTCATCCCACAGCCCCAGGGCTCACTGGCTGCCACCGGTGGAGGTGATGGGACAGATGGATGGAATGTGCAGCTGGACCAACAACTGGCTGAGCAGGAGCAGGATCTGAGGATCCCGCCTTCACACCTCCTCTGGGCTTTGCTGACCCGCCCCAAACCCACAGCAGAAGGGTTGCCCTTGCCTGCTCGGTGACCCTCCCTGGCACCCCTAGCCATCCCTCATGTGGCTGGGGGTGCTGAGCTGCCACCAGCCCCCTGCTCTCCAAGGCACCGTCAGGACCACGATGGGCTTCATGGGTTGCCCCTCTCCCCCTCCCCACAGGGACACCTGTGGTGGCATGGTGGGAGATGCAATAGATTTATGGGGTGCCTGGCACAGCCCCCAAGGAGTGGCCGCAGCCGGCACCCCCCTCCTCCCTGGAGAGCCCTGCGGGGCCGCGCTGGGCTTGTTTATGGCTCCACTTGCAGCGGGATTGCTGGGATTTGCAGGCTGCGGCCCAGGGAGCCTAATTCCCCCCATAATTTATCTAATCCAGACACTTTGCCGTGCGGCTATAATTGCGTCCGAGCTGCCGCACTGCCTAACAATAAATATCAGCTCTGGAGTCTCTGGGACACGGCTCTGCCGCAGCCGCCCCCACCGCGCCGCCCGTGCCCTGAGCCGGACGCTCACGGCCGCGCCAGACACGCGTGCATGGCGGGTGTGGGTGTCTGGCTTCGACACCCCCGGCTTGGTATGGCAGGGGCACTGGCAGCACCCCCTCCGCCCTGTCCCTCGAGAGGTGCCAGGGCACCGGCGGGTCACGGCGGTGATGGGGTGAGGACACTGGGTTGTGGCAGGACAAGGGTGGGGGAACGGGTGGGTCCCACCCGCCGACGTCACGGCAGTGTCGTGGTGTGGGGACGAGGCCGGGGGTGAGCGGGGTCTGGCCGGAGCAGCGGGGCGGGGGGGATGCCGAGCCCGGCACCTCGCCATTGTGCTGCGCCTCGGCACGTCGCACACACGCACGATTTATGGGGCCCGAGCTTCCGCCTGGCGACACAATCTCAATGGCAGAGGAGGGGGCTGTCGGGGCTGCTCCCGCCCCGCACAAAGGGGTGCAGGGCGGGGGGAGCCCTGGGGAGCCCCCGCACCGACGGACACCAGAGGATGCTCTGGCTGGACGCACGACCACGCCACACCCCTGGGCGCTCGCAGTGGTGAGGGACGGGGAGGTGGGCGATGGCAGCGGGCGCAGATCCCCGTGGAGGGGTCCGCGGACACACCACAGGCACGCAGCTCCCCCCTTTTCCGGAGCGGCCCAGCCCAGATCGTGCCCATCACACACCCGCTCTCAGGTGTGGCTGCCACGCAGCCCCCCGCGCCGGCGAGGGCAGGGGCAGCCCCGGCGCAGGGTGTGAGGGAGGGGCTGCGTGTCCACGGCCACCGACCCCTGGTCGCTCCCCTCCCGGCAGCCGTTCCCACCCTCCACTCGCACCCCCACCGCCCCCGCAGCCCCGGGAGCCACCGCTGCCGGCCCGGGGGTGCCACTGCTGCCGGTCCGAAGTGGTGGGGGGCGGCGGGCACCTGTCGGGCTCCCCCCGCCTCCGCCGCGCCGCCGGTGCCGCTCCAGCACCCAGACAGGCGGGGGGCGCGTCTGGAGGTGGGAGCAGGACCCCTGCCCGCCCCGGCGCACGGGGAGGTGGGTGCGTGGGGGCGGCTGGACGCTCCCCACTGCCCCCGGTGGGTCAGCGCTGTCGAGGGGCGGGGAGGGGGCTCTGCCCCCAGTGCCCACGACCCACCCGCGCCCGCACCGGGAGCCGCCGAGCCCCGCCCGGCAGCGCGACCACGGGGACACGAACCGGCCGGGCGGCTGCCCCCGTTCCCCCCGGAGCGACCCCTGCGGGCAGGGCGAGGGGCACCGGGGGCATGGGCACCGGGGGCACGGGTACCGGGGGCGCGGCAGCCCCGCCCGAAGGAGGGCGCCGTGCGGAGACCGGCACCGGGGGGGTCCCGCAGTCCCCGTGTCGCCCGCCGCCCCCCGCCCCGCTCCGCGCGTCCTTCAGCGCGATCCCCGCCGCGTCCCCGCCGCGTCCTTCCCGGAGGCGCCCCCCGCCTCGAGCGGCCCCGGGGACCCCCCCCCGCCACCTCCCGCCTCCCGGTGCGGGTCCCGGCGCCCCCGCCCGCACTCACTGCGGGTTGGAGCTGTTCCAGTGCACGGCGTGCCGGTTGCCCAGGGCCCCCGGCGGCCCCCGGCCCGGTAGCAGCAGCAGCAGCGGGAGCAGGGGCAGGAGCCCAGCCGCCATCCTGCCGCCGCCCGAGCCCGCCGCGATCCTGGGGAATGGAAGGAGAACCGAGCCCGAGCCGCCCGCGCCCCGCGGCCCCGGCGCCCAGCTCCGCCCCGCGCGCGCCCGCCGCCGCCGCGCCCCCGCGCGCGCTCCCG
>JAWWTY010000068.1:2492674-2511615 GCA_035222235.1 Margarornis squamiger | reverse complement strand
CGCGCCCCCGCGCGCGCTCCCGCCGCCGCCCCGCGCCCGCCCGCCCCGGCACCGGCACCGGCACCGGCACCGGCACCGGCACCGGCACCGGCACCGGCACCGGCACCGGGCTGCGGGTCTCCACGGGCAGAGACACTGGGACCGGATCCCACAGGGATCAGGTGCCACTGGAATCTCACCAGGACCCCCGTGGGTGGGGGGCACCCGTGCCAGGTCCTGCTGACACTGGGGTCTCGCTGGGACCCCCGTGGGTGGGGGCACCCGTGCCAGGCCCCGCTGGGGTCAGATGGCACTGGTGTTGGGGCGTCACCAGATGCCTCTAGGTGAGGGCACTGGGTCTGGCTCTCACCGGGATCTGCACAGCTGGTGGCATGGGAACCAGGTCCTGCTGACACTGGGGTCTCACTGGGACCCCCGTGTGAGGGAGCACTCGTGACAAGTCGCAATGGGGTCCAGGTGCCACCAATGTGGGGGTCCCGCTGGGACTCCTGTGAGTGCGGGCACCAGTGCCTGTCCCACCTGGATCAGGTCCCACCGAGGTCTCACTGGGACCCTCAGAGGTGGGGGCACCAGAGCCAGGTCCCAGTGACATTGGGGTCTTTCTGGGTGGGAGCACTGGGCCTTGGGTCACTGGCCCCTGTTGAGTCCGTGTGGCTGAGGGAGCTATGGGTGGGGGCTCAGGACCCCAGAGGGTCCTCATGCTGTTGCTGCCAGTGCCATGGGGGTCACCCACATTCACAGAGGGTTTTGGCTGCCCTGGGGACATGACAGGGAGTGGGAGGGTTGGCATCCCGTACACATGGATAGACAGGGGCCCATGTTCCAGGACAGCCTGGGTGCTGAGGAGCACAGACACAGTGCTGGGCTCTGCTGCCTGCCCTATCCTCCTTCAGGAGCCAGGGCATGGCCAAGTGCCCACCCTCAGGGCCAGGCCCTCGCTCTCCCCACACCCCAAGAATCAGTGGGGGGAGTCACAGGGGCTGTGGGTGCTCCCGGGGTGTTGGTCCCTGCTGACCATGCGGAAAGAAGAGATTGAGCTGAGCGCCAGCTCCTGCTGCCCGTCCTCGTGGAAATCCCTTAGCAACTGCCGTGCGGCACCGCCCGGCAGAGCCGTGTGCCAGGTGATCCGCGCCCCAGCACATGTGTGCACACACGAGCACACACACACCACCAGCTCCCACACGGGGCCGCGCCGGGCGTGCGCACATCACCAGCACCGACCCGACAGCCTCTGCCCCGGCGGTGCCAGCGCTGAGCATCACCTGGAGCTTTGGCAGCCTGGGGAGCTTGTGAATGAAACCAGGAGGCTCCCGAAACCACAGCTGGGCTTGCTGAGCCGGCCCGGGCTGCTCCTGCCAGGAGCCATCTCGCTGGCGTGGTGAGCGTGGCCAGGGTGGTGCGGTGCCGAACAGCCGTGTCCCCATGTCCCCGGCAGGCAGGGCAGCTCCCAGGCCTGTGCAGGTGCTGCTTCATGCCGAGTTCTGGGAGATCTCCTGGCTCCCCAAAGCTGTGGGGGGAGCTCAGTGTGAAAGCAGAGCCACCTCACCTCTTTCAGGCTCCCCAAAGATCCACGTGGCTGGTGCCTCAGCCCATAGGAATGAATGAGGATGATGATGGCCAGGGTCCTCGGTCCCACTCGGCACTGTGGGGGTCCCAGTGCCGTGATGCCCCAGCCCCCAGTCCCCATCCCTGCTGGTGACACTGGGGGCCCAAGGCCTCACCAGAGCCCTGCCAGGAAGGGGGAGGGGGCTGGTAGAAGGGCCCGGAGGACCAAAAAAGCCTCTATTAATTATTCATCTGGAGAAGTGAAGTGAAGAAAACACAACACGTGGAAAAGGGCTCTGGCTGCCCGGGGGTGGGAAGCAGGGGGGCACTGGGGGGCTGCAGGGGCTGGAGCACCCAGGTGCCAGCGTGTGGTGGCAGTGGCAGCGGTGGCATCCCGGGGTGCTGCGCACCTCTGGGAGGACCTGCAGCACTGCTCTGCCACCATGGAAACGCCTCGGCTCGGCAAACCCATGGCAACACCCACCTCCACATGGAAACCCCCGCTCATGGCAACACACACACCGCTGCCGGCACCCGCACGCTGCCATGCTCACCACGGGCGTCCCCCCCACCTCGGCACCCCAATGTGCGGGGCCACGGCAGATCCTCCAGTGCTCCAGAGGGGATGGAGGGACCCGGGTGGCAGAACACAGCTCCAGTGCATCACGGTGTGTGACCACACGCGGGTGCCAGCACCCATCAGACATCACCCCCGGGGTGTGGGGATAGAGCCTTGCACTTGAGGGGGTTTGGCTGGCTTTTGCCACAGCAGGATATGGTGACTGTGGTGGGACAGCTGGGGGACAAAGCCAATCAGATGGCTTCACTCTCCTGAGGACACAAGAAAGAGGCCTCAAGCTCTCCAGCAGAGCTGAGGCATGGAGCAGCCCTGGTTCCCTCCCATTTCCATGATTCTCTGTCTGCTCCACCCTGTGCCCACCGTGCTGAGGACCAGCACCTTTCGGCTTCAAAGTGGTGGGGACTGGAACAAAGCCTCCCACCCTCCATCCATGGGCACTGGGGGGGTTGCTGCACCCGGAGCAGTGTGGGCACAGGGGTCCTGCCACTGTGCCTGCCCGGCAGGGTAGGGGACCCGCTTTGCCCGCCTCGGTTAATATTTAACCGCGGCTTCCTGTGACAGCATGTCGCAACCGCAGAGCAGAGCCGGCATTCAATAAATCATCGCGCCGGGCTGGGAGCTGGGCTGGGGGAGCGGGGGGAGCAGCGCCCAGCCGAGCGAGAGGGGGAGCCGATAAATAATTCATTAAATAAATAAACATGGCGAGAGTGCAGGGAGGAGGCAGGAGTGTAACCAAGAAAGGGCTCGGTGAACACGGGCATGAAATATTCACCAGCCACACCTACCAGGCCCCAACGCACTGAGCTCAGGGCTCCCGACCCGCCCGCGGGAGCCAGGTGCCGGCACGTGTCCAGCCAGACACGGCAAGAACATGCCAATGGCATGCAGGGCGGATGGCCTGGGTCGGGGAGCAGGCGGCTGACAATGCTGGCATGTCCGTGTGGAGATGAGCTGTCCTGGCTCCTGCCAGCTCCTCCTGTCAGCACTTAGGGCAGCCCCTTGCAGTCCCATGCTGGTGTTGGGCATGGGGCTATCCTGCTGGGTTGGCATGCCTGGGGAATGCTCAGCCCACTCTCCATGTGCCCACCAGCTCCCAGCCCTGTTCTTTGCTGCCCCTTCTCTTTTATATCCCGTGCTGGTTGTTAAATTTGAATGAAGCCTCACGGATGGTTGCGCTGCCTCAGCGCCCCTGGGAGGGTGCAGGGTGTGAGCCCTCCCATTTTCCAGGGAGAGGGGGGACTCCCATCCTGGAGGCATCCTGTGGGATGTCCTGGCGCTGGGCTCGGAGTGCTGGCAGCATGGTGGCCGCCAGCCACCAGGCCACCTCCCTGGTGAGCCACAGGTCCAGGCAGAGTGGCCTCATGCCAGGGGGGTCGGAGGTGAGCCCCACTGTGCAGAGGAACATGGGGGCAATTCTTTAATTAGCACTTCGGCAGCCTGAGCTAATTGACGTGGAGCTGGATGGTGCAGGATTGGAGCGGATGGTCCTGCAGTGCTGGCCACCAGCAAGCGGGCAGCATCTTTGGGGCTGTTGGAGGAAATCAGTTTCCTCACAGAGCCACTGGATGAATCCGTGAGTGGTTCCAGGTCCCGCTGCCCGCCCTGGCACTGGGACTGCTCTTGCTGCCTGGCGGGAGGAAGCTGAAGGGTTCCTGCCCTGGGCGCCGGGCGCCGGCTTGTCGGAACCCTGGCTCCGTCAGGGCCTGCTGTGCCAAATCTTGCCTGCCCTGGGTGTGTGGGCACCCAGAGGTGACGGATGGGAGGTGTCAGCGACCAGCTCCTCGTGGCTCCCAGGGCCAGCAGCCACAGTCCTGACTGCCCCGGCATGTGAGCGACCCCAGCTAGAAACAGGTCACCACACACACGCTCTCACTTCAGCCCACGGAGGTTGCTGGGTTGGGGTGCCAGGCAGTGCCAGGGTGCCCGGCTGTCCCCTCTGCCACATCCCATGTCCCAGCAGCCCACACACCAGCAGCCGGGACTACCTGGCAGGAAGCGCCTGAGTCAGCAGCCGGCACTGGGTGACTCAGCCGGCTCCTTTCCTCGCCTCCCGCATGGCAAACCTCCCTCCCAGCCTCAAGATCACTCCAATATCATCCGCTGGTGGCAGCCCCAGCCTCAGTCCCAGCCCTCCTGCTCCGACAGGGCCACAACACGGATGTGCTAGAGGGCGTCAGGGCAGTGCCAGTGGGAGCCCTGTGGTGTGGGCAGGGCAAGAATGGTGGGGGCTGGCACCTGGCCCATCTTCAGCGTGGCAGTCACAGATCCCTGGGTAAGGGACAAGGACACAGAGATGGGTTTGTGGTCGCCAGCCCCAGCACTTGGCTCCCCACTGGCCCTGGAGCACGGTGCTCTGCTTGTCCCAGCTGTGGCACCTCGGTGTCCCCTGTAATGTGTCTGGGGGTGCCTGAGTGATGTTAATCCAATGAAGGGGTGACAGGCAGCACTGATATCCTGCTCCCACTGTACATAGATCATGGCACAATCAGCATCTGGGAGCACCGGCAGAGGTGGGAGTGAACCTGGGGGTGCCAAGCTGAGGGTGATGGGGACAGGTCCATGCCGTGCTCTGCCCCAGGTTGTCCCCATGCTCCTGCCCTGACCCTGCAGGCAATGGTGCCAGGGGAACTGCAGCCCCTCAGGGCCAAAAGAGGGATGGCCATGGGCACAGGGGTCCCGGGTAACACGGGAGCCATCCTAGAAACCCACAGCTGCCACTGAATTTGGCAGTGTGGGAATGCTCTACACCAGCAATGGGCCACCAGACCCAATATTGCCCTCCTGCCCCTCAAGGACAGCCCCTCCTCATCCCATCCCAGGCAGGACCCGTGGAGGAGGGTGATCCCCCCAGGGAGAGGTGCCAGGTGACATAGTGCCCCTGCCACGCTGTGCCCTTGGTGCCAGGCAGAAGTGCAGAGAATCAAATGAGCTAATAAATTGAGGGGGGCAGCAGGGGGCTGGGGCTAAGTGTGCAGGCGCAGGAGATTTCAGGGCCTGAAATATTCATCAGGTCTGATGCAGTGCCTGCCGTCACGGCAGCCGTGAGCGATGGCACAGGGAGGGGTTCAATAATGCATCGCTTGGAAAAAGCTCGTTAGAGGGGCTGGGGGTGCAGAGACCACGATGAAAACGGGAGTCCCTCTGCTGGCTGCAGCTACCCCAGCCCCGTGCTGATGGCCAGGTGATGCTGCTGTGCTGGGAGCCAGGTGCTGGGTGAGGGACAGAGCAGGCAGCACTGATGGCACCCTGGTGGACACCCAGGAGAGCACAAAGGGGTGCTGGGGGGAGTGGGGTGCCCTGTGCCACTGACACCCACCACCCAAGGGGCTGGCAGAGGAGCCTGGGTGGGTGCAGCATCCCTGTAGCCTGGCAGTGGGCGACCACTCGCTCCATCTGGGCTGGGTGGGGGTCCCATGCCCGGGTATGAGGGCAGCCCCATGCCCCCCACGTGGCATGTTGCTGTCACAGCCACTTTGTGCTCCTTTGCTCAATAATTCAGTGCATTGATCTGCCTGCTCTGCGTTTGCCTCTGGCCATGGGTTGGCCACGCCACTTTCCTGCCAGCTGCTGGGACCTGCCCATCCTGTCCCTGTGCCCGGGCTGGGACTGCAGGGATCCAGGGGGCTGCTCATGGCAGAGAAGGGCACGCCAGCCCTGTGCCTGGCAGAGCCAGACGCTGGCCAGGCAGCACCAGGATCTGGCACAGCTAATGAGGTCCTTGCCAGGGAAGCTTGTTAGTGGCCTGAGGATCAAAGGAGCACAGGGCAGATCGATGGACGTGGGGAGCAGGGCCCGAGACGTGCCAGGGCTCCAACCCCTCCATCTCCCCAGCATCCTCCAGTGAACACGTGCCCAGAGAGGCTGGAGGCAGTGAGGGCAGTGTAAGCCACCCTCTCCAGGGCCACAGTGACACCCTGGCATTCAGCACTTTGGCTGACCCCCACAGCACCCACCTGGGCACCCTTGGAAGGGGCTGCCCTGGGTGAGGTTAGGCATCCACTTCAGCCCCTGGCCTCACTGTCTGGCTGCCTTGGAGATGATTACATAGCATGCTGGGGTGGTGACACCAGGAGATTTACACCCACCCATTGATGCTCCAGTTGTCCTCCCTGGGGATCCAGAGAGAGTCTCAGCACAGGGACCCCACAGGCCCTCAATATGCAGCAGGTCTCAGGCAGTGCTGGCAGCAAGGGCAGCTCCTGCCCATCCCTGTTCCAGCACAGCAGGATTATTGTCCATCAGGATTACAACGGGCTGGAGGCGGGGCACTCCAGCATGCACAAGGGCACAGGCAGATGGACACTTGCAGCGAGAGACAGAGACCCCAACCCAGAACAGTGAGAGTGCAGACAGTGTTGCCTGTGCCCACATCCCTGTGTGTGCTGTGCCCGGCAGCCCCACACCCTGGTGACTCTCCCCTCCACACCAGTTGCCACCCTGGGCCCTGGAGTGGACACAAGTGTCAGTGCCTGCTGCTCCCACCTGGTAGCCAGGACTGGCCAGCAGAGCCACAGATGCTCATCCCGTGGGATGTGGGTGGGATGTGATGGCCCCTGCACGCCTGTGCTGTGCTGGTACGAGCCCAGTGCCCGCACCCTCATTGCTATGGCAGGGGCAGGCTCGGTGCGTGCAGCTCCGGTTAATTAGCTGGAGCGGCCCGGCTCCCTCCGAGCCCCCGCTGAGTGTTTTGCTAAATTATAACCTTGACGATGTGCATCATCAGGCGGCTGCTCGGGAAACAGCCGCCCCAGACCCCGCGCCCTGTGCTGAGCACTGGGGTGGTGGTGTGGAGCTGTCCAGCCAGGGTGGCATCACGCCAGGGTGGCATCACACCAGGGTGGCATCACGCCAGGGTGGCATCATGAAGGAATGGCATCCCTCTGAGTGCCTGCGACCACTGGGTGATGAGGGGGCTGGTCTGAGGTGGGTGATGGGCTCTGTGGCACGGCCCCAGGGTCCTGAGGAGCCTGTGGCTAGCGCCTGGTGCCCAGTGCGTCATGGCCGGTGGCCCTGAGTGCCCAGTGCCCTGCTCCTCAGAGCTCGGCACGCGTGTCCCCTCAGCACACGTGTCCCCTCGGCATGGCGAGCCGGTGGCCCCGTTTCCATGGTGACACGGAGCCATTTCCCATCTCCGGGATGCTCTCGGCAGCTCTTGGGTGGGTGCTGCAGCCCTTGCCCTTCGCCCATGGGAGACAGGCAGAGATGGGCCCCACTGCCCTGGGGGGGCTGTGCTCCTCCCTTCCAGCCGTCGGGTGGGGTGGGGGGGCACCATGCCCTATGTCCCCCTCTGTGAGTCCTGGGGCTGCCCTGGGATAGCTGTGGTGCCCGACCTCATCCTCACCCCGGAGTGGTGAGAGGTGTTGGGGACATGCTGGGGCTCCTGTCACAGCATGGCTGGGTGGGGGGACTCTGTCAGCATGGCCTGATGAGGGAGCCGGTGCCAGGAGTGGAAGCTGCTGGGAACACCACAGGGCTGAGAGACCGTGCCCAGGCTCATCCTGGTGCCACGGTGCACCCATGGTCCCTGTCCCACTGGTGAGCCAGGGTATGGGGTGGGCATGGCCGTGCCATGCCCCCACCTCACTGCCTGCTGTGGCTCCCAGCCCCTGGCACGGCAGGGCTCTTTATCCCGCTCTCCATCTCAGCACTGCCTATTAACATTTCTCATCACTTGCTATTCCAGGCGATAAATTTTTCCTTCCCAATTTCCAAGGCTTTAATTCCCACCCACTTGGGGCTGCCCTGCGAGGCACCCAGCACCCTCACCCTGCACTCCTCCCCACGGCACCCCCAGCACCCCGGCTGGCGTGGGTGGCATCGGGGGTTGGGGGGGCCCCTGAGGCAGGGGGATGGCGAGACAGAAGGGACGGGCTAATGGAGCCCATTCCTTGAATAGATTCAATTTCTGCCGCGGCGGCTGCGGGGTGCGGAGCCATCAATTGGATTCAGGGGATGGGGAATCTGATTTGGAGCGGCCGCGCCATCAATTAGCCGTTATTGATGGCATTGCTCATTGGAAGTCGATGGGATTTGAAGCTGGTGGTGGCTCCCGCATACCAAACAACGCTGGCTCAAGGACAGGACCCTGCTGAGCCCGGACTCAGCACCCACCCCCGGGGCCCCAGAGGGACCCTTCAGCCTTGCCTGGGAATCCCTGGGGGCCTGGGGAAGGGGCAGTGCAATGGGCAGCACCCCGTGGAATCCCTGCGTGGGGGTTGAACAGAGTATGGCTGCCCCCTGGAATCCCTCCTTGGGGTCCTGAAATCCCTGCATGGCGGTCCCACAGGGCACAACTCCCCACATTCCCTGCATGGGGGTCCTACAGGGCACAGCTGCCCCCCAGCATCCTTGCACGGGGGTCCTTTGGGTGGATGCCCCCACCCAGCATCCTGCACGGGGGTCCTTTGGGTCTGATGCCCCCCAGATGGTCTCACCCCACCTTGTGATAGAGGGTTCCCCACAGGACATGCCCCCCTTGCACTAGGCAACCCGTGTCTCCCCGGGGATGGGGTGTCCCTGCCCTGCGGGATTGGGGTGCAGGATGGAGTGCAGGATGGGGTACAGGATGGGGTGCAGGATGGAGTGCAGGATGGGATACAGGATGGGGTGCAGGATGGGGTACAGGCTGGGATGGGGTGCAGGCTGGGGTACAGGCTGGGATGGGGTGCAGGCTGGGGTGCAGGCTGGGATGGGGTGCAGGATGGGGTACAGGACAGGGTACAGGCTGGGATGGGGTACAGGATGGGGTGCAGGACAGGGTACAGGCTGGGGTGCAGGATGGGGTACAGGCTGGGATGGGATGTAGGATGAGGTGCAGGATGGGGTGCGGGCTGGGATGGGGTGCAGGATGAGGTACAGGCTGGGATGGGGTACAGGCTGGGATGGGGTACAGGATGAGGTACAGGCTGGGGTGCAGGCTGGGATGGGGTATAGGATGGGGTGCAGGATGAGGCTGGGATGGGGTGCAGGGTGTGGCGGGGGAAGGGCAGGCAGCGGCGGTGGCAGGGGGGAGGGGAGCGGCGCGGTCGATGCTTTCGCTCAGCCTCTTGCCAAGCAGCTTCTTTCTCCCAGAAGCCATAAAACCTGTCTGACGTGCCCGGCACCACTGCGGCAGGCGGCCGGCAACGCCTGCGCGGCGAGGGGCTGGGGGGCCCTGCTGCGGGCGGCCCTGGGGGCAGCTGTGCCACATCTGGGCCCCTCAGGAGGCCAGTGGGGGGCTGCACTCACGGGATGGGGGACCAGAAGCCTCAAGGGACCCTCCTGCTGGTGCCACGACCCTGGCAGGAAACTGGTTGTGCCATGGGATCAGCCCCTGCAGCAGGCTGGGTGCTCATCGGGGAAAGGGGAAACCCCCCAGAGCCCCCCGTTTTGGGAGTGCATGTCATGGGGTGTGTAGAGACGGATGGAGTATGGCTGGCCTGTGAGCACCCCAACCTCATCCAAAAGCAGCAAGAAGGACCAGGGCACCTGGCTGGGGGTTTTGGGTGAGTGCCCCCTAAACCCCTGTCCTGGTGCTCATCTCACGGACAGGTGCTAATTACCAGCAGCTTGCCTGTAATTAAAGCTCTCCGGTGACAGGAGCTGACGACTCAATATCAAACTGCTGCAATTAAACCCTCAGCCCTAAAGGGACCCCCCAGAGCAGCCGCCCTGGCACCTCTGCAGGGACAGGGGGCACGGGCAGGGGGATGGCAGGGGGGGCCGCACACCCGGGGCACAGCGATCTTGCAAACACTGTATTGCTCAGTCACTACCAGGGGTTAAAACCAAACTGAGGGCACGGAGGAAGGCGTCTTCCCAGAAGACAGATCGGCGTGTCCTCGCCAGAGGAGGACACGGCAGCAGCGGACGCCGCCATCGGAGCTGCCGCCCTGCTCCAGGGCCTGGGGGTCCCTGGGCCCCCTGGGGCGGGGGGT
This sequence comes from Margarornis squamiger, assembly GCA_035222235.1. Lineage (NCBI taxonomy): Eukaryota > Metazoa > Chordata > Aves > Passeriformes > Furnariidae > Margarornis > Margarornis squamiger. Next base: position 2,501,574 of record JAWWTY010000068.1, on the reverse strand, counting down.
CCATGGGGGAAGGCACGAGATGAGGTGACGGCCGTGGGGCAGAGCAGGCATTCGCTGAGGGGAGCCCAGCGCTGGGGCAGGCAGGGCGATGCCAGCGGGGCGATGCCGGTGTGCGGCCATCCCGGCACTTGGCAATGCTGCCCAGTGGCAGTTCCGATGTGTGGTGATGCCGGCGGCAAGCGATGGCCCTGGGAGGGAGAGATCACTATCAAGGGATGCTGCAGTGCAGCAAGTGGGTGCTCACCCTCCACTCCGGAGCCCCCCGCCTGCCCCTCACCTTCCAGCCCGGAGCTCCCGGCCCCGGCTCCGCTTTGTGGAGGTCTGGCAGGTGGGTCGTGGCCTGGGGCTGCCCCACGGGCTTGCGGGGGGGTGGGCGGTGAAGAAGAGTCTGGAAGCAGCGCTGGGGCAGAGGAGCCCGTCCCCCCACCACGGGCAGTGCCGGGGTCAGATCCAGAGCAGGGCCAGGAGCATGAGCGCCAGGCACGGGGTGCAGGGCTGCGGTGGCACCGTGGTGTCGCGGGCTGGCACCGCGTCTGCCAGGGCAGGAGCAGGGGTCAGGGCGAGCCAGACCCAGGGCCCCTGCAACCTCCTGGCCCCTTCATACTCACCCTCGGGCCCCCCGCGCCCTCGGGGCTGTGAATTGGGCACTTCTGTCACCGGCTCTGGCGCTGAAACAAACCCCACCGGTGTCAGGGAGCGGCTCCCCTGGGCTACGTGGCATCGCCCCCGAGGTCCCGGTACCCCCCAGCGGGGACCGGGCTGCCCCGGGGGCAGGGGAAGGGCAGCCCCCGAGTTTTGGGGCACAGTCCCCCCCATCCCGACTCACTGGTGCCTCGGCAGCAGACGGTGACACGCAGCTTCAGGCAGCGCCCGGCGCTCTCGGGGCTGGGGACGGCTGGGCAGGGGGTGGGAATCAGCGGGGACGCCCCGGCCCGGCCCCCCCGGCCCGACGGGACCCCCCGACGGCGGGTCAGCGCGGGCCTGGGGCGCCCCCTCCCGGCGGAACGGGGGAACAGCGACCCCCGGGCGTCCCCACCCCTGAGCGTCCAGACCCCACCCCGCACCCCCAAGTCGGGGGCATCCAGAACCCCCCAGCGCCGGGTACCCCGAACACAGGGCAAAAAGACCCTCCCCTCGCGCACCCCGAACCCCAGGGGCATCCAGACACCGCCCCCCACCCCGGGCACCCCGAACCCCAGGGGCACCCTAAACCTCCTTGTGCCTCCAACCCGGGGCATCCAGAAACCCCCTTCACCCCGAAACCGGAGACACCCCGACCCTCCCACGTGTACCCTGATGGCATCGTGCCCCCACTGCGAGGCATTGAAACCCCACCCTACACCCTGAACTGGGGGGCATCCCGACCCCATTGTGCCCCCACCCAGGGTATCCAGAACCCTCCTGTAACTCAACCCCCCATGGCCCACCCAGACATCCCCTGCACCCCACACCCCTCATGAACCCCACATGCCAGGGGCATCCAGAAACTCCCTGCACCCTGACCCCTCAAGCCCTTACCCAGAGCATCCAGACACCCCCTGTACCCCACCACTCATGAACCCCTCACCCCAGGGAATCCAGAACCTTCCTGAATGCCACAACCCCCTGGAACATCACATCCCAGGGCATCCAGTATCCCCTGCACCCTGACCCCTTATGCCCCCCATCTTTGGGGCATCCAGACCCCCCTGCACCTCAACCCCAGAGCCATCCAGACTCCCCCTGCTCCCCCCCCTTCAGTGACATCCAGATCCTGGTGTACCCTGACCATCCCTTGTGCCCTGGTTCAGTGGGGACCCTGGTGAGACCTGAGGGGCTGCACCCAAGACCCCCGACATGCTCTGACCCCAGGGATCTGCATCCAGTGCCCCAACGTGCCACAACCCTGGTGCAACGCCCCGTGGCACACCAGGGGGGACTCACAGATGTAGTAGTAGGTCTCTCCCGGCTGGAACTCGAAGCCGAGCGAGAAGGGGGTGAAGCGCTGGATCTTCTCGGAGAAGCGGACGGGCCCAAAGGGTGCTCGGGGCCGGTTGCACTCCCAGCGCTTGAAGGCACCGGGGGTCTCGTAGCAGCCACGATAACCCTCCCGGTCCACCATGAAGAGCGTGAAAGTTTCTGCCCGGCCGGCGGGCACGGCCCCCTCGTAGTGCGGGCAGTAGATGTCCAGGTAGTCATTGATGGCCACCTGGATGGAGTAGTCGTCCCGCAGGAACCTGCCGGGCAGGACGAGCTGGGGAGCCGCGGGGCCGCCGGGAGGGGTGTCCTGCAGCCCCCAGCCCCGGTGGAATGGGGAGTTGGGCTCTTCCCCAAAGCAGAGACCAGTCACTGCCTGCGCCACGCAGCCAGGCATCAGCTCGGATTAGCCGCAGGCCGCTGGAGCTGAATGGGCTCGGCCACCGCGGCCGGAGGGGGTGGACAGCCACGCTGCCCGGGCACAAAGCCCCTTGCCCCAGGCACCCGCCTCGCCACTGATCGGACATGACACCCTGGTGGGGGGCCGTGCGGTGGGACGCTCCCGCACTGGCACGGTGCTGGCAGGGGGTGGTGGGCAGGGCGGGGGGCTCGGGGGGGCTCCAGCAGTGGGGAGGGGGCCCAGCTCAGGTACCGGCACGATGCTGTGAGCTCACGGCTGAGCCAACAGTGTGTGCGGCCAGGCCAGGGTGGAGCAGACGGCTCTGCAGGCACACACATGTGCACACACGTGTGCACACACATGCGTGTGCACACACTTGGTGCCGGGACGGGCAATGGAGCAGGAGGGGCTGGCAGGGAGACCCAGCCCCCCTCTGCCCTGGTGCAGCCAGTGCTCACAGACGGCGCAGAGTCCTGACAGAGACCAGAACATTCATCACTGGAATGGCAGCACTGGTGAGGTGGGGATTTGAGGCCCTGAGCCCCTCACCAAGGCTGGGGGGTACTCGAGGGCAGGATGGGGCACAGGCTCCCGATGACTCAGAGCATCCCACAGGTGACACTGGCCAAGACAGGCCTGGGCAGGGCTGAGGGCAGCCTGACCCTGCTGAGGGGCACACAGAGCCCCACTTCCCAGGGTATGCAGGGGTGGTGAGGTCTCATCTCTCCCATATGCGGGGGCGGGGAGCCAGGCAGCATTTTTGCCCCCAGCCCTGTCCATCACATGCCCACCTGCTCCAGTCCTGCACACTCAGGGCATGGGACCTCCATGGGAGAGCTCAGCCTGCAGGATCCTGGCCCAGCATCCTGACCCTGCCCCCTGCTCCCTGAGCAGCCTCAAGCTGGGAAATACCTAAAATGGAGGAGGCCGGGAGCAGGGACAGGACCAGACCCCGGTCCACCAGTGACGGCAGGGTCCGTGGGCAGCACCCCTGGCAGGGTAGGGGCTGGGGTGGCCCCCAGCAGTGGGGACACCCACCATGGGAACCTGCAGCCCTAACACTGCCACCCACCAGCTCGATGCCACCAGAGGATGCCCAAAGCTTAGTGCCACAAAGGGCACTCAGGCTCAGCACGGGTGGGTACCACCAGGGACGTGGCATCACCAGGAGTGCCCACCAGCTTGGTGTCACTGTGGACTTGGTGCCACGGGGATGCTCACTGGGAGCTTGGTGCCACCAGGAGTGCCCACCAACTTGGTGCCACAGGGGACTTGGTGCCACCAGGGCTGGCCACCGGCTTGGAAGACCCAGAACTCAGAGTCACCAGGGGAGACTCACCTGCTCGATGCCACCCAGGGCTCAGTGCCACAAGGCGTGCCTGGAGCTCAGCACCACACAAGGGTGCTCACTGCCTCTGTGGCACACTGGGGTGCCCGGTGGCTCAGCACCACCTTGGGCACTCACCAGCTCTGTACCACTTGGGGTTTCGTACCACCGGGGATGCCCAGTGGCTCGGTGCCACTCAGGGCTCAGCACCCCCAAGGGTTCTCACCAGCTTGGCAACGCCCAGGGCTGCCCAGTGTCTCGGTGCTGCCGGGGCTCGGTACCGTCGGGAGGTACCACGCGGGGCTCGGTGCCGGCGGGGATGCCCGGGGGCTCTGTACCACCGGTGCTCGGCACCACCGGGCTCACTCACCTGCTCAGCACCACCGAGGGACGCGGTGCTGCCGGGGATGCCCGGGGGCTCCGTACCACCGGGAGGTGCTCCCGGTCGCGACCCCTCCCAGGGCCGCCCGGTGGCCCGGCAGCCCCGCCCCCCCGGAGCCCACCGCCCGCCGCCCCTCCCGCCCCGTCCCGTCCCGTCCCGTCCCGTCGCGGCTCGGCGGGGCCCGGGGCTCGGCGGGGGCCGGGGCGCACAAAGGCGGCGGGGCCGGCGGCGGTACCTGGGGTTGCTGCCGTTCCAGTGGACGCCGTGGCGGAGGCCGCGCACCGGCGGCGCCCAGAGCAGCGGCGCCCAGAGCAGGAGCCCGAGCAGCGGCGCGGGGCGCATGGCTCCGCCGGCGGCGGGGGGCGGCGGGGGGCGGCGGGCGGGGCGGCCCGGCGGGGCTCGGCACGGCCCGGACCGCCCCGACAACTTCGGGCCAATCCCGCCGCGCCGCCGCCCGGCAACTTCACCGAGTGCCATTAACCCTTGGCGGGCGGCACCGGCACGCACCGGCACCGGCGCCGAGACCGGCACCGGCACCCGCGGGCACCGAGAGGGGTGACCCTCCATCGGCCGGGACCGCCGGCATCCAGCGGCACCGGCACCGGCACCGGCAACCACGCCCCAACCCGGCAACCTCCGTACCGCCGGCATCCACCGGCACCGGGACCGTCATCCCTGGCAGCTCCCTGCTACCTCTCCCAACCCAACACCGCCCTGGTACCGTAGACATCGATCGGCACCGAGACCGGCACCGGCACCGCCTGGGACCTGGCATCCAATTGCACCGGCAGTGGGACCGGCAGCCCGGCTGCAATCCAGCTCCTCACCACCCTCCCGGTACTCTCCTGGTGCCCCCACCCCAAGCAGGCACCTCCCTGGTACAGTGAACATCTACGGGCATCGGGAGCAGCATTGCCCGAGCACCTGGAACTGGCATCCCTGGCAGTGACCAGCACCTCCAGCATCCATTGGCACCGGCACTGGGACTGCAAGCTTTGGCCTAATCCGGCTCCCCAGTATCACCCACCTCAACCTGGCGCTGCCCCGGTACCGTGAACATCGACTGGCACCGGCAGCACCGGTTGTTCCCCGCGGCCACCCCCATACTCTGGCCGGGCATCAGCACCCACCGGTACCAGTATCAGGACCAGCATAAGATGGGCACTGCAGGGGCCAGGAGGATGGTCCGTGCACACGGGACAGCTCTTGCACACACGTGTGCCCAGGTCCACCAGGCAGCTTCTGCTCACATACGTCTGTGCCCACCAAGCAGCTCTTGCACATGCGTGTGCTCATGTGTGCAGGAGTTCCTGCCCGTGTGCGTGTCCATGCAACCAGGACAGCTCTGGCACATGTGTGTATTCCTGTGTGTGGCAGCTCCTGTCCACGTGTCCCTGCCCGCCAGGCAGCTCTTGCATACGTGTCTCTGTGTCCTCAGAGCAGCTCTTGCACATGTATGTGCCCCTGCCCCTGTGTGTGTCTGTGCACACAGAGCAGCTCTTACACACACACACCCCCACACACACCCATGCATAGGAGATGGACTCCTCCACGTGTCCCTGCTCATCAGGTACCTCTTGCGCATACATGTGCCTATGTGTGTGGCAGCTTCTGTCAGTGTGCATGAGGCAGCCCCTGCACACATGTTCCTGGTCAACAGACAGCTCTTGCACATGTGTGTGCCCATGTCCATGTCAGCCCTGCCCACATGTGTTCTTGCCCACTGGGTGGTTCCTGCCCACATTTGTGTCCATGTGTGCAGCAACTCCTGCTCACATGTGTGCCTGAGCTCATAGGGCAGCTCTGGCACACACGTGTGCGTGTGCCCACAGAGCAGCTCCTGTCCATGTGTGTCCCCATGCAAACAGGAAGCTCTGGCACATACATTTGCCCATATGTGTGGCAGCTCTTGCACACAGACACACACGTGCCTGTGCAGACTCAATAGCTCTTGCACACGCGTGTGTGCATGTCCACAGAGCAGCTCCTGGCCACACATGTTCCTGCCCACCAGGCAGCTCCTGCACAGACGCTTGCCCATGTGTGTGAAAGACCCTGCCCAAGTGTCCCTGCCTGGGAGGCAGCTCCTGCACATGCGTGTGCCCGTGTGTGTGACAGCCTCTGCCCACATGTGCCTGAGCTCATAGGGCATCTCTTGCACACACATGTGCCTGTGCCCACAGAGCAGCTCCTGCCCCCGTGTGTCCATACCCACAGCTCTTGCACATACATGTACGTCTCTGCATGGCAGCCCCTGCACACGCATGTCCATGTAGACAGAGAAGCTCTTCCACACACGTGTGCCCATGTGTGTGGCAGCTCCTGCCCATATGTCCATGCACACCAGGCAGCCCTACACATATGTGTATTCCCCCCAACAGGCAGCTCTTGCACACATGCCCATATATGTGTCAGCTCCTGTCCTCTTGTGTCCCTGCCCACATGCCAGTCCCTGCACACGTATGTCCATGTGCAGACAGGAAGCTCTGGTACATACATGTGCCCATATGTGTGGCAGTTCTTCCACATGTGTATGACCATGCACATGGGGCAGCTCTTACACACATGCCTGTGCAGACTCAATAGCTCTTGCACACACGTGTGTGTGTGTGTGTGTGTGTGTGTGTGCGTGCGCGCCCACAGAGCAGCTCCTGCCCATGTGTGCCTGAGCCAATGAGGCATCTTTTGCACACACACTGACCATATATGTGGCAGCTCTAACACACACGTGTGTGTGTGCCCACAGAGCAGCTCCTGACCACGTGTCTCTGCTCACCAGGCAGCTCTTGCACACATACCTGTCCCTGTCCACCAGGCAGCTCTTGCACACTTGTGTGCCCATGTGTGTGGCAGCTCCTGCCCATATGTCTATGCACACAAGGCAGCCCTACACACATGTATGTTCTCTCCCAACAGGCAGCTCTTGCACATGTCTGACCATATATGTGTCAGCTCCTGTCCTCTTGTGTCCCTGCCCACATGGCAGTCTCTGCACACGTGTTCCCACGTGTGTGTCAGCTCCTGCCCATGTGTGTGCCTGTGCAAACAGGAAGCTCTGGCACTCACGTGTCCATACGTGTGGCAGCTCTTGCACACTTGTGGGACCGTGCACATAGGGCAGCTCTTACACACACACAACCATGCAGACTCAACAGCTCTTGCACACGTGTGTGTGTGTGTGTGTGTGTGTGTGTGTGTGTGTACCCACAGAGCAGCTCCTGACCACACGTGTGCCTGAGCCCAGCAGGTAGCTCTTGCACACAAGAGTGCCCATGTGTGTGAAAGCCCCTGCCCACATGCTTCCCTGCCTGGGAGGCAGCTCCTGCACATGCATGTCCCCATGTGTGTGACAGCTTCTGCCCACATGTGTGCCTGAGCTCATAGGGCATCACACATGTGCCTGTGCCCACAGAGCTGCTCCTGCCCATGTGTGTCCATGCCTGCCAGGCTGCTCTTTGCACACATGTGCCTGTCTGCATGGCAGCCCCTGCACATGCATGTCCACGTAGACAGGGCAGCTCTTTCACACATGTGTGCCCATGTTTGTGACGGCCCCTCTCCACTTGTGTGTTCATGCATGCAGAGCAGCTTTTGCACACACAGCCATCCCTGTCCACCAGACAGTTCTTGCACACGTGTGTGGCCCCCCTTGCCCACGTATGTGTCCGTGCACGCAGGGCAGCTCCTGCATGTGTCAGTGCCCTCCAAGCAGCTCTTACACGTGTGTGTCCAAGTGTGTGACGGCTTGTGCCCAAGCATGTCCCTGCACACAGGGCAGCCCTTTGGACACACGTGTGCCCATGTTTGTGGCAGCCCGTGTCTGTGCGTCCAGGGCAGCCCCTGCACATGTGCATATCCCAGCCCAACAGCCAGATCTTGTACATACATGTGCATGTGCCCAGAGCATCACCCGCACATGTGTGTGCACAAACCCACAGGGCAGCTCTTGCACAAGCATGTGTATGTGTGGCACTTCCCCCACGTGTACCCCTGGCCACAGGGGCACCCCCGCCCACGTGTGTGCCCGCAGACCACCTCTTACACACACACCCACACACACGTGCCCACGCAGACCAAACACCTCTTGCACACGTGTGTTCCCGTGCGCGTGGCAGCCCCTGCCACACGTGTGCGCCCATAGAGCAGCTGTTACACACACACCCACACCCACCCCCACACACACACACACACACCCACACCCACACACGCAGAGGACACACACAGGACACCTCTCACACCCCCCTGTCCCCCCCGTGTCCCCCACCCACGTGCGCCCTGCGGACACCGCCCCCCCGTGCAGCGGCGCGCGGTGCCCGCCAGGGGGCGCTGCCGGCCCGGCGCCCCTTCCGGCGCGGGGGCTGCCGGGAGTTGTAGTCCCGCACGCCGCTCCGCCCGTGCCCCGCTGTCCCGGGGCCGCTCCCGCTGTCCCGGTGCGGCGGAGGCAGCGCGCAGGCGGCTCACAGCGCCTTTATTGACGTGGCGGGGGGACAAGCGGCCGGCGGGGGCCGGCAGGGCTCGGCTGTGCCCGGCCTCGCCCGCGGCTCCAGCGCTGCGCACGCCCGGCCCGGGGCTCAGGCCTCGGGCGGGGCCGGGGCGGGCCTGGGGAGAGAAGGGTGGGGGGCGATGGGGTGAGAGGGGGGTCCCCACAGCCCCCCCCTGCAGCCCCCACCTCGCCCTCTGCTCTGGGCCCGCACAGACCCCCTTCTTGCCGCCCCCCACCCGTTTATGGCCCCCCCAGTTTCTCCTGGCTCCCCCCTCTGCATCCCGCTGCTCCCCACTGTGGCCTCTGAAGACCCCCCCCAACCCCCTACACCCCTTCTTCCCCACCAGAACCC
>JAWWTY010000068.1:2465537-2492574 GCA_035222235.1 Margarornis squamiger | reverse complement strand
CTGACCCCCCATTTTTCCTGGCCTCTGCTGACCCCACCCTGGCACCCTACACTCCTAGTTCTCTCCCTTGCCCTGGTTCTGACTCCCCATTTCTCATGGATCCCTGCTCTGCACCTCCCTCTGGCCTCTGCTGACCCCACCCTGGCACCCTACACTCCTTTTCTTCTACTCCCTCTCCTTGTTCTGACCCCGCATTTCTCCTGGCTGCCCCCTCTGCCCCTCCCTGTACCTCCCTCTGGCCTCTGCTGACCCCACCCTGACACCCTAGACCCCTTCTTCCCTCCCTTGCCCTGGTTCTGACCCCCCATTTCTCCTGGCTGCCCCCTCTCTGGCCTCTGCAGACCCTACCCTGGCACACCACAGCCCACCCCCAACCCACCCCAGACCTTCCAGCCCCACTTACACCCCCCACTGTCCCCCCAGCCCTGCCCTGTCCCCCTCCCCATGCCGTGCTCACCTGGCAGGGATCACTGTGACATAGGGGTGCCCCGAGGGGGTCTCGCTGCGGGCAAGCGAAGGGCCCGGGGGGCTCAAGGGCAGTGGCCGCTGAGGTGGGGGGGGCTTGGCTGGACCTCGGGGCTGTGGGGGGGGATGTAAGGGTCAAAGTTCTGGCACGGGCTGACCCCCCCCAAAATGAACTCGGGGAGGGGGTGGGAATTCGCCTCCTGCCCCACACGCAGGTGCCGCCGTTACCTGAGGGCTCGGCAGCACGGGGTCCGCGGGCAGTGGGCGTGTGGGGGGGGGCGGCCTGTCCGAGGGGGGGGCCTGGGCAGAGAGAGTGGGACAGTGAGACAGCAGGGTGGCACGGGGACAGTGCGGAGGGTTCAGGGACTCGGGGACCTGCCTCCTGGGGGACAGGAGGGGTTGTGGGGACAGCCACGTCACAGAGGTCCCCAAGAGCTGGAGCACAGCCAGGCATGCAGTGGGGGCTCGGGGGGGGGGCTGAGGGACCCCCACCCCACCTAGGCATTACCTTGGGTGTAGGGTCCGGCGGGAGGGGCCGGGAGGGCGGGTCGGGCCGGGCCGAGCCGAGGGCAGCCGGCTGCGAAGAGAGGGAGAGCGGGGACAAGCCATGCAGCATGCGGAGACCCCCCTCCCACCGCCAAGCAGAGACAGAGACCCCCCCCTCTCAGTGCACAGCTCCCGGGCTCAGCCCAGGCTGGGATGGGCACCGATCCCGGCGAGCGGCTGGTGCCAAGTGGCCGTGCCAAGCTGCTCCTGGTGCCACAGACTGGGGCCAGGCAGCCTGTGCATGTGGGATGCCTCGAGCAGGGACCCCAGGACCGGGGCAAACCCCTGGCACCCACCACCCCCACCCCTCCCCATCCTCACCTTGCTGCCACGCATGACCTGCAGCTCCGTGGCCTGACGCCACTGCGGGGGCCGGGGGCGTGGAGGGGGGCCCTGGCTGCCCGGCCGGGGCTCTGGCTGTGAGATCCTGCAGGGAAAAGGGCAGGATGAGACCCTGCTCGCTCCGGGCACTCGGGGGAACCCCACACGGCGCACCGAGCCACACCGACACCAGCAGAAGCCCAAGAGAAACGAACCCCTCGGCGCTGGAAGATGAGACACCCCTTGCCCCAGGGGCTGCCCCACACGCCGCGGGCACTGCCAGGGGAAGAGCGCAGCACCGGAGGCCTTGCGAAGCAGGACAGCTCGGGGACAGCCCCACGCCCGGGTGCCGGCGGTGACGTTACCCGCTCCAGCCGTCGGCGGCTCCGGGACCCAGGAACCGCACCCGGGTCTCAGCACTGTGGGGAGAAGAGTGGGGGGCTCAGCCCAGGGCTGGGGGGGCAGTGGCACGAGGAGCCACGGGGACGTGGGGTGATGGTGCACGACAGGGCTGTGACCTGTGCTGGGGATGCTCACGCAAACACGCACACACATGGGCTGTCACGCGTGCAGGGACACGTTCTCAGCGCTCGGTTGGCCGCCATGGGGACACACACGTGTGTGTGCACATGCACACACCCCGCTGACACGCTACATGCATGTGTGCCCACTTGTAGGTGGCTCTGGTGCCTGCCACAGCACACGCATGCAGAGGCAAGCATGGCACATGTGTGGCACAGCACACGCATGCAGAGGCATGTTGTGCCACAACACATGCACAGAGAGGCCTGGGCGCCACAGCACAGACATGCAGAGGTGGCTTGTGCCCTCTGCATGCCCATCGCACATGCATACAGAGGTGAGCGTGCCATCCGAGTGCCACCTGTGTGCTGTGGCACATGCATGCAGAGGTGAGCATGCCATCCGAGTGCCACCTTTGTGCCTTGGCACATCCACACAGAGATGCGTGTGCCAACACCCCTGTGCCCCTCACATGCCACCCTCCACATCTCCCTGTCCCCGGTACCTGTACTGGCAGGAGGTGCCCTTGCTGAGCTGGCAGAGGTGCTTGTGCAGGCCGGTGCGGCGGGCGCAGCAGAGTCCCAGTGCCAGTGCCAGCCCCAGAAGGGCGCTCACCAGCAGGGCAGTGGGCAGGGCACTTCCCCCTGTGGAGAACTGCACGTCAGCCCCCGCCGTGCCTGTCATTGCCCTCCCCCTGACACCCCACACAAAGCCCCATTCTCTGCACTCCACTCGTCCCTCACCTCGCTCAAAGCCGGCGGGGCCACTGTCCTGGCTGCCCCCCATGCCGGGGCTCTCGCAGGTCGGGGGGGCCCAGCCCCGCTCGCAGTGGCAGTGTCCATGGTTGTTGCACACCTGGTTGGGTGACACTGGCTCAGCTCAGCCCCTGCAGGGCAGATCCTCCACCTCCACCACCCACTCCCCGGCCCTGCACTCACCCCGTGCCCATGGCACTTGCTCTGGCACTGCTGGTCACCCAGCATGGAGACATCCTGGCACCGGTGCTGGAGGCATATCTGTGGGGGATGAGAGGTCAGCACTGGAAGACCCCCTCAGCCCCTTCCCTGCTGCCCTGCACTCACCTTCCCAGGGCCACAGGCAGTGCCAGGCAGCACCATGGCCGCATCACTCACATCCTCATCCCCAAGCAGGGGGGTCCCCTGGCAGGACCCTCTTGGTCTGTCCCCACGGGTGCTGCCACGCTGGCATTGCAGCATCCCACAGCCAGCATCCCTGTGGGGATAGAGGGGTCAGGGCAGTGGGGACAGCAAGGGGGAGATGGCAAGGAATGGGGACATCACTCACAGCTGGGCACAGGCGATGTAGGAGCCGTTGGGGAGCTGCCCACAGTGGCCACGTTCATCCCCTCTCGCGTTCAGGGTGGCCATGCAGGAGGTGGAGACAGGCCTGGCATCTGTGGTCAGGGACAGCAAACCTCAGCACCCCCCTCCGGCCCCTGGCATCCCCACCCACCCCAGCCCTGCTGTACCTGTCCCCAGCAGCTGCTGGCACTGCCCCTCATAGGTGGCACAGGCCCCGCCGTAGCAGCGTGCCCGCCCGCTGGCACAGGGCTGCCCGTCCTGCAGGAACGTGTTGGGTGGGCAGTGTGGTGAGACCCCGTCACAGAACTCGGGCAGGTCACACTCACCCAGCGGCTCCCGGCACAGGTGTCCAGCAGGGCGCAGCTGCAGGGGGTGGCACAGTCAAACAGGGATCCCCGAGTGAGCGGGCAACTCGCCCACCACGGGGAATGGCCAGCGTGCCTGTGCCGCGGGTGCCCGTCCCCACACACCTGGCAGTCCTGGCAGCAGGCATCCCCGGTGGAACACACAGCCCCTGGCATCAGCTGGCAGCTGCTGCTGTTGCAGCAGAGATCGGTGCACTCCTGTGGCAGAGGGGCTGCCATCAGTGGGTGGCACTGGCAGCCAGCACTGCAACCCACCCTGCCAGCCCTGGACACCCTTGGGCAGAGCCCTGGAGAAAAGGGGTGGCCACAAGGGGACCCCTGCCCACCCAGAGCCCCCCGTACCAGACTGAGGCCGCAGTCACAGCTCTCGCCCTGCTCTAGGAAGTTGTTCCCACAGGTGGGACTCCCAATCTCTGCCCAAACGCTCTGGAGCTCGGGCACATTGGAGAGGCACCAGCCCTGGCCCTGCTGCAGGCTGCGCTCCAGGTCCTGCCGGCTGCAGTTGCTGAAGCTCAAGCCGGGTGTCAACCTGTAGAACGATGAAGGGTCTGGTGAGGTGGGGAGGGGGCTCAGCCCTGGCCCCCCGCAGGCCTGACCGCTGCCCTCACCCCGTGGGCGATGTCATGATGCAGCCACGATCCTGCTGGAGGTCACTGCAGTAGCAGAAGCGCCCGGTGCTGTCATGGCGCATGCCCAGGTTGTGCCCCAGCTGATGGGCCACGGTGGAGGCGATGACGAGGACACTGACCGAGTGGTCCTGTGGGACGACAGGGCGGTCAGGGAGGGCAGGTGGTGGGAAGACAGGGTGGGAGGACAGGGGTACTGACCATGCTGACCCCCCCGGAGCGTGTGGGTGAACACATGGAGGCTTGAGTCGACATCCCCACCGAGACATCATCAAAGCGGGCACCCCTGGGGGAGAGAGGGCAGGGGGTCAGAGGACTGCTGTGGCCTCATCTCCCTATTCCCATCCTGCCCCTCACTCACGTCAGAAGCTGAGCATTGTCGTGGGGCAGGCGGGGCAGCAGCTCCTCCCGGCGCCAGCGCAGGAACCGCTCCAGTGCTGCCCGGGCACTGCTGCCCACCACAATCCTGTCGCCCTCGCTCCAGACCTCCACCGCCACCAGGGCCACCCGCACTCCCAGAGGCTGGAAGAACTGGGGGGGCACAGAGGGGTCAGAGCCCCATGGCATCGCAGCAGGGAGGGCACAGCTGGACACCGGGCTGGGATGGACAGACCCAGCGGTGACTCACCAGGTCCACCTGGTTGGCAATTTCCAGGGTCCGGGTGCGAACACGTTGTAGGTTGAGGTAATTCTGGAACTGGAGGTAAAGGGAGAGGCGTCAAGGCAGTGGCCAGGGAGGGGGCAGCCCCTGTTGTGGCAACACTGCCCAGCACTCACCGCAGCATGGTCCACCACCATCACCAGCTCCACGAACCGCTGCTCCGCTGCTGCCCGCTTGACCTGGGGACAGAGTGGGGTCAGAGTGCTGATACAGAGACCCTCTCTGTAGGGCAAGACCCTCAGGTGACCTACCCTCTGTGGCCAGGGGGACTCCATCACCTCTGCCCCAGGGCGGGGCTCCAGGGGGTCCTGTCCACATGCCTGTGGCACCAGCCGGACCACCCGTGGATGTTCCCCTGGGGGGCTGCTGTCTGGCTCCAGCCTGTAGCTCCTGGTCTCTGACAGCTGGAGGTGGCCACTGGGGAAGGGGAAAGAAGCTGCGAGATGGAGCCTGCTCCACCAGTGGTCCAGTGGGAGTGGGCTCATGAACCACCAGGCTCGGGGGCTCACCTGAGTCCGTCACAGGCACAGAGTTTGGCCCAGGAGCCAGGGAAGCCCTGCACTGTTCCCTGGTAGCAGCAGTGCTCCTGCAGCAGAGGGAGAGGGGTTCAGAATCCAGCCCCAAGCTGGGGTCCCCCTGGGGCATGGGGACAGCCCAAGGACACCTCAGGAGACCACCACACCCGAGCCATACCTGCTCACTGGGCTCCTCCATCACCCACGTGCCGTTGGGCAGGTAATAGAGCAGTGCCCCGGTGCCCTGCACCAGCTCCCTGCCAGAGACTTGTGTCACCCCACAGCAGGGACCCCCAACTCACCCTGCCCCGAGCACACACTGGGGACCCCAGTACCTCCCACCCTGCTGCAGGTGCATCCTGGGACTCCCACCCCATCTGTGCCATGGATGGAGACAAGAAATAAGGGACCCCCACTCCACGCACACCATGGATGGAGGCAGGACCCCCACTCTGCGTAGGTCTGAGACCCCCTTCCCACTCCCACCCCTGTTCTGCCCCCAGAGCTGCAGACTCACCAGTTTTGCTCCAGCTCCAGCACCAGCCGCATCCCCTCCAGCTCCAGCAGGACACTCAGCCAGGTGGGGAATCCCCCCTGCCACAGGCCATGGTTAAGGGGGGGATCCTCTGCCCCAAACTGCATGTTCCCCCCATCCCCACGCACCCTCAGAAGCAACATGACCCTTGCAGGGTGTACCCGCCCGGCCCTGGCATGTGCCTGGAGGGAGAGGTCGGAAGGGATCCCCTGCCCAGCCTGGCCCCCACCCTTGCTCCCTGCAGGAAATGTCCCTCCCTCCCGGGCTCATTGTGCTGGGGAAGGGGGGGTTGGACGGAGCAGGGCCCCCACCCCGTCCCCCCGCGCTTCCTGCCCGGTGCAGCGCAGCGGAAGCGTCAGAGAGACTCCCAACCACGGGGTGGGCTCGGCCCTTCCTCCCAAACCGGGAGGGGCACAGGGTGGGTACCCCTACCCAAAAAGGTCTCTCCCAACATGAGGAGGGGAAGGGGGGTTTGCTGGGGTGCCCCCTCCCCACTGTCCCTGGGGCGCCCAGGAGTTCTGGGTGCTGGGACCCCCAGGGACATGGTGCCAGGACACTGTGTGTCCTGCACTAAAAAGGGGGCAGGGAGAGGTGCTGGGGGGCAGACACCCCCCACCATGCTGTCACAAGTGTGGGGGACCCCAGGGATGTTGGTGGGGCCTCACCTGGGTCGCCTCTGCCAAGCTGAGCGTCTGGTTATCCCGCAGGACCCACGGGGTCACGGGCCAGGAGTGTCCTAATTCTGCACTGTGCTGCCACGAGCTGTCACCTGCACAGGGCCCAGGGCCGCTGTGTCACCGCTGTGTCACCGCTGTGTGACCCACTGCAGCCCAGACCCCCGTGGTGACCCATCACAACCCAGACCCCCCCAGTCACCCACTGCATGCTGGACCCCCCCAGTCACCCGTCACAATCCAGACCCCCCCAGTCACCCACTGCATGCCGAACCCCCATGGTCACCCATCACAACCCAGACTCCCATGGTCACCCATCACATCCCAGACCCTCCCCAGTCACCCATCACGTCCCAGACCCCCATGGTCACCTACCACAACCCAGACCCCCACGGTCACCCCATCACATCCCAGACCCCCCCCAGTCACCCATCACAACCCAGACTCCCCCAGTCACCCACTGCACCCCAGACCCCCACGGTCACCCATCACATCCCAGTCCCCCAGTCACCCACTGCAGCCCACCAGGGCAGGGGTTCGGTGTGGGGAGCAGGAACAGGGACCCCCCCATGCCCACCCCAGAGCAGCCAATACACCAGCTCCCAGCAGAGCCGGGGGGACCCCTCCTTTTGGGGGATGGAATGGGCTCCGTGGTCAGGCCTTGCGTCACCTCGGCCGGCTGCCGAGTACAAACCAGTGGAGGGACTGGGCAGGGCTGGGAGCCTGGCCCGGCTGACTCAGAGCCCCCTCCTCGCCAGCTCTCGGGGGACCCCTGCCCTCCCGGAGACGGGGATGCTGGAGGGGGGCTCGGGGGGCACGCAGACCCTGCTCCCCGCGGTCCCATCACCCCGGGGAGAGCCGGGTGCCCATGGCTGGAGAACTGGGGCACCGAGGGTCGCGGGAGCACCCACCGAGGGTCACTGGGGATGGGGCACCGAGTACCGGGGAGGGGACACCGAATGTCCCCGGGGGGGGGGACACCGAGTACCGGGGGATACCGAGTATCGGGGGGGGACCCCGAAGAGCGGGGAGGGGGCACCAAATGTCCCCGGGGAGGGGACACCGAGTATCGGGGGGGGGGGACACCGAATATCCCCGGGGGGGCACCGAGTACCGGGGATGGGGACACCGATTATCGGGGAGGGGGCACCGAGTACCGGGGGGACATCGAGTATCGGGGAGGCACCGAATGTCCCCGGGGGGACACCGAATGCCGGGGAGGGGGCACCGACTCCCGGAGGGGACACCGAGCATCCCCGGGAGGACACACCGACCATTCCGGAGGTGACACACCGACATTCCGGAGGTGACATCTCGAGCGTCCCCAGCGGGCCGGGTGTGGGGAGGGGGCATCCCGAACATCCCGGGTCGGGAGGGGGGCACCGAGCTTCCCGAGGGGCTCCGGCTCCCCGGCGCGCCCCCGCGGGTACCGGCGCGCTGCCCCGACGGCGGGGGCGCGCCGCGGTCCCCGCTGACACCGCCGCACCCCCGGAGCCCCATTCCCCGCTCACCTGCGGCGCTGCAGGCGAGGAGCAGCCCCGCGCACAGCAGCGACAGCAGCAGCAGCAGCCGCGGCCACATCGCCCCCGCCGCGCATGGCCCCGCCACGGGCACCGGCACCGGCACCGGGATCAGCCCCAGCCCCAGCCCCGCCCGGCCCGGCCCGGGGGGCGGAACTTCCCGCCCGGACACATGGCCCCGTTCGTCCCGCCCCGCCGGCACCGCCCAGCCCGGGGCGGGCCGGGGGTGGTCCTGTGTGTGCCGCGAGTGGCGGGGATGGGGTGGCGGGGGGGGGGGTTTGGGTGGCTGCGCTCCGAGTCCCGAGAAGCCTGCCTTCATCCCCCGGGGCAGGGGAGACCCCCGGGTTCATCACCTCACAGAGTGGAGACCCCCACCTCCATCCCCTGGAAAGGGGAGACACCCACTTCATCACCTCACAGAGTGGAGACCCCCACCTCCATCCCCTGGAAAGGGGAGACACCCACTTCATCACCTCATAGAGTAGAGACCCCCACCTCCATCCCCCGGGACAGTGGAGACCCCCGGGTTCATCATCTCACAGAGTGGAGACCCCCACCTCCATCCCTGGGACAGTGGAGACCCCCGGGTTCATCACCTCAGAGTGGAGACCCCTCCCACCTCCATCCCCTGGAACAGTGGAGACCCCCGGGTTCATCACCTCACAGAGTGGAGACCCCCACCTCCATTCCCCGGGACAGTGGAGACCCCTGGGGTCATCACCTCAGAGTGGAGACCCCTCCCACCTCCATCCCCTGGAACAGTGGAGACCCCCATGCTCATCACCTCGTAGAGTGGACACCCCCACCTCCATCCCCCCGGACAGCAGAGACACCCACCTTCACTATGGCATACTCTGGAGACTCCCACCTTCATCATCCTGTTCGCTGGAGACTCCTACCTTCATCATCCTGTTCACTGGAGACCCCCACCTTCATCATCCTGTTCACTGGAGACCCCCACCTTCATCATCCTGTTTGCTGGAGACCCCCATCTTCACCACCCTGTACAGCAGAGCCCTCTGCCTCCATCCATCCATCCCCCAGGGCTGCAGAGACCTTCCCCACCCCTTCCCTTCCCCACCCCATACTCCAGACACCCCTGCCTTCATCACCTCATGCATCAGAGACCCCCATCTTCATCATGCCAAGCAGTGGAGACCCCCACCCTCATCACCTTCACATCCCCCCTCTTCAGAAGAACTCCTGCCTCCATCCTCCCTACACCCCCTTTCATCCCTCCATACCTGATCCCTGCCCCCAGGAGACACACTCCACAGACCCCCCCCTTCACTCCATGCACAGGGGTCACAGCCCTTATTGCCTGGGCCCCCTCCATGAAGCCTGTATTGCCTGGGCCCCCTCCTGGAGGTTCCTTTATTGCCTGGGCCCCTTCCTTGGTGCTGTCCTGGAAGAGATCAGGGGCCGTGGGGCTACTGGTGAGACATGACCTGCCCACCTCCCTCCAGCACCACCCTCAGTTTGAGGCACTGCAGGACTCCTGCCTGATCCAATTCTCTGTTATCAGGGGCAGGAAGATGTTCTGGGCAAGGTTTTATGGCTGTCCCATCTGGGTCACCGAAATGTTGTCCCAAAATGGGTTCCTTCCCCTGGCGTGCAAGAAGCCAATCCCACCCAGAGTCGAGGGATTTATTTCCAGTTCTATGCAGATGGGTGCTGGGGGCCAATTCCCAACACAACTCCTGACCAGCAAAACTGTCCACTATTTCTACACTTTAGCAGAGAGGCATTAAATGTCCATGGGCTACAAGTTACATGGTTCCTCATTAATTAGTATTTTATCTCCTATTAGTTCAGTGATTGTCTCATTTCTCATGCTAATGAGGCCACATGCTCAGTTTTCTCTTTCTTTTGGATCGGTGGGTTTCTTGACTTGGTGGTCATGATCTACTCTTGCTGGAATTACTCAGTTTGCCCTTTGGATTCATGGTTGTCTTTGCTTCTTCCTTGCTGTCTTGACTTGCAGAATAATAGCCCCACAACCAGCTGGTTATAGGGAGATACGTTTATTCTGCACAGAGTGCACGGGGGATCACTCCACCACAAACGTGCACACACAAAACCCCCTGAGCAGTGGTTTTATGCATTGTATGTATTACATATTCATAACCCCCTTGTACATATTCACACTATTCCTGAGAAAAGGTAAATTGATTATAATCAGTTCTTGGAAGTTATTTCCATGTCCCCTCCTTCCACTCCTCCTTCTTGCACCTGCTTGTTATTCTCTGGTGGTCTTTTGTGGTGGTCGTGGGGATGAAGGCCGTATGTCTTCTTCCCTATGTCCTTTTCTCCCCTGGTCCAAATCATGTTCAGTCCAGTTTTTCAGGCAAGCACTAGAAGAACCTTTTGTCTCTCATAGCATATTTCTCACTTGTCTATCTTTTTGTAACTATTCTGTGGGCTCAACTATGCAGTTTGTCCTTGTAGCTTCAGCAAAAGTTCTTGCAATTATTTCTATTAACTATTAACTTATTCTATTTCTATAAAAGTGTTAGATCCCTTACCCTTTCATGTTAATTCCCTTTATTATTAGTAACTTATCTTTATTATCATCTTTATTATTAGTAACTTATCTTTATTATCATCTTTATTATTAGTAACTTATACTTATTATCATTTTTACTAGTAATAACTTATTAATTCCGTATATCAGTCTCATGGTTGTGTGGCCAAGTGTCCTTAGTGTGTTAGTTCAGCATTCTGTTGGCTCTGGCTCCTTTTGATGTATCAGCACAGGTTTCTTCCCTCTACAGCTGCAGGTACTGAGTCTTATTAGACTGCCAATTCTGACATGTTAAACAGATTTTCTCTATTTGGAAGCCGTACATCAGGGTGAGCAGCACCCACCGTGCTGGAGCAGCACCTTTGTGATGCAGGAACCGACAGCGCTGGAGTGTTCCAATGGCAACGTTCTGATGTGGGAACTGACAACGGTGCCCTGGAAGTGCCACAGTGGAAACTGCCCATTCTGCCTGCTGTTACCCCACGGAGAGAGAGCTGGAGGGAGCAGCAGGAGCCTCAATATGAAGCCGGTCTCCCAGTGGTTCAAAGCCTTGAGGCGGCGGAGGGGCCGGGGCAAGAACCCGGCTCCACAGCCTGGGGCCAAGCGCCAGCCAGAGGGGCCGAGCAAGGCACTGGAGTTTGCCGGCAGTGTTGGTGGCCTCGTGCTGGGCCTGGTTCTGGCCAGCATTTATGGGGCTCTGGTGCTGCTGGTGCAGGGCCACAATGTCTGGTACTGCCTGTGCGTAACCATTCTCCTGGCAGCAGGGCTGGGGCTGGGCATGGCCTTCTCCATGAAGACACGAATGATCGTGCTGCTGGCACTGCCCCACTTCTTCACCAGTGAGCAGCCATGGGTCAGGGAATCGGGGGGTGCCAGGGGGGGTGTCAGCTCCCAGCTGAGCCCCAGGATTTCCCTGTCTCCACAGGGGAGGGGAAGATGCTGGTCATGATGCTGGCACTGTGCATGACCATGCAGGGCCCCGGCACCAATGTCCTGCACAACGTCTCCCAGCTTGCCAAGGCACTGTCCTGCGGGGCCGAACTGGCCCAAAACCAGACGGCTGAGCGGCTGCAAAATGCCAGGGAGCCACTGCTGAGTGAGCAGGGGGCTGGGGGGAGGCAGGGAGACTGGACAAGCCCTTTCTGGGGGAGTCCCTGGGCTATCCTCGCTCCTCAGGGTATGCTCAGGAGTCGCCTTTCTCTGCAGATATGCAGAACAAAATCAAGGAAATTGGCCAGAATGCCAAGGTGGTGGGTGACCGTGTCCGCAAGTTCATCCGCTCCATCATGGACGCCACCAGACACGTTGGTGAGTGGGGTCTCTGAGGGTCTCCCCAGCTCCAGCACCTCCACCCTGTTTTCAGTCCATCCCTGTGTCCAACACCCACTCCCTGCCCACAGCCCGGACCCTGCGCAATGTCTGGCTGTGGCTGGGAAAGATTGGCAACGTCTGCAACCAGGAGCTGGGGTCACCCTACAGCAGCTGCATTAAGCAACTAGAGACGTCCCAGGACTCATGCGAGCGTGCCCTCCCCCTCCTCTTCCACATCTGCTATGTCGTCCTCAGCTTCAGGTTCCTCTGCAACGTGGTAGATATTTGTGAGTCCCTGTCCCTCTGCAGTGGAGAGTTTGAAGGGTAGTGGGGTGGACACATGTCCATCGTGAGGGTCCCACCCTAACAGATATCCCCCCTCTCCACAGTGGCCCCCATCTTCTGCATCATCCCACGGTTCATCCAGAGCTTCATCGAGAACAACATCGCAGCCCGTGAGTGCCATGAGGGTTCAGGGGTCCCCCTTGGCTCTTGCTCCTGCCCAGCACTGTGTAGCCTCTTGTCACCTCTGCAGCCATCACAAATGCTCTGAACCGTGTCCGCGCGGAGTTTGAGTTCAACATCTCGGTTGTACACCACTTCAACATCAGCCTCAATGCCAGCAAGAGCCTGGGGCAGGTCTCCCTCGATATGATGGAGGCTGTGCACCACCACCTGGAGCCCTACCACCACTGCCTGGAGGTCTTCTCCTACATCTCCTTCTTGTTCATCCTCTACTTGTGCTTCCAGTGAGTGGGTTGGGGTCCTGCCCCAGCACCCTGTGGGGACAGGGTCCCACTGAGCCATTGCTCAGCTTCCCCACTGTGTCCCCAGCGCGATGCAGTACTGGCGCCGCTACCTGAGTGATGATACCTTTGACAACGTTTACATCACGCGGCGCTTCGTGGAGATGGACCTGCGGAATGCAGAGCAGGGCAGACCCACCGTGCTGCCCCTGACGGCAGAGGAGAGGGGCCGCTACATCCCTCCAGGTCAGCCCCACCCCTGGGGATATTCCCCAGCCCAGCCCTGAGTGCAATGGGGAGCCAGGGACTCCTGGCACAGCCTCATGGTGCTCTTGTGGCCATTCAGCTGCGCTGTGGCTGTCAAAGAAGGAGCGAGAGCAGTATGGTCTACAACTGATGGAGTTCCTGCGCCATGTGCTGCTGGGGCTCAGCATCATCCTGGCTGACTATAGCATCTTCTGGCTGCTTGACCTGTTCCGGCACCAGCTGAGTGCAGAGATCATTGCCAGGGGTGAGCAGCACCCACTGCACCTGACCAGCACTCTTGGGGGTTGGGGCTTTGGGGTGAACCCAGGACTGAACCACTTGCCCCGCAGTGCCATCAGCGATGACTGTCAATGTCAGCGGGACAGGCTACACCAGTGAGATCTTCCAGGATCTGGTCTCTGCCTTCAATGCACTGCAGGAGGGCGAGGTCTCAGTGCTGTCCCAGGTCTGCCTCATCGAGCCCGTGGAGCCTGACCACCGCACCTACATCACCATCGGTGTGCAGACCAGGGGGTGATATACCCTCAGTGACCCAGGTGGGTGGAGGGGTGTATGGGGAGCTGCCCCCAAGTGATTCATCTTCTTCCCACCAGGAATCTTATATGGTTTCTGGCTTTTCATCAATATCTTCGGCTCCTACATGGCACGCCTGCGCCAGGCAGTGTGTGCCTTCTACTACCCATACCGTGAGCAGGTGAGAAGCCTTCTGTGCACGTGTGCCCCCCTCTACACCCATCAGCAGCCATCTGCTCTCACCCCATCCCCTCCATGCACCAGGAGCGCATAGACTTCCTGCACAACAACATCCTAGCACGACGGGAATGGCTTGCACTTGCTGAGCGTCAAGGTAGCACATGGAGTATGGTCAGTGGTGTGAAAAGCAAGATCCTCTCCACCCTCATTTCCTGGTGAGCTCTTCTGGGGGATGAAAAAGGGCAGCAGCATCCTTGAGGGTCTGTGGTGAGGACCCCCAGGATGGCACTGGCCCATGGAGCATCACCCCATGCCCACAGGTTCCCTGCCCTTGCCCCCCTCTCTCACTTCTTTGGCATCCAGCACCAAAACTGCCTGTCCTGTGGGATGGTGGAGCAGCCAGGTTTCAACACCTGCATCACCCCCAGCTGCAAAGGTAGGAGCCCCTCTATCTTGGGGATCCCCTCTCCAGTAATTGCTGTGTCCCCTCTGATGATCCTGTTTTCCTCAGGGTTGTATTGCAGGGTGTGCTCCAGAGCCCTGAACAACACCTGCCCCATCTGCATGGCCGCCCTGAACTACCCAGACTCCGGGGATGAGATGTGAGCAAAGGGGTGCTGGGAGCCCACCCGAGCATGGGGAGCTGCAGTGGGTTGGAGAGGCTGCAGCTCACCCCTCTCTGCTCTCTTCCTTCAGGGACTCCAGCGATGAGGAGATGGTTGACTACAAAAAGCAGGCTGAGAGCAGAGACAGCGAGTTGCAGGAGGTGGTGGTCCCGTCACCACACAGCCCTTCTCGCCGTGTTTCCGTTCCATTGGAGAACGTGACAGAACATGGAAAATGCCATGACAGCACTGGCATCGGTTCTAGGGCAGCATCCCAACATTCCCAGTTCCAGGAAAGCAGTCCTGCTGTTGGAGCCATGGAGCCCTCGGCTAGGACCAAGACACGTGTGAGGAAGAAACGTCCCAACACAAGTGAGATCTCCTCCCACCCCACTCCCAGCCGGGACTGGGCTGACCATGGGCAGTGGGAACAGGCAGGGCTGACACCTCCCTCCCCACCCAGCCCTGAAGCGAGTGGTGGTCGCGGTCCTGCCCGCCCCGTGGAGCCGGTTCCTCTGGAGCCGGCCGGACGAGTATCGCTACAGAAAGTTCTTCCTGGGCACTGGCTTTGGGATGCTCCTCAGCCTTGGTGAGTGTGTCCCGGTGCCCGGCATGGCATGGAGCCAGTGGCACTGGGAGCTCAAGACACATTGTTTGGGTGTTTCAGGACTCTGCCAGCTCCTCATCATGCCTCTGGACCTGTCAGAGACATACAGGGTGAAGCTTACCTGGGGTTTGACAGGTGAGGATGCGGCGGGGAGGGGACTGGGGTGTTGGGGGCCATTGGGAAACCCAGGGGGTTCTCTGTGGAACCATGGGGTCAACTATCTGCTCTTCACAGGGGTGACTGCCTTGGGCTGGGCCACATCCCCCCACTTCCGTTGTGCTAACCTGCTCATGGTTCCCAAGTTCCTGGGCAAGGAGGGTCGGCTCTACGTTCTCTCCTTTGTCTTCGCTGCCATCTACCATGGTAGGGTTCCCCCACATCCCTGTGTCCCTCAGCGGGATCCTGAAAGATGGTGGGCTCTGAGCCACCCCTGCTGGTACCAGGGCCCATAGCCAACCTCTGGCACAACCTGATGGAGGCAAAACGCTCAATGGACTGCGTGGTGGAACTGCAGGTCAACCACACGGGTGATCTCTGGCATGTGTCAACAGGCCCCCTGCGCAGCATCATGGAGGAACTGGTGGTAAGGGGAGTCTGGGGGAGCGAGCAGCAGGGGGCTGGGGGAGCAGGGCCAAGCCTCTGTGTGGTTATCTCTGTGTGTGTCCTGGCAGCGGAGCGGGGAGACACTGAACGGAGAGATGCAGAATGTCTCACGTGCTTTCGTGGAGCTGAATGAGCAAGTGGCCAGTGAGGAGGGCTATGACCTGCAGAAGAATGAGAAAAAAGGCACCCATCAGTCCCTCAGCACCCAGGAGGAGTATGAGAAGAAGACCAGACTTCGCTGTACCAGTGAGCAGGACGGGCAGAGGCTGGTAGCGTGCAGTGCAGGCAGCTGCCAGCCAGGGAAGGGGGCTGTCCCAGACCTCCTTGCTAGCCCCAAAGCCACAAGGTCTGGGCCAGCAAGGCTGGGTCTGCACAGACAGGTGAGGGCTTCTGCCCCCCAGGTGTGATCCAGATGGGTGTACTGCGCTGCACAGCCCATTTCCAGAGGCTGTACAACTCCTGCATGACAAAACTGTTTGTGCCTGTCATCAGCCACCTTGTCTGCCTGCCCATGCAGTTCGCATTCCTCTGCCAAGTAGTCAAGGGTGGGTGATGTGTGGCATCCATGCCCTGTCTCTGTCCTCCCTTGGGGGACCAGCTCCAGTTCTGCTCCCCACAGATCCCAGGATGGCAGCTACAGCCACCACTATCCCTGTTCATTCCCTGCAGTCATTAACTACTGGTGCAAGGATAAGATCCCTGTGGACAGCAACTTTGGGCAGATGTACGACCAGGTGAATGGCTCCGTCCAAAGCCTCAGCCAGGAATTCTCTGCCAGCATCACCTACAAGGTGGGTGCCCAGGCACCCTGTGCATCCCCAACCCCTGTGCCCAGGGTCAGGATGGGGGTCAAATCCTGCCCTGCCCCATGGCCCCTCTAATGCAGGAGAAGTACCAGGAGATGGTGGAGGGTGCCAGCATACTGGAGCAACTGCAGGAGGAGGTGATCTCGCAGCTGCGGCAGGAACGTGCCCGCCTGGGCTTGGCTGTCTCCTTCTTCCGCCTGTTGCTGTCCTTCACCTTCCTCTTCGTCTTCTTCTCGTGAGCCATGGGATGGTTGGAGGGTGGGAGGTGACACCTCTGTGCCAGCTGCGGGTCATGGAGGGTTGGGGGCCTCCTTTGGCAGCAGGTCTGGGGGAAACATGAAAAGAAGGGGGGTTGTCCTCAGGGGTTGCCTTCTTTCCCCCCCGCCCGGACCTGTCCTCTCTCTCCAGGGCTTTCTACTACACCTATCGATATTGTCACGACATTGGCTTCGACAACTGCTACATCACCACCTACTTCCAACAAATCGATACCCGGCGTGGAGTGCAGGTTGGAGAGGGGGAAAGGGGTGGAGGGTGGTGAGAGGTTCTGGGGAGCTGCACTGAACCACCCTGCTCTCCTGAACTACCCTGCTGTCCCTCACCCAGAAAAAGCGGACGCTGCTGCCTCTGCTCCGGGATGAGATCTCAGCTTTCGTCTTCCCATGCCACCTGGCTCTGCAGCGGCCTGAGCTGAAGCACATGGTGAGGGTCTATGGAGGGTTGGGGGGATCAGGGCTGGGGGGGCAACAGGCTGTGACAGACCCTACTCCCTGCAGGTGATGGAACTGCTCAGGTGCGTCCCACTCCTGCTCTTCCTCATCTTTGTCTGTGTCCTGGACCACTTCATCTTCAGTGTTCTCAGCATCATCCAGAACCATTCCTTCGTGCAGTATTCCTACCAAAGTGAGCCCACGGCCCTGAGGGGCAGCCCTATGGCCCCATCATGGCCTGCAGAGCAATATAGGGGTCCCCTCCCAGCCCTGCCCCCTCCTCCTCAGCCTCCCCATCTTCCCATCCCACAGCCAGCCACCACATGGCCATTAATGTGATGGGCACATCCCTGATGGCGCAGCTGCTGCGGAGCACGATCGGGGCCCTCAATGCCTCCGCTGACACCCAAGTGGAGACCTCCAACCTTGGTGAGCCTCTGCTGGGGATAGGACCCTGGGGATGGACTCCCTCCTGCCACAGGGGGCTCACACTGCTGCCGTGTCCCCAGCCTGCCTGCCAAAGCCCCGCGGCATGACGAGGGAGCAGTACCTGAACACCTGCCTGCCTCTGATTGCTGTGGCCCTGCTCTGCCTGGCTCAGGTCTACCCGTTCCGCCTGCGCCGTGTCATTGCCTCCTTCTACTTCCCCAAGGTGAGCAGCACCCCGGCACCATCTGAGGGCCTGGCACAGCCTGAGGGGTAGGTCTTGGAGTGGGTTTTGGGGTGGGCTGGTGCTCCCAGCCACCCACCCCTCATGGTGTTCGCCGGCGCAGCGGGAGAAGACTCGAGTGCTGTTCCTGTACAACAAGTTGCTGCGGCAAAGGAAGAATTTCTTCCAGCGGCAGAGGAGGCGCATTGCCTGGAGAGCACGGCAGCCCCCTGGGCTGGTGAGTGGGGCTGGGGACATGGGGTGCTGGGGAAGGGGGTGTCACTGTCCCCTGAGCCCAGGGCTGTTCTGCTGTGGGGCGGCCGCTCTGCCAGAACCCCACACGGGCCTGTCCTTGCCGCAGGGAACATCACTGCTGGAGTGGTGCCACCAGCATTGGCCCTGGTTGTGCCGCTGCCAGAGCCGGAGCTGCACATTGTGTGAGACGCCCGGCACGCCCTGGCATCAGGTCTGCTCCGCTCCCAACTGCACTGCCTTGTACTGCGATCGGTGCTGGACGGAGGCGGGTGGGATGTGCCTCGTCTGCAGCCCCGAGGAGCCCGGGTTCGTCCAGGACAGCAGTGGGGAGGAGGAGGAGGAGCAGGGATATGCGGGCTGAGGGGACACAGCAATAAAGACTGTGACCCCCTGCATGGTGTGAAGTGGGGTCTGTGGGGTGTATGTGCCCGGGGTTGTCTTCTTTCTGTGTGATGCTGAAGGTGGGCATTTCTGCTGCATAGGAGGATGGAGATGGGGGGCTCAGGACGGGGAGGATGGGGGCTTGCCCACAGCAGCACCTCTGGGGTCTTCATCACAGCACCCTGAGCAGCATCAGACACTCCCAGCACACACAGAGCCACCCCCACCCCACCCAGCACTCCCTTCCCGGGGCTGGGGGCACAACAGAAATAGAAATGGGGGCACTGAGGCACTGTGGGACTTTTGGGGACAGGGATAGGTCTGGGTGCACCGTGGGGGTGGAGGTGGAGGCACCATGTGTCTGGGGACAGGGACATCAAGGGGTGGATGACACCACGGGGCTGGACTGGGACATGGAGGGGCTGGACTGGGATGCGGAGGGGCTGGGACACCCTGGGCATGGAGATGAGGACACCAGGGTGCTGGAAAGGGGACAGCAAGGGGCTGAGTGGCACAGCACTGATGGATGGAGCCAGGAGCAGCATGGGGCTGGGGCGTCATGAGATCAGGACTACCATGGACTGTGGACTCAGGGTGCCAGGACTCTGGTGCCTCAAGGACCGGGTGTTTTATTCTCCAGCCTCTCCCCTCCCGGCTTCTGCTGTGCTGCTGGGGCTGCAGCCATGTCCCAGTGCCTGGCCCCACATCCTTGCTGTTGCCTCCTCGTCACAGGAGTCCTTGTTGGAAGGGGGTGGAAGGGGGATGAGCTGCAGCCCCCCTGGCTTTTGTGGGCTCTCAGTTGTCTCTTCTTGAGGCTGAACAGCCCCAGCTCCCTCAGCCTTTACTTGTAACAGAAGAGAGAAAGAGACAAGAAAATAAAGACAGAAGGAAGAGAGAGAAAGAGAGAGAAAGACAGAGAAAGAGAGGTTTCCCAGCCATGCTCTCTGCCCGGAACTGTAAATAAATCAAATACCTCGACTCTGTGTGTGGATCGGCCTCTTGCACACGGGGTGAAAGAACCTGTTCTGGGACAACACCACCACCCCGTGGCTCAGTCGGTTAAATCCCGTTCCTGTGAGTTCTTCCAGGGTGGTGATTTCACTTAGTGAACAGGAGAAGGAAGGGAGAAGATAAAAAAGAGTAAGCGAGCAATCCTACAGTGAACGGTGGCAATGGCAGCCCTTAGGAATAGAAATCCCACTAAAAACATCACTCCTATTTGCATCAGCCATTTTCCCCACCCCATGAGTCCCAGAGGCTGGAACAGAGAGATGATCCATGGGTCAGGATTCCATCCAGCAAACCAGCCCGTCAGTTGCATTATTGGAGCAATCCCACTGTTTTCTCAGTGCTTTTGTTCAAGTAACAGCATTGTGAACACAACATTCCCTGTCGCTGAAGTTTAACATCCCACATATCCCTTGTTCCTTTAATCACAACATGTCTAACACCAATCCATTTTGCAATGTCATCCTTGTCGCCTGCTGAACTACAGGTTTAATTCTCCAAAAGCATGTCTTGTCCAGTTACTCAGAGCATGTAAGCTTGCCAGGTTACATTTTCTAGAGCCCATTCATGTCTAATTATTACACAGGGAGAGAACTCGCATCAAGCCTGAGGGTTTAAGTCATTCTAAAGGTAGAATCAGAGAATCACGGAATGGTTTGGGTTCAAAGGGACCTTAAAGATCATCCAGTTCCACCCTCTGCCATGGACAGGGACACCTTCCACTATCCCAGGTTGCTCCAAGCCCCATCCAACCTGGCCTTGGACACTTCCAGGGATGGGGCAGCCACAGCTTCTCTGGGCAACCTGTGCCAGGGCCTCACCACCCTCACAGGGAACAATTCCTTCCCAATATCCCGTTTAGCCCTGTTCCCTGACAGGGGGAAGCCATTCCCCCTTGTGATGTCACCCCAGCTCCTGATGCAGAGCCCCTCTGTGATTTCCTATAGGCCCCTTCAGATGCTGGAAGGTGCTGTGAGGTCTCCATGCAACCTTCTCCAAGGAGACAATAATCAGGCTTTGCAGTGTTCCTCATCTGTTCGTGTGCTGTGAATTCCCTACTAACAGTGTCACATTGCTGTCAAAGTGACTTGGGCATTGAATAATTAAAAATTATATTTGGACATAGATAAGGGATGCACACCCCACATTTCAATCCTGTATGTTCCTTTAAGGTTAAGTAAGAATAGAACTTTCCATTATAGCATCCCCAAGCCAATCCTGGAGGATCAGGATAAATTGCTTGTTCCACAACTGGATTCTAATTGGAAATATTTTACTACAGTTAAAGTACAGGCTCCACAGGAGGTGGATTGAGGATTTTGTTGGATTGCATGTCAAACCCCCTTCACAGGAGGTTTGTCTTGTTCCTGTGTACTCTGATGGCTGAGGTGGCATTTGGGAGTCTCACATATGCAGGGGTGTCCCATTCTGTCAAATATTTTCTTTTGTAATAATCTGGTTTCTTAAAGGGATCAAATGTGGGATCCCAGGGCAAATCCTGCTGGCAGGATTCATTTCCCTTGCACTTTCCAGGTGCACAGCAATTGGTGCATTACTGAGTGTCAGATTTACTTCTGGAACTGAGTCACTGCACTCAGAGTCTGGTGTTAATTTGGGTGGGGGAGGATACCACGTCAGGTCAGTAGATTTATCCTTTAAGAAAATGACCCCCATCCCAGTCTATCCAAGTCTGATTAGATGGGGCATGAGAGGGGGAGGTTAAATTCCTTTCATTGGTAAAAGAAAGGAGACAAATTTATGGGCAGCAGAAAGAATCTCACTCCTTCCTGCGTGGATGGGGCATGGTGAGGCAAAGTCCTTGGTTTAGGGAAATGGGGGGGGGGAAATAGGGACAATGAACTGGAATAAAATAGAGACACAAAACAAAAATCACAGAAGGGAGGGCACTAAAAAAAGCCAAGAAATAATTGAAAAAGAAAGTGAGTGGGATAAAGGTAGATGGTGACTTCTATAAAGCAACAGGGTATAAAGAACTAGAGAAAAATAATAATCATGACAAACAAAAATGGCGATGTAGAAAGAAAATCTGAAAGTAGGAGGCAAATAAAGTAGGAGGGAAATAAAGGAAATAATTCAAAATAAAACAAGGCAGAGCCCTGCAGGGCCCTGGTCCCTCTAAGGGCACTTGGTGGGCTCTGCTGGGCTTGGTGTGGGACGGTGCAGGTCCCTGCTCTAGCTGCTGGCACATGGAGGGCTTGGCTGGGCTGTGTGTGGGCCTGCACAGGGACTGTCCTCCTTCCCAGGGCATGGGACAGGCTTTGCCTGGCTTTCTGGGACCCCTTCTCCCTCCCAGGGTGCCCATGGGGCTCTGCAGAACTTTGCATGGGATGGTGCAGATCCCTGCTCCCTCCCTGGGGGCACAGCAGGATCTGATGAGCTTTACATGGGACAAGAAGGACCTCTGCTTCCTTTCCAGGGGTCACAGTGGGATCTGATGGGCTCTACATGGGACAGCACAGACCTCTGCTCCTTCCCTGGGTGCACAGCAGGATCTGATGGGCTTTACATGGGACAAGAAGGACCTCTGCTCCTTTTCAGGGGTCACAGCAGGATGTGATGGGCTCTACATGGGACAGCACAGACCTCTGCTCCCTCCCTGGGGGCACAGCAGGATCTGATGGGCTTTGCAGGTGTCCACAGAGGCCCCTGTTCTATTCCTGGGTCAGCTGCAGATCTCCCCATGCTCTGCCCCGGCCCAGAGGAGCCCCCACAGTGCTCCCCCTGTAGCACCCAGTGGGCTCCATGAGCCTTTGGCAGATCTCTGTGGGGCTCTGCTCCCTCCCATAGCACACGGCTGGCTCTGTTAGCCTTTCTGTAGGCTGGATGGCCCCTTCTCCCTCCGGGGGCATACAGTGGTCTTCCCTGGGCTTTGTGCTGGCCCACAGGTGCCCCCACTCCCACTCCTGGCACACCGTGGGCTCCATTTAGGGGCCTTTGCCCATTCTGCAGGTGCTGTTCCCTCTCATGGTGTGTGATGGGCTCTGATGTGCTTTGGGTGAGACCCAAAAACTTCTGGGCTCCTACCTCATGCACACCCTGGCCCCAGCACAGAGCCAGGGGGACCCACAGTGTGCCCAGGACCCCACCAGCCCCCCGTTTCCTCCAACCACAGTGCCCTCAGGCCATATGTGCTCCTTGGCACAGACTTTCCATGGGGACACAGCCACAGGCAGGCCCAGCTCAGTCCACACCAAACACCCTTTATTCACCACGTGCACCTCCAGGCTCAGGGACAGGGAGAGTCCCAGAGCACCCCAGTCCCCGCAGAGATCCTCTGTCCCCTCCTGTGTCCCCACGGTCCCTCAGCGGTCCTTCCTGCGCAGTGGTGGGGATGGCGGGTAGTGGCGGACGGGCGGCACGTCGTAGTGGCTGGGGATGTGGCTGTTCTTGGGGGAGTCGTAATGGCTGGGGGGGTCTGTGCGTGTGGGGCCTTCGGGCCCCCCAGGGCAACTCTCTGTGGGGACAAGAGAGAGCTGCAAGGGGACATGTCCCCCCAAAGGGTCGTGAAGCCCATGTCACCAAGGCCACATCCCCCTGGGGCCACACAGCCTCTGTCACTGGGGTTGTGTCCCCCCTCAGGGCTGTGCAGCCCCTGTCACTGAGGCTGTTTCCCTCCCAGGGTCATGTTCCCAATGGCAGGGGTCACCATGTCCAGGGGACCCCCCCCAGCCGTACCCTCCTGAGGTGGCTCCTCGGGAAGCCCGATCTCGGCGTAGGACATCTCCCGCCGGACAGGGGATTTCATCTCCATGTAGCTGCCCTCGTGGCCCTTGGTGGTGGGGCTGGGCAGCTCCTTGATGGTGGCGTAGGGGTTCTCGCTGGCCAGGGAGCTGGCACTGGCCCTCAGCCCCTCCCGGGGGTGCTCTGGGGGAGAAGGAGTTTGGGATCTCCCCATGACAGGGAGAGGGAGCAGCTGTGTCCAGCTGTGTCCCAGGCAAGTCCCAGCCCCATCCCTTCTCTATTCCAGCTCTGCCTCTTCCTCATCACAGCCCCATCCCGGTCTCTTCCCCATCCCCACCCCATTCCAATCCTGTCCCAACCCATCCCCACCCCATCCCTGCATCTTTCCCATCCCAGCCCATCCCTGTCACGCCTCCATCCCAGCCCCAACCCTGTCAAGTTTCTATCCCTGTCCCATCCTCATACTTTTCCCATACCAGCCCCAGGTCCAGCCTTTTATCCCTTCCCCATCCCACCCCCGTTGTTTTCCTGCCCCATCTGCAACCTTTCCCCATCCCACCCCTGTCAGTTCCCCATTCCCCTCCATCCCACTCCGTACCTTTGCTGTCACACTTCCCCAGCCCATGGCTGTAGCTGTAGCTCCGGTCCAGCTGCCCCCCTGTGTTAAGGGGGCAGGTTTGGGGTTCCCCCTGATTCATCTTCCCCCAGAATTAAGGTTCCCAACCCACACAGACCCTTCCCAGTGGATCCTGAGCAGGGAGGGGACCCATGTCCACCCCACTCTGGCCAAGGTCCCTGCTGGCTCCCTTGGAGCTGACCCCCATCCTCCTTACCCAGGGGGCCCAGGACTGATGCCCCGAGGTGCTTCCAGTCGGGGGGCAGTGTGGCATTGCCTTCGGGGCCGTAGGGTCTCTCCACACCAGGGAAGAGCTGGGGGCTGGGCACCTGGAGCCCGAACAGGGGACAGGTTGGCCTCGAGGGTCGTGGCAGTGGTGCCGTGGTGTGCCACCCCATCCTGCCCTGTGCCACCCCATGCCGTACCTTGAGGGAGCTGGCTCTGTCCTGGGAGCCAGGGGCTGGCAGAGGGCACTGGGACAGCGTGTGGTAGCTGGGGTTGGAGTAGTAGTGTGCGTGATGGCTTGGTGGCACATCTGGAGGGACAGGAGTCAGCCTGGTGCCAGAGAGCCACCAGGGCTGGGGCCATGTCTCCAGCACCACTGCTGGGCTCACCTGGCACCATGTAGTCAGAGGTGTCTGTCTGTCCTGCTGTGTAGGCCACGGCCAGGTGCCGGCTCTCCTTCCCCTTCTGCCGGTGACGGTAGCAAAGGGCCACAACCACCACAGCCACCAGCAATGCCACGAGGGCCACCAGGCTCAGCACCACCCCCAGGGAGCTGTAGGCTGCAGGGGGGGCCGGCATAATGGTGTAGGGCTGCTCAGGGGTCCCTATGGCATGGGGAGGAATATCAGTCCCTAGGGTGGGGTAGGGAGCCCAGGGAGCCCCCCGCTCTGCCCCCACTCACCGGCCTCACAGCGGGGCCCGGTTGTGCCTGGGGGGCAAGGACATGCC
Source organism: Margarornis squamiger (assembly GCA_035222235.1). NCBI lineage: Eukaryota > Metazoa > Chordata > Aves > Passeriformes > Furnariidae > Margarornis > Margarornis squamiger. Next base: position 2,468,065 of record JAWWTY010000068.1, on the reverse strand, counting down.
CCAGTGGTGGGGTGGCAGGTGGCGTTGTGGGGACAGCGGCAGTGCTGGTCACACTGGAGCCCAAAGGTCCCGGGGGTACAGGCTGGGGACACAGGGGGTGGGGGAGCCAGAGCCCTACTGGGACCATAGCTCCATTCTGGGACAATATGGCTCCACACTGGGACCATCCAGCTCCATACTGGGGCCATTCAGCCACATGGTGCCCAGGGTCATGGAGGTCCACAGAGGCCCATATGGTTCCATACTGCCCAGTCTGGAGCTGGGCAGGGGTCACCCAGGTAGTGACCCTCTCTCTTGCCCCCCCAGGCTCCCCTGGCTGGATGGGAGGGTGCAGACCCACAGTATGGGGCTGTCTGTGCCAGGCTCTACCTTCTTGGCAGAGCGTTCCAGTCCAACCAGCTGGGCAGTGGCAGGTCCCCTCAGCAGGGTGACACGTCCCCCCGTGGTGGCACAGGCAGCGTTGGGTGCAGGCATCCCCCCAGAAGCCAGGGGCACAGGCTAGAGGAGGCAGCGAGGGAGGGGGTCAGCCTTGTTCCACACTCCCCCTCTCCCCTGGCCCTCCCTGGCCCCCCACTCACGCTGGGAGCAGCGGGGGCCACGCCAGCCCGGGGCACAGAGGCAGGAGCCATTGGTGGGGTGGCAGGAGGAGCCATTGGCGCAGGAGCAGCTCAGGGAGCAGCGCTTGCCGTAGCGGCCGGGGGGGCAGGCTGGGGTGACATGAGTGTTCCCAGTCTCAGCTCAGGGCTAAAGCACTGGGCTGGGAGCAAGCTGCAGTTTTGGGGGTTGCTCACTCACGGCGCTGGCAGGTGGGGCCACGGTACCCCGGGGCACAGGTGCAGGATCCATCCTGGGGGGAGCAGGAGGCCCCATTGCGGCAGGAGCAGGACATGTGGCACCCCCGGCCCCAGGAGCCATGGGGACAGCCCTGCTTGCACTGTGGCCCTGCGAGGAGGAGGAGGAGGGATGAAGGCTGATGCCTGAGGGCACAGCAGGGTCCCACCACACCCGGAATCCCCCTTACCCATCCAGCCGGGCAGGCAGTGGCACTCCCCTGTCAGCGGGTCGCAGCCATCGGCGTGGGCACAGTCACAGCGCTCCCCACAGCCCACCCCAAACGTCCCGTTCTGGAGGGCATGGACAGATCAGGGAGTCACTGCCAAGGTGGTGGCACCAAACTCTGGAGCCAGCAGCACCAGCACAGTCGGCAGGACTCACCAGGCAGGGCTGCATGCAGCGGGGACCCTGCCAGCCTGGTGGGCACCTGCAGGTCCCACTCTGGGGGTCGCAGGATGCCCCATGGGCGCACTCACAACTCTGGTTACAGCCGGGACCCCAAGTACCGGCAGGACACGGTGTTGAGCAGTCAGGTCCATGCCAGCCTGAGGGATGAGGGGACAGTGGTGTGGGCACAGGGACAGGGACCGGGACCACCCCCACCAGAAGTGCACCCACCTTCTTTGCAGAGGCAGGAGCCGTCGAGTGGGGAGCACGCAAGGGCGTGCTGGCAGGAGCAGCGCCCAGAGCAGTTTGTCCCAAAGGTGTCAGGGGGGCACAGGGAAGAGCAGTGCTCATCCTGGTGGGGGGTGAAGAATTCAGGACAGATGGGACCCCATGGCTGGGGAAAGGACCAAGGTGTCTGGGGACCACCTCCTTATCCCTCCCTCTTTGGCATCCTGGTTCTGGAGGGACAGTGGACAGCCCCAAAAAACCCATTCTTCCACAGGAACCCCAAGCTGTCCCCAGGGTTGCCCCTGACCTCCCAAGGGATGCCCAGACCCTGAAACTGCCCTCGGGGATAACAACAACCCCAACTCATCCCCAAGGACACCCAGATCCCCACACTTGCCCCACCTCTGAACAATCCAGACACCCTCAAACCATCCAGAGCCCCCATGATCCCCCCAGCACCACCCAGACCCCCACTCTCCCCCTTGGGGATGCCCAGGCTCCCCACCATGCTGTCCCAGAACCCCAGTCCCCCATGCCCCTCACCGTGTAGCCGGGGGGGCAGTGGCAGAGGCCAGTGGTCCTGTCACAGACCCCACCATGGAGGCAGAGGCAGCTCTGCAGGCACCCAGGGCCGAAGGAGCCAGGTGGGCAGCTCTCATTGCAGAAAAGCCCAGCCCAGCCAGGGTGGCAGACGCACTCCCCGAGCATTGGGTGACAGCTGGGGGCACACACTCAGCACCCCAGTGCTCCCAGAATGGGGCACTGGCTGTGCTGAGAAGGGGCTTTGCAAATGGAGGGGGCACAAAGCACCTGCCCCAGGGGGAAATAAAGTCTTCCTGGCCATGCAGCCAAACCCTCAGCTTGCTTGATGAAGGTGCTGGGGGAGATGGGGGCAGGAGAGGGAGGCAAGGCAGGGATGAGATGGCAGGGAAGATGTAAGGGTGGTATGGGGAGATGAAAATGGTGTGGGGAGACGAGGGTGCTGGTGGGAGATGAGATGCTGGGGAGGAATGAGGATGGTGTGGGGACAATGAAGATCATGGGAGGTGATGAGGGTGCTGGAAGAGATGAGGATGCTT
>JAWWTY010000068.1:2423889-2456132 GCA_035222235.1 Margarornis squamiger | reverse complement strand
TCATTCCCATATTATGACTGTCCAAATTTCTATCCCCATCCCCATCCCATTCTCCATCCCTATCCCATCCTCATCCTGTCCCCATTCCATCTTCATTCCCATATTATGACTGTCCAAATTTCTATCCCCATCCCCATCCCATTCTCCATCCCTATCCCATCCTCATCCTGTCCCCATTCCATCTTCATTCCCATATTATGACTGTCCAAATTTCTATCCCCATCCCCATCCCATTCTCCATCCCTATCCCATCCTCATCCTATCTCCAACCCCATCCCATGCACATCCCATCCCAGTTTCTCCCCATCCAATGCCATTCTCAGCCCATCCCCATCTTCATCCCATCCCCATTCCCATTTCATGCACATCCCATCCCAGTTTCTCCCCATCCAATGCCATTCTCAGCCCATCCCCATCTTCATCCCATCTCCATTCCCATTTCATGCACACCCCATCCCACTCCCCCCATTCCAATTCCACCCTCATCTCATTCTCCATCCACATCCCACCCTAATCCCATTTCCCATCCACATCCCATTCCCTGTCCCCACTGTATCTTACATCCCTGCCATAACCTCCATACCAATCCCATCTTCATCCCATCCCAAACTCCATGCACATCCCCATCAACCTCTGGCATGTCCCACTGCACCTGCCCAGCCTTCCAGGTAAGCCCACTGCCTCCTGTGCCACCCCTAGCTGGGGGTCCCCCACTCGGTGCTCCCCCCATGCCAGTCCCTCACCACTGGAGCAGTCGGTGCCGCGCCAGCCTGGCTCACACTGGCACAGCTCGGGAGCCACACACCGGCCGTGGACACACTCCTGGCTGCAGCGAGCTGGGGGGAACACGGCCGGGCAGGGAGTGTCCCCAGAGAGCTCTGGGGACACCCTGCCATGGGACACGGCCCCCCAGCCCCCCTGCCCCACTCACGGACACAGGAGTCCCGGCTCTCGTAGTAGCCCAGGCAGCACTGGTAGCGCCGCCGGTAGTCGGTGCGAACAGCCTGGCGGTACTCGGTGCGGTACACGACCCTGTGCCAGCACAGGAGACCATGGCCCTACAGCCCAGCCATGGCCCTGGGGACACCCTGCATTGGGACAGCCCCCATCCAACCCGCTATGGCCCTGGGGACACCCTGCACCAGGACAGCCCCACCATTCACTCCCCCATGGCCATGGGGATAGGTTCCCTCCAGCCCCGCATGGCCCTGGGGACAACCCACACTGGGACAGCCCCCATCCAGCCCCCCGTGGCCCTTGGGACCCCCTGCACCAGGACAGCCCCCATCCAGCCCCTCATGTCCTCAGGGACACCCTACACTAGGAGAGCCCCTCTCCAGACCTCCATGGCCTTGGGAACACTGTGCTGGGACAGCCCCCTCCAGCTCCCTGTGGCCCTGGGGACACCCTGCACTGGGACAGTCCCCCTACAGCATTCCTACAGCCCCCCATGGCCCTGGGGACACCCTGCACCGGGACAGTCCCCCTACAGCATTCCTACAGCCCCCCATGGCCCTGGGGACACCCTGTACTGGGATAGCCCCCACATCCACCGCCCCCCCAATGTCCTCAGGGACATCCTGCACTGGCACAGCACCCACTTTGTCCCCCGTGGTCCTGAGGACAGGCCCCCTCCAGCCCCTCATGGCCTTGGGAACAGCCCCCCTCCAACCCCACCATGACCCTGGGGACACCCTGCACTGGGACAGCCTCCCTCCTCCCCCCTCCATGGTCATGGGGACAGGCACCCTCCAGCCACCTGTGGGTCTCAGGACGCCCTGCACCAGGACAGCCATCCCTTCCAGCCCCCCATGGCCCTGGGGACACCCCACACTAGGACAGTGCCCCTCCAACCCCCCACACCCTTGGGGACACTCTCTCATGGGACAACTCCCCTCCAGCCCCCAATAGGCTTGGGAACAGCCCCCTTTCAGCCCTCCATGGCCTTGGGGGCACCAAGGGGCTCTGGGGAGCCAGGGCTGCTCCCACCTCTGCTGTGGGCAGGGCAGGAGGGAGCCCAGCCCCTCGGGACAGGGCTCACTGGAGGACACGACGTGGGGTTTGGTGTACGACTCCTTCACTGCCACCGTGAAGCTGCGGAGGGAGGGGATGTGGGGTGAACAGCAGGTCCTGGGAGACCCCACTGCTGCCACCACCCACCTCCCCAGTGCCCCCAGTCCTACCTCTCCCAGTAGCTGCAGACATTGGGGTCGCTGGGGCGGAGGGCAGCCAGGAGACCAGCGTGCACCGCCAGCACCGCAGCCCGCAGCAGCATCCTGCACGGAGAGACCACGGCTGCACCCTCTGCCTCCACACATTCCCGCTCCACACCCACCGCCCCCGGCCCCAGCTCTGGAGCCCCCACGGGACTGGCTTTGCATTCCTCCATCCACAGAAACAGCCCCAGCCCCGGCCCGTGCCAGCGGGAAACTGAGGCACGTCCGCTCAGCAGCCTGGGTGGCCCCACACAGCCTCATCCCAGCACCCCCAGACACCCCGGGGTGCATCCTGCCATCACCCCAACCTCTCCTGCTGGACCCCATCGTGGGGTGGGATGCTGCCAGAGGTGGGGACCCGGGGTGCCGGGGTGGAGTTTGGCTCCGTGGCTCCAGCCCCTGGCACGGCGCCGCATGGCCCCACTTCAACCCGTTTTGTGTTTATTCCCAGTTGTGTTTCCGGGATCCATCGGCTTCTTGCTCAACCCAGAGAGGGTCTGGCTTTGCCGGGGCGGCTCTGGGATTGTTGCCAGCCGGGGGGCCCAGGTGGGAGGGCCGGCGAGACCCCAAATCCCCCATACTGGGGGTGCTGTTTACTGGGACTTGTGTTTCAGGGCTGGACTGCCGTGTGCCAGGGAGGAAACAGAGGTTTCCTGGTCAGCACAGCTGGATTTACGGTGGTTTCCTTGCTGCTCCAGCCACAGGACACCTCAAAGGTGCTGCCCTGACAGCCCCAAGTTCCTCCCCCTCACCAGAGCCCGTGCTGCGTTTTGGGGCCAGAGCATCCGGTTTTGGGTGGAAAAACTGTTTAGTGGGAAAGTTTCCCCCCATTTCCCTTCGGCTCCCAGCAGTGAGGAATTAATTGCTCATCCGCTGCCAAAATTCCCTCCCCTGGACCCTGCCCGTGGGGGGAGCCAGGGGAACCCCAAGGTCTCTGAACGGCCCCACTGCCAGCTTCATGCTCTGCTCCAGAAATGTGGGAGGGGGTGAGGGGTCCCAGAACTGCTGGGAACAACAGGAACCACTGGGAGATGCTGGCAGGAAAACCGAGGAGTCATCAAAACATGCTGGCGGGCCCCATCTGCTCCTCACTGGGGGGTCCCGCTGTGGGAAAGAGCTCCACCATGGTTGCCATAGTGGCAAGAGACCCCACAAAACCTGGTGCTTCCTTCCCCACGGGTGTCCCTGAGCACCCCCCGGCTGGGATGAGGAGCATCAGCCGCTGGTGATGGGGGTGGAGAGGATGTGTGGGGTGAGAACATGGGTCCAGGGAGCAGCCCTGCCCTGTCCCTGCAGCGGACACCATATCGGGCACTCCCCAGCCGCTATCTCTGCCTCGGTGCTTCCTCCACTACAGCCCACGGGGATGATGCATTTCCTCCGGGGACCGCGGACCCACAAGGATGGGGCTGGGTGAGGGTGGGGGGGGGCAGAGGTGCGACTCAGGGACAGGGACAGGGTCAGCACTGGGGTCACCACAGGGTGTCGCAGCACTGTCCCACTTCCCATCCGCTGTCCCCCTGCCACTGTCCCCTCACTGCTGTCCCCCCACCACCATCCCCTCACCTTGGAACCTGCACTATTCCCAAGACCCCCACGGCGCTGGGGCTGTTCCCGCTCCAGCAGCACCTCATCAGGGCACGGCACAAACCCCCAAACCCACCCCGCAGCCCCCCAGTGCCCCAGGCTGGGGACGGTGACACTCACCTGGCTGGGGGCTGCGGTGACAGGCAGGGTCAGGGTGCAGTGGCCCCCACGCGGGGCTGGCCTGGCCGGTGGGCTTGGCTGGCTGGGATGGCGCAGCACGGCCGTCGGAAGCGGAGGGAGGGCCGGAGCTGCTCTCAGGAAGTTTGGACATGGAGACGACTACGGAAAAGGGAAAAAAATAAAAAAAACTTAATTCTTTTTTTCTTTTTTTTTTTTTTTTCCTTTTCGGTCCAGAAACCAGCAGGGTTTTGGCACAGCAGCATCATAGGGGCTGCCCACACACAGCACTGGGTGGGGATGGGGTCCACAGGGACATCCTGACACAGCCCATCAGCTGTAGGGTGTCCCTGTCCCAGGGGCTCTGTGACACCCATGGGTGCAGGCCCTGACCCAGGGTGTCCTGCAGGGTGGGGGCAGGGGAAGGGACCTCTGGCCAAGGGGTGGCTGCTCTGCAGGGAGGGGCCAGGGGGGAATGGGGTGTCCTTCAGCCTCGTGGCACTGGCTGGTGGTCAGGGAGCAGAGCCCAGGGCTGGTGCCCAACATCCCTGGCACATCATCTCTGCATCTCAACATCCTGGGCAGAGCATCCCTGCATCCCAGGGACACATCATCTGTACATCTCAACATCTGGGGAACATCATCCCTGCATCCCAACATCCTGGCACAGCATCCCAACGTCCTGGGCACATCATCCCTTCATTCCAGAGACACATTGTCACTGCATCCTAACATCCCAGGCACAGCATCCCTGCATCCTGGGATCCCAAGAAGTCATTCCCCTTGCACCCCAGGCACATATTGTTCCTGCATGCCACATTCCAGCCACATCATCCCTGTATCTCAGGTAAATCATCCCTGCATTCCAGGGATACACCATTTCTGGGCACACATCATACCTGCATCCTGAAGTCTCAGGTGCACATCATCCTCACATTCCGGACACATCCTGGGCACATGTAATCCCCACATCCCAGGATCCTGGGCACACATCATCCCAAGATCACAGACACATGTGACCACTGCATCCAAGACATCCCATCACTACATTGCAGGATCCTGGCCACGTTTTTCTCTTGTATCCCAGGATCTCCAGCCATACTTCACCCCCATATCCTGGAATCCCTGGCCTTGCATCACTCCTGTATCCCAGGCTCCTCAGCCATCCATCACCCCTGGATCCTGACCATGTATCTCAATTATATCCCAGACTCCTGACCATATACTTGCATCTCGGGACCCCCATCCATGTACCACCCCCATCCCGGGACCCCTGGCCGGGCAGCTCAGCACCACGTGTCCCCCTGCCCAGCCGCCCCCCGCCCCCAGCACACATTAGCGGCCCCCGCTGCTCCCGAGGCGCCGTTAATTGCTCTGCTCGTTACAGGAACAACTCTAATCACTCACAACGATTTTCTCGTCCCAGGGCGGCTCAGCAGCCCACCTCCCTCTCCTACCGTCCCCCCTCCCTTGCCTACCCCGGGCCTCCATTAGGATCCAGCCCACCTGCAGCTGAGGCTCTGCTGTGGCCACCCCAAAACGGCGCTTCCCGGAGGAGGGTTAGGCACCGAGGCCGTGGGGGCTGCGGGCACTGGGGGGTCCCGGGCTGGGGACATCCGGAGCTGAAGACCGGGTGTGGAAGTGACCCCCTTCCCCCACGCCAATGCTTTTTAAGGTGTCCCCAGGGCGGTGGGGAAATATTGCTCGGGGACACTTCAGCGGCACTTCAGTGCTGAGATGCCTTTGCAGCCCTCCCGGGACTTCCAGAACCGGAGAGGACGGGGACCCTCAAGTGCACTTCGGTGTGGTCGGGGGCTGTGCGGGGTGCATCCCTTGCAGTGCCGTGACACAGCTGCATCTTCAGCTCCGACGTCCCTCAATTCATCCACCCCATCGCGGGAGGGATCCCCAAAGCACGTCTGGTCTCCTTGGAGGGGACCGGGGTCCCTTTAGGAGCTCCTGCGGGGGTGGGACCGCTCAAAGAGCAGACCCAACCCTGCCACGGTCTGAGCCAGCGGCATCAGGGAACAGGAGGGTGGCTCAGCCGGGATGGGACCCGCTGGGCAGGATGCGGTCGGGGACCACCCAGCCGGGCCGCAAGAGGCAGAATCGAGCCCGGGACCCGCCAGCCCTGCTAAACCCGGGTTAGCGGGGCCAGGCTCCGGTGCCGCTGGGGCGGCAGCTCCGCCTGGGAGCGGAGCCGTTAATTACCTCATTGCCAGAGTCCATTACCGCTCCCCCCGGAGCAGTGAAATGGAGAAACTGCTGCAGGAGGGAGGTGGGGGGATAAAATCGATCGCGGGGGGAGCCTTAACTCTTTCCTGACCACCCTAAGAGGGAAACTGAGGCATTGCCACCCCGTGGGGCGGGGCTGCAGGGAAGCCTTCCCTGATTTTGGGCAGGGTTGTGGAGGGGGTGGATGTCACCACCGCACACGGTCCCTTTTGGGGCGTTGGTCTGCGGCAATCTCCAGCATGGGGCTGGAAAAGCTCAAGGTTGTAATCTAGTTCCTTGCTCAAATTAGATAAGAGGGGAAAAAGGCCATAAATCAACGTGGGCAGAGATTAGAGACCCCAAGGAAGCAGGTGGGGGGCTCTGCCAGCCAGGCTGGGCTCCCGTGGGGCCAGACCCTCCCCATGCCAGTTCCCCACAGCCGGCGGCTGGACCCTCGACAAAGATCCAGGGCCAGACAGAGGAGCCCGAGCCCTGGGCTGGGGGCTGGATCCAGCCCCACTGCAGAGTTTCGGGATGGATTACAGGCTGGGAGCTGTGGGGCACTGGGGATGGCTCTGATTTCCTCCAGGTCTTATTGTGCCATCATCCAGCCCCAGCCACCCAGCACAGCCATGTGCTCTGCCAGCCCCAAGCCCCTCAGCACCTGCCACAGACCCCCATCTGCTCCCATCTTGTGCTGTGCCTCAGTTTCCCCTGCAACCCCACTTTCCTCCTGCTTATCTCGGGTCATGGGGGGTAACAAAGGAGCTGCCAGGGCCCTGCCTGCACTGCTTAATTATCCAGATGAAATCAATTCAGCTCCATTATGGCCAAATCCAGGTCTCAACCATTACCAAGGCAGCTGGAGAGCCCGAGGAAGGATGATGGAGTGGATGCTACAGGGCATGTGATAACCCCTGGTTTTGATGAGAGGGTGCAGGCAAGGGAGGACATTGCCCTTTGGTGGGGTGTGTTGGCTCTGTGCTGTGAAGTCCCAGCCCCTTGGCAAGGGGACTCATGTGCCCCGAGCCAGGGTATGGCACAAGCATCCCTGGAGTGCTGCCCAGGGTGGTACCCGCGGTGTAGCCAAAGAAAATGCCCATCTGGGCTGAGGATGAGGACATCATCCCTGCATCTTCCCAAGTTCCTGGGTACACATCCCTTCATCCCTGGCACACAACCCTGCATCCTGAGGTCCTGGGCACACATCATCTCTGCATCTTGGGCACACACTGTCCCCATATCCCAGGGTCCCTGGGCCAGCACCTCCCCTCCAGCTCCTCTGCCCCAGACAGGGTGGTCTCCTTGCTTCAAAAAGCCCCTGTTTGTACCCAAAATCCCTCCATCCCACAGACCCAGATGACACCCTGGAGCAGGCAGGGCCCAGTGCGGGGGAGAGACAGACAGTTTATTATTGACTGGTTTCTCTGCAGAGCACAAGGTGTCCCAACCTCCCCCAAGAGAGCTGAGCTCCCTGGCTCCTGCATGGACCCTGCGCTGGAGGGTCCCAGCTCTTCCCCCTTGAACCAACCCACATCAGCTGAACACCTTGATCCTGGCACACTGGGGGAGAATGACAAGGAGCCAGGCAGCAGGGCCACAAACTCGGGGATGCCAGACCTGGGGGTCCCGCAGCCCAGCCCTCCAGCTCCCCCCGGGAGCGGGTTGGCATTTTCCACTATAAATAACGTTTCAGCCCTCTCCTCCACTTAGGGCATCAGTCCAGGGCTGTGCGGGAGAAAGCCATGCCCCTGGGCAGCAGGGAGGGCAGGGGGGCAGCGGGGAGTGGAAGTGGGTGGGGGTCTCTGCTCAACCCAGGATGTCCAGGTAGACAGGGGGGTTCTTGACGAGGGCCTGGAGGCGGCTGTGGATCTCCTTGATGGGCTGGCGCTGCTGGGGCTCCCGCTGCCAGCAGCTCTGCATGATGGCGTAGACCTCGGAGGGACATGTGCGGGGACGCTCCAGCTCCCGCCCCTGAGTGATGCACTCGATGGCCTGTGGGAACCGGCATGGAGATGGGATCCCCCCCTCCAGGTACCCCCTTGGGGGTCTGTCTCCATCCTCCTCCTCCCGCCCCCTCACCTCGGTGTTGGAGAGCTGGTACCAGGGCTGCTTCCCGTAGGTGAAGATCTCCCAGAGCACCACCCCGAAGCTCCAGATATCGCTCTCGGTGGTGAACTTACGATACAGGATGCTCTCGGGGGGCATCCAGCGGATGGGCAGCATGGTCCTGCCTCCCACCTGCCCACAGAAGGGCTGTCAGTGGGGCAGGGCCCCCCACATCAGCCCCCCTCATCCCTGGCCCCACTCATTAAGACTCAGATGAGATGTAAGGAAGAAATTTTTCATGGTGAGCCACTGGCACAGCTTGCCCAGAGAAGCTTGGCTGCCCCATTCCTGGAAATATCCAAGGCCAGACTGGATGGGGCCTAGGAACAATCTAGTCTAGTAAATGGTGTCCCTGCAGTTTGGACTGGATGACTTTGAAATGTCTCCAACCCATCCCATTCTGTGGTTGAATATAGATGGAGACAGGGTGGGAGACAGCAGCCAAGAGGGAAAATCGAGCGTGGCTCCCCCAGCCCATCACAGAGCTGGAGGGGGGCGAGAGGGCAGCTCACCCTGTAATAGTCAGTGCTGTAGATGTCCCGGGACATGCCAAAATCCCCAATCTTCACCACCAGGTCGTGGCCCACCAGGCAGTTGCGGGTAGCCAGGTCGCGGTGGACGAAGTGGAGGGAGGCGAGGTAGACCATGCCCGAGGCGATCTGCGTGGCGATGTGCAGCATGTGGCCCAGCGCCAGTGGCCCATGGGGCTGGCCCGGCCCCTGCTCCAGGATCTTGGCATCAGGGCCGTGGGACCTGCCAGGGCAGAGGGGCTGCTTGGGGCAGGGATGCAGGGCTGGGCATGGGAGAGGGTGGGAAAAGGCAGGGGAAGGGCTGTGCATGCAGAGGTGCCCGTGCCAGGGGATGGAGGGCACGTGTATGTGAGTGGACACAAGGGAAGGGCTGTGCACAGGTGTGCACATGTGCCAGAGAAGGGAGGACATGTGTGTGTGTGTGTGAATGAACACAGGGGAAGGGCTGAGCACACACAGGAATGCATGCCAGGGAAGGGAGGGCACGTGTATGTTCTGCACAAGGAAAAGGGGCACATATGTGTGTGTGCATGCACATGGGAAGGATGTGCATGTGTGTGTACACACACACGTGTGTGCATCATTCCCTGGCATGTGTGCACATGAGGGAAGAGGGTCCACTTGTGTGCATGTGTGTCAGGGATGAGTCTTCACATGTGTGCACATACACAAGGGAAGGCTGAGGACATGTGTGCATATATGCCAGGGAAGGGTGTGTGTGTGTGTGTGTATTTACACAAGAGAAATGTGTGCACTTGTTGCACATGCACAGGGTTTACATGTGTGTGTGCACAGATACCTGAGGTGGGCATGCACTTGTGTGCACACATGCTGGGAAAGGGTGTGCACATGTATGTGCATGCACCCAGGGAATGACATGCACATGTGCATACATACACACACACACACACACAGAGGTGTGCATTCTTCCCTGGCATGTGCACACACAAGGAAAAGACAGAGATGTGTGTCCATGTGTGCTTGCCAGGGAAGGGCACGTACTTGTGTGTGAATGCATGAGGGAAGAGCACGTACTTGTGTGCATGTCAAGAAAGGGTTACACGCATGCGTGCATGCACACTAGGGAGAGGTATGCCCACACATGTGAACAGGCACATGTGTGTGTGTGCACAGATACCAGGACAAGGCACACACACACACACACATGCACACAGGGGAAGGGCACACACATGTATGTACACACAGGGGAAGGGCACATACACATATAAATGTACACAGGAGAAGGGCACACACACATGCATACACACAGGGGAAGGCCACACACATGTGCATAAACACAGGGGAAGGGTACACACAGATGCACACAGAGGAAGGACACACACACATACATACATGCACACAGGGGAAGGGTCCACACACACACGTACATGCACACAGAGGAAGGACTCACGTACATGCACACAGAGGAAGGACTCACATACATGCACACAGCAGAAGGGCACACATGCACATGTGCACACATGTGGGCCATCACACTGCAGGAGGCTGCGTGTCAGGGCGTGCAAGGCGGTGCAGGCTGGGTGTGAAAGCGCAGCAGCGCGTGTGAAGTGGGGCGTGCGAGGTGGGCCGGGGGCCAGCGCGGCTCCGGCCGCCTCCAGCCCCTCGGTGCCTTTGATGCCGAGCACGGCTGACAGCAGGCCCAGGGCGGCCGCGGCCGGGGGCTGGGGAAGCTCTGCTCGGCAGAACCATTAATGCCAACTCCCATAACAATAATCATAAAAGCCACGTCTCAGAGCTCCTCGCGCGGCCACTAAAGCGATGCCTCTGGCAGCCCCCCCCGTCTAGCAGCAATACCTGGGGGGGCAATCGAAAAGTCTCTGCTTATTCCAGCTGATGGCCAATCTCTCTCTATTTAAGCCTCTCAGACAGCTAATCTAATCAATATTGCAAGGAGGGCTGCATTAGCAGGGAGCAGGCTGGCTGTGCTGATGGAGCAGCAGATGGGGGGGTCCCGTCCCCCCCCGCTGGCCCACCTGAGGAAGCGGTTGAGGTCGCCGTGTTTCATGTACTCGAAGACCATGATGAGGGGCTCGCCCTCGGTGCAGACACCGTAAAACTTGACGATGTGTTCGTGCTGCAGCACTGTCAGCAGCTCAGCTTCACGTTGGAAATCCAGGCGGGCGCTTTCCGTCACCTCCTTCAGCGCCTGCCGACACACAGCATCAGTGACACCCCACCATGGATCCCCCCACTCCCTGCATCGTCCCCCCTCCTCACCTTCACAGCCACCAGCATCTTCTCCTGCTCCGGGAGAAGGTTGTAGCACTCAGCCAAGAAAACCTTCCCGAAGGCACCTTCGCCCAGCTCCCACTTCAACACGATGTCCCGCCGCTGCACGTGGTGCACACCTGGGGGGACCCCCACCCGTCAGTGTCCCTCAGGTGAGGGATGAGCATGGGAGGGTGCTCGGGCCCCACAGTCCCCCCCCAGCCCTTACAGGTGTTGCAGAAATACTGGGGGTTCTCAATGAAGTTGCTCTTCAGCCCCTCCAGCTTGCTCTCAGCTGAAGAGAGGGGGCTGCTGCCCAGGTTCATGAAGTGCAGGGACATGGCCAGGTCGTCCTCTTGGGCCAGCACTGCTGAGCCTTGTGGGGACAAGGACAAGGCCATCAGGGGGTCCCCCAGCCCCCCCAGCCTGTGTAGCCAGTGCCAGGCTCTGCCGAGCATCCCCCTGCCTGGCCGGCCCCCGGGGGCCAGGCAGCCCGATCAAACCCATTTAGAGGCTGAATCCATTCCAGGAGTGAATTAGCAGCTGCTACCCACACTCCCGGGGGAGCCGGCACCCCTCTGCGGGTGTCCCCCCACCCTTGGTCCCCACCCACAGTCCCTCTTCCCACAGCCCTGTCCCAACCCAGGTGCCCAGCACAGCCCTGGCTGCCCTGGGGATGTGGGCACTGGGGTGTCCCCATGCCGCAGCCCAAATCCCACATCACCAGGCAGGGGGAACTCACGGTTAATGCCGAACTTGGACCGGCGCCCACACTTGTTGAGCAGGATGAGCATGACAGAGAGTGAAAGGCAGGCGAACACAGCCAGTGCCACAGCCACCGAGACCTGGGGACGGCACAACAGAGCTCAGGTCAGGAACAAGGCTCAGGTCAGGGTCCTGCGAGGTCCCTTTTCCCAGCCTGTGGGGCGTTGAGGTGGCCACAAGCCCCAGGCATTGCTGCAGGGGAAATTGAGGCATGGAGACTCTGCCCTTCATCCCCATCACGTGCCCCCATCCTGCTTGGCACTGATTTGGCTGTCCCTTAGGGATTTGTCCCACCCCCTTGCAGGTGTCCTGATCCCGCCTATCCCTGACTGCAGAGCATCCCCTCACCCCAAACGTGTGCTCATCCGTTGTCTCCACGGGTCCCTCCAGTGAGCTGTTCCTGGTGCCTGGGACAGGGAGAAGGGTGCAGGGTGAGTGGGAGGCCCCCATTCTCTGAGGTAGTCCTGGCAAGGACCTGGGTACCCCTGGGTGCCCCAGGATTAGCACTGAGGGATGGGTGGAATGCATAGTTTGGGGGGACTGGGGCAGGGGCAGCAGCACTCCTGGTCACTCACCCAGCGGGGACAGAGACACTGGTGCAGCCCAAAGGGAGAGAAAGGAGAAACACTCATTATTCCTCAGGTGGGAACATCCTGTCCCTCCTGCTCCCACCCCTGGGGAAACTGAGGCACACAGGGGCTTGTGCAGAGACAGAGCCCAGTACAACCCGTTCTGCACAGCAGGTGTGACACATCTCTCTGTGAGACCAGGGGGGACCCCAGGCAGCCCCCCTGCCTGGCACCTACCAGGGATGGGCTCCTCAGGCCTGAAGCTAAAGGGGTTCTCCATGAAGCGCCCCTGGACACTGCAGGCAGCCGAGCCCAGGGGGTTGCGGACCAGGAGCGTGTAGTTCCCGTTGTTGACATGGGTGGGCCGGTTGAGCTGGAGGCAGCCGTGGAGGATGGTGGAGTTGTGCTCGTACTCCATGATGCGGGTGTGGATGTAGCGTCCCTCAATCAGGGCCGTGCCATTGAAGAGCCAGTGGATGCTGGGGACTGGGTTGCCATCCACCGAGAAGGGGATGCACCAGAAGTGCTGGGAGATGGCTTCATGCAGGAGAAGGATTACAGGGGGGACTGGAGGAGACAGAGCTGGGTGGGTCTCCGAGTCAGACCCCTCTCCTGGACCCCAAGCTTGTCCCCTCTGGGCTACTCACAGGTGACATTGAGCATCACACTGTCCTCCGCTGGCCCCACTGAGTTCTCTGCCCGGCATGTCAAATCCTTGTGGTTGAGCTTGGAGGAGACATTGATGATCTCCAGGACAATCTCCCAGTCTGAGAGCTGCAGGGACCACCAGGATGGGGTGAACAAACAAGCCCCCAGAGCTGGGTCAGCTCCTGCATTGCCCCATGCCCACCCCACGAGAGAGAAAATGCTGTGGGGAGAGTGTGGTGCTGGGAGGGTTCCCATCCATGCCCCAGTAAGACTGAGCTTGCCTTGGTGATGACGGACAGCTCGGGTCCCAGCTCAGGGACCACCCACTCCACAGTGGCTGGTGGCTCAGCAGAGACGTGGCAGGTGAGGTTGACACTGTCCCCTTGACGCAGCAATACCTCGGGGGGCTCAATGCGGACAGTCGGTGGGTCTGCCAAGGGAAAAGGGGTGAGTCACATGTACCCCCATGTCCCACACTATCCCCAGCCAAGTGGCTCAGGAGAGGGGACAGACCCAGAGCCCAAACCCAGTGGGGTCTCCAGCCACGTACCACAGGTGCTGAGGATCTGGCTGCCCAGAGGAACCAGCATGTTGCCCTCCCAGCAGCCCAGAGACTGGTTCCCCAGCTCGGCCCGGCTCCCATTCTGCCACAGCTGCAGCCAGCGGAGGCCACAGGAGCAGTTGAAGGGATTTCCCACCAGGATGCTGAGATGGAGCAAGGGAGAGATCACAGGCTCAAAAGGGCTCCAGGTCCCACAATTTATTTGTATATGTCCCAGTGGAATCAACCAAGGCTGGACATGGGCATCCCCAGTCCCCCAGGATGGCTGAATGCAGTCAAGGCCAGGCATTGTGCCACATGTGCCATCCCTGTCCCCATCCTCACATTTGTGGCTTTGTGAGCCACTACTACACTGTGTCCCCAGCCCTATCTCTGCCTCTGTGTCACCCCAAGGGGACGACCCCAATGAGAGATGGTCCACATCCACTTTCCCCCTCTCCCCCATCACTCACAGCTCTTGCAGGGGCAGATGGTGGAAGGTTTTCCAGGAAAGGCTGTGCAGTGCATTGGAGGAGAAATTCCTGTAGGGAAGAAACTCCATCAGCCACCTCTTCCCACCCCAAAATCCCATCCCACATCACCCCAACCCTGCAGAGGGTCTGGCCGGAGCACGGGGCAGCACAAGGGCCACCACTGTCACACCATGACCCAGCAAATCCAGCTCTGCCGGGGGTGCCACCAGCCCTCAGGTGCCTCCCTGCAAGGGGGGAGCCCCATGCACCCCAGGACAGGGTCCCCCCCGGTCCCTCCCGCACCGGGGCAGCACGGGGCTCCCCGGGAGGGGCCGGCAGCTGCCTGCACTCCTGCCTCGATCGATGCTTTCCCACTCAGCGGCAGAGCCCCACATACCGCCCCCGGCCAGGCTGATGTGTCCACGGGCAGCGGGACACCATCGATCCTGCCGGGGTGCGGGAACCAGCCACCCTGCACTGGGATTCGGTGCCCAGGGGGATGGGGGGCCAAGCCCCAAAACGGGGAGGGGGGAAGTCGAGGGAGGAAATTGGAGGAGGGGAGACTCACACGTGGCTCAGCCTGGGGGTGTCCAGGAAGGCGTCGGCAGAGATGTGCTGCAGCCCCGACCTGGAGATGGTGCTGGGGGGAACGAAAGGCTGAGCACCCGCAATGGGGACCCTGAATCCCCATCCTGGGAGCACCCCCTGCACATCCCTGCAGTGGGATTGAGCTCTGGGGATCCCCCAGCCCACAGGGCCCCCGCTCCCCGCCCATTTCCCTGTGCAGGGACCCCACCCAGGGGTGCTCACAGGCTCCTGAGCTCCCGCAGCATCCTGGTGTCAGCCCGGGTCAAGGTCGTCAGTGTCGGCTGGTTCTCAATGATGCTGGAAGGCAAATGAGGGGGGTCAGGGGAGCAGCCCAGGACCCCCCATGCCAGGGGCTGCTGGCAAAGCATAGGGCAAGAGGAGGGGGGAGGCACAGCCCTTCCCTCCCCGGGCTGTGCCTGCAGTACAGCCCACAGCTGGACAGGTATGCCCCACTGTGCCTCAGTTTCCCCAGGGCAGACAAGGATGAGCTGGAAATGGGGGGGATGGCAGCAGGTTATCCTGATGGTGCTGAGCCCCAGCCAGTGTAAGCCGTGTGGGGCTGGGGCTTGAGCCCATGATCTCACCCAGAGAGTGAGTTTTTTGTGTCTCAGACCCACTCTCCCTTGGATCCCTGCCTTTCTTCACACCGCATGGTGTCCTGTGCTGTGATGGGATCCCTCACTCCCCTCCCAGGCAGGCAGCAAAGAAAAGCCCCTTTGGAAGTGGGCACAGGGTTTTCCCCCTGCCCCACCCCAGGGCTGCTCCTTCGAACCCCGAATCATCAGGAGTTAATTGGGGGTTCAGTCCACACCAACGGGGTTTTGGTCCCACTGACCCCTGTAGGGAGGAGTCCCTACTGCCATGGACGAGGCTGTGGGGATGGGATGAGGGAGACTGGGGCAGCGGGATGGCCAGGGGTCTCTCAGGGACCACCATCCCCACCACCACCCACCCCACCCGTCAGCCAGTGAACAAAGAACTGGCAGCGCCCATGGCGCAGCATCCCCTGCACATGGGGAAACTGAGGCATGGAGACACCCTACAGCCAGTCCCCAGCAATGCGGCACAGCCTGGGCTGTGGCAGGGGGGACCTAGGAGTTGGGGCACCTTGGTATCATGGTACCCCCACCCCCTCAACACCCTCAACTCTCCTTGCTCCAGTTCTCATCTCCCCATCACACATCCCAAAGCAGGGGAATGAGTGGGAGCAGAGGAGATTCCTCAAACCAGGAAATCTGGGGTGTGCTCCCCCAGCATCCCAACCCATAGGCCCCAGGATGGAGTGACAGCCCCGACAGAATGGGGACAAGGGGCTCCCCACACCCCAGCTCTGCCCAGCACGGCATGGGTGCTCCCTGCCCAGGGTCCCTTTTTCATCCTGAGCACATCACTACAGCTGGCATCGCTACAGGAGGGGATGAAAGGGCTGCCCCCAGGACCTAACTCACTCCCTGGGAATATACAGCAGCCCCCGCACTCTGTCTTTGCAGCCCCCAATGCCTCTAACCAAGCAGCCACACTACCCACAGTGATCCCAGCCCATTCAGTGATCCCTGCTCCGTCGCTGCTCCAGCCCAACCCCACTGCCCCGTCCCCGAGCTCCATCACCTCCATCCCCATCACAACACCACCCTGTCCCTCAGCCCTTCTGCCCCAGACCCATCACGGCATCCCTCAAACCCATCATGGCCAGTCCCATCCCCCCCAGCCCCTCTGCCCCGTCCCTGAGCTCTGTCACCTCCAGCTTCATCATCCCCATCCGCATCATGCCCAACCCCTCTGCCCAATCCCTAAAATCCATCACCCCCAGCCCCATCATCCGCGTCCCCGAGCTCTGTCAGCACCAACTCTATCGCTGCCCCAGCCGCATCACTGCATCCCTCACCCTCATCACTTGTCAAGCCAGTCTTGTCACCCACAGCCCCTCTGCCCGGTGCCCGAGCTCCATCACCCCGACCCCCAGCCCCACTCACACGTCGGTGAAGCCACCGGTTCGCAGCAGCGGGGCCAGGCTGCCCACGGTGCTGGGCTCCCGGCAGAGCAGGGTCCCGACCCGAGGGCAGTGGCAGGGCCGGGGGCAGGGACGGGCAGCGCCCGGGGCGGGCAGGGTCAGGAGCAGCGCGGCCAGGCAGAGCCCGGCGGGCAGCGGCGGCATCGCGGCGCC
Source organism: Margarornis squamiger (assembly GCA_035222235.1). Lineage (NCBI taxonomy): Eukaryota > Metazoa > Chordata > Aves > Passeriformes > Furnariidae > Margarornis > Margarornis squamiger. The sequence goes on along the minus strand of JAWWTY010000068.1, from coordinate 2,439,382 downwards.
GGTCCCGGACAGATGCCGATGCCGCTGCTGCCGGTGCTGCTGCTCCTGCCGGTACCGGTGCCGCCCTTCCTCGCACTTGCCCGGCAGCCCGAGCACGGGGCCGTGCGGGGCTTAAAAGCAATGCAGGGACCGGCCTCCCGGGAGGGGCCGGCGGGTCCCCCCGCCCCGGCACCGCCCCCGCCCCGGCCCGAGACCCTCCCGGCCGTGATTCACCGGTACCCGGGAAGCCACCGACTCGGGAGCGCGGGATTCCGCGCACGGGCACCGAGCAGGGAGCCTGTCTGCGCCCTGCCCGCACCCTGCCTAGACCCCTGCGCCCTGTCGGACTCCGCTCGCACCCTGCCTGCACACTGGCACCCTACACCTGCATCCCCCTAGTCCCACACCTGCCTCCCAGCCCCAGGAAGCAACACCCATCCCACCACTGGCACCCCCAAACACACTGGAGCACACGTGGGCACATGTATGCACATAAACACACACACACACACAAACGCACATGCACAGTCTCCAGAACCCGGCTCAGAGCTCGCTGCACATAAGGGACAGTGGACGTCACGCCAGCACCCCTGAGGCCACCGAGAGCCCTCCAACCTGTCACACCCCCTCGACGGTGCCCCCAAATCTCGAGGCGTGATGGGCTGTCCTGGGTCAGGCTCTTCGCCAGTACCCCGTTATTTTGGGGAGCAGAGAGTCTGGAGACGGGGGGATGTTTGGTGGCACAGTGGTCCTGTCCCCCGCTGTCACCTCCAATCAGGACCCTCCTCCTCCTCCCCAAAGACGCATGACAGGACCGGCGTACACCCACCGCCCTCCCCCCAGGGTTCCCCTTCCCCACGTGGCTGCTGCTTGTCGCTGAGCTTGTCCCAAAGCACCTCGGGGGTAGCTCATCTGTGCATTGAGTTTAGCACCTTCTGAGCCTGCATCCCTCCCCCATGGCTCAGCCCCGGGCGCATCTCCCCAGCGACACCCATAGGGCCATAATTCCCCTGGGATGACCTCCCATGGGACCCCGCTGGCCACCCCAACAGCCCCCCCCGGCAGAGCTGGCCAGCGGATGCCGGTCGCCACTTCCTCCCAGATTCCACTGCTTTGACGTTTTTCCCCAGAAACGCCCCCGGTTTGGGCACCGCAAGACAAGGTGGCGGGAAGTGGATGGGGCTGGCGGGGTGGGGAGTGGAAAGCCCCGTGTGTGCCATCCCCTCCCCTTTAGCAACTCCCCCACACCAGACACTGCCACAGCTGAGCTTCATTCCCCTTTATTCACACTCATCCTATGGCCTCAGAGTAGACAGTGAAGCCCCTTCCACAGACCAGCATGGCCCCAGCACTGGTCCCAGTGCAGGGGACTGGGGAGAGGCATGAAGGCAAACCCAGGCTTCACCTGCTGCAGGGCTGCCCCGTGTCTCAGTTTCCCCAGCTGTAAAAGAGGGGTCACGGGGCTACTGACCTGTTCGATGGGTGGATGAACAGTGAAGGCAGAGGCAGATTGGTGGGGGACCCCAAACCCCGAACCCCACTCCCCATCCCCATGCCCACATTCCCCCTCTCCTATAAAAAGAAATATGGAAAGACTGGAGTGTTCTCCTCCCAACAAGCAGCTCCCAACTCCCTGCCCCTGACTTTGGGAATCCCAATTAATTTCCAGGGGAAATGCACCCCATGGAGCATCCTTGCTTTGCTGCCACCCCCTTCCCAAGGCACCCTCTCCTCAGCCAGGCCCTTGGAAGCAATAAATAATGCGGGGGTGTCCTGGCAGTGGGATGGTGGCAGGAGGAGGGTGGGGGGTGCAGAATGTGGTGGGGGTCCAAGGACACCTCAGGGTCAGAGTCGGGCCATCCCATTGGGGAGCTGGCCAGGGCTGTGGTCCTTGCTTGTGGGCAGGGGGGATGCAGAGGGCTCATCCTCCCCAGCAGACAGATCTGTCTCAGCGTCAGAGGGTTCTCCCGAGCTGTGACGGCCATTCTCGGGGCTGTAGAAGAAGGAAAGGGTGCGGAAAGCAGGAGCCATGTGGTCCTTGATGCGCTCCAGGAGTTGGATGAAGGAGGGGCGCTGGCGCGGGTTCTGCTGCCAGCACAGGCACATCAGCTCGTAGCTGCGGGAGAGAGGGCACCCACTGGGTTTGGGAGGCTCCAGCACCTCCAACACTGCAGAGACCAGAATTTCCCCCACCAGCCTTGCCCACAGCAGTGGTGGGGGGCCCGAGAGGGTGGCCCCCCTCACTCACAGTTTGTCAGGACAGTTTTCGGGCCTCTCCAGGACGCCGTTGTCCATGACGAAGCGCAGGACCTGCTCATTGGACATGCCCTGGTAGGGCTGCTCAGCCAGCGTGGCGATCTCCCACAGCACCACCCCGAAGGACCTGCCAGTATGCTGCTGCTCAGCCAGGAACTCCCCAAAACTCCCCCTGGCTCTCCCCACCTCAACACCTACCAGACATCAGACTGTGTGTTGAAGATGCCATCCTTGAGTGCCTCCGGGGACATCCAACGGACAGGGAGCAGCCCCTTGCCCCCCTTCCGATAATAATCCGTCTCGTAGATATCCCGGGTCATACCGAAATCTGGTGGAGGAGGAAGAGGAGGAAGAAAGCATTGAGCAGCAGGAGATGGGGGCTGGCAGCAGCCTGTCCAACACTGCCCACCCACCTCCGATCTTGACGGTGAAGTCCTCGGACACCATGCAGTTGCGGGCAGCCAGGTCCCGGTGTACGAACTTGTTGGCATTGAGGTAGGCCATGCCATCAGCGATCTCCCCTGCCATCTGGATCATGTCCTTGAGCGACGGTGGTGGCAGCCCAGGGTTGTTCTGCACCATACATAGACTCAGGGCTGAGGGGAGACACACCAGAACCCCCCTGGGAGCAGGATGAGCATCCCTTTGCCCATGGGGCACTGTGGCACTCAGCCAGCCCCTCACCTCAGCCTCGGGTCTGAGGGATCGCAGGTAGCTCTTCAGGTCTCCACGTGTCATCAGCTCCATGATGACCAAAGCTGGCTGGCCCTGGGACACGACGCCGAGCAGACGGACCTGATGGGACAAAAAGGGGTGGCATGTGAGTGGCCAGACCCCCCACGTCCCCACCCTCCCCTCCAGCTGCCAACCTACCACGTGGTGGCACTTGAAGGCTTTCATGACAGAGGCCTCATTGAGGAACTCGATGCGCTCTCGCATGGTGGCCAACTCATTGACTGTCTTCAGGGCCACCTTGGTCTCCTCTCCCTCTGTGACCAGCCCCAGTGCCAGCCCCTCATACACCATCCCGAAGGAGCCCTGTCCCAGCTCCCGGATCACTGTGATCTTCTCCCGCGACACCTCCCACTCATCGGGCATGTACACTGCAGGGTGAGTGGGAATCACCCCATCCCCATCACTGTCACTATCCCCATCCCCATCCCATCACCATCCTAGTCCCTGTACCTGTCCCCATCTCCACCCTATCCTCATCTCCATTCCATTTCCATTGCCATTCCCATCTTTCTCCCCATCATCATCCCCATCTCCATCCCACCTCCATCCTCATCTTCATCCCATTCTTATCCCCATCTCCATTCCATCACCATCCTTGTCCCTGTTGGCAACCCCATCTCCATCACCATCCTCATCTCCATCCCATCATCATCTTTATCTCCATTCCACCCTTATCCTTCTCCCTGTCCCCATCCCAATCCCATCCACATCCCCATCTCCATCCCCACCCTCATCTCTATCCCGTTCCTATCCTTATCTCCATCCCATCACTATCCTTATGTCTGTCCCCATCCCCATCTCCATCTCCATCCAATTCCCATCCCCATCCCATTGCATCCCTGTCCCCCCCAGTATGACCCCAGCAAGGAGAGGGTTCAGCAGACCCCTCAGAGCCGCCCCTGCCCATCCCTACGTACTGTCTGAGGCGCTGAAGTACTCGGGGTTGACAGAGGCATAGAGGGTCCCACTGGGGTACCCGTCGTTGCTCCTGCGAGGGGTGGGCAGTGCTCAGAGGTGCTGCCTCCCCCCCCCAGCCCTTCCCCAGCCCCAGCTCAGCCGGATTCTGCCCTGGGAGAGCAAAGGGGCTGTTACCTCTTCTTGTTGTAGAAGAAGACAAGGCCAGCCAGGCAGGAGATGAGCACCATGAGCACCACAGGTGTGACGGTGAGCAGGACGTAGAAGCTGCCGGACTCCTCCTCAGCTGCTGGGAGCAGGCGGTCCTGGATCAGGGCCCAGGCACTCACCCCACCCACACTCATCCCACCACTGGGCTGGAGAGGGGGAGCTCCCAGCTCCCCAGACCAGCAGCACCCACTGGTCTCTGGGTGTCACTGTCCCACAGCATCTCCAATCCCTCCAATCCCCAAATCCATCAGCAGCCCCCAGTGTCCCACTCCAGCAGCATTCCCTAATCCCTCACATCCCCCAATCCATCAGAAGCCCCTGGGGTCCCAGTGTCTCCCCCAACTCCTCAATCCAGCAGCATCCTTGGATGAAGGATGGGAAGAAGACTGGCCTGGCTAAGCAGAGAGCTTTGGCTGGAACTCCAGCTCAGGCTGGAGCTCTATTTTTTCAGGAGAGGTTCAAACCTTTGGAAGAAGGGGCAGGAAGCTCAGAAGGATCATAAGGATGAAAATGAGAAAGGGCAAATCCCAATTAGAACTGAAACAGCCATAACAGACAATAAAAAATGTTTCTATAAATCCACTGCCAACAAAAGGAGGGTTGAAAAGACTCTCCATCCTTTATTGGATGTGGGGGTACACACTGACAAAGGATGAAGAAAGAGCTGAGGTATTTCCTGCCTCCTTTGCCTCAGACTGTACCAGTAGGACCAGCTGTTCTGGGGGTACCCAGTCCCCTGCACAGGAAGACAGGGGATAGGGAGTTGAAGCCCCCATAACCCAAGGGGAAATGGTCAGGGACTTGATGCACAACCACAGAGACAATCACAAGTCTCTGGGACTGAATGGATCCGCTCAAGGGTGCTGAGGGAATTGGTGGAAGGGCTCACCAAGCCACTTTCCATCATTTTCCAGCAGTCCTGCCTAACTGGGGAGGTCCCAGTGGACTGGGAATGAACCAAAGTGATGCCTGTCTACCAGAAAGGTCGGCAGGAGGATCTGAGGAACTCCAGGCCTGTCAGCCTGACCTCAGTGCTGGGGAAAGTCATGGAGCAGATCACCCTGAGTGCTGTCACACGGGTAGGACAACCAGGGGATTGAGTCCAGCCAGTGTGGGCTGGTGACAGGCAGGTCCTGCCTGACCAGCCTGGGCTGTTCCACAACAGGGTGAGCTCAGATTGGTCTGTATGGAGCCAGTCCTGTTCCATGTCGTCATGGATGGCTTGGATTGGGGGATTTAGTCTGAGGATGACACAGAGCTGGGTGGGAATGTTGATCTGCTGGAGGGCAGGAAACTCCACAGAGGGATCTGGACAGGCTGGATCCATGGGCTGAGACCAACAGTGTGGGGTGCAACAAGGCCAAGTCCTGCCCTTGGGTCACAATAGCCCCATGGAACACCCCAGGCTTGGGGCAGAAGGACTGAAAAGCTGAGAAAGGCCCTGGCAGTGCTGGTGAGAGCAGATGAACATGAGCCCAGGTGTGCCCAGGTGGGCAAGAGGCCAGTGGCACCTGGCCAGGTGGGCAAGAGCCACAGTGGCCACAGAGCCAGGGCAGTACCTGTCGCCTGTGCTGGCACTGCTGAGGTACCTCCAGTCCTGTGGTCAGTTTTGGGCCCCTCACAACAAGAAAGACATTGAGGGGCTGGAGAATGTCCAGAGAAGGGAATGGAGGTGGGGAAGAGTCTGGAGCACCAGGAGTGGCTGAGGGAGCTGGAGGGGGGTCATCCTGGAGAAAAGGAGGCTCAGGAGGGACCTTCTCACTCTCTGCAACTCCCTGACAGGAGGGGGGAGTTAGGGTTGGGCTCTGCTCCCAGGGAACAAGGGACAGGACAAGAGGAAATGGTCCAAGGTTATGCCAGGGGAGGTTTAGGTTGGGTATTAGGGAAAATTGGAAAGCACTGGCACATCCTACCCAGGGCAGTGGTGGAGTCCCCATCCCTGGAGGGATTTAAAAAAGTGTAGCTGTGGCACTTGGGGACATGGGTTAGTGGTAGCCTTGGCAGTGCTGGGGGAATGGTTGGACTCGATGGTCTTGAAGGGCTTTTCCAACCCAAATGATTCTGTGATTCTGTGATTCTCCAACATCCCAGCCCAGCAGCGTCCCCCAATTCCCCAGTGCCCTGATCCAGCAGCACCCTCTGACCCCCTGGTCCCTGACCCCACAGTCCCCTCTCCCTGCCTGCTGGGGTCCCCTCTGATGTCACACGTTGTACCCCGCAGGTACCTGGCCCCAGGATGTAAAACTTGATGAGCCCCGTCCATGAGCCATTGCCGGCCAAGGAGGTGGCCCTGACCTTGGCCGAGTAGTTCCCTGGCTGGAGCAGAGCCAGGTGGACCCCCCCGTACTTGGAGTAGCGGTGGCGGGACACGCAGACGACGGTGGTGACCTCCTGGTGGAGGACAAAGTGGGGGTGGAAAAGGAGCTTCATCGCCCCCCAAGCCATGCACGAGCCTCAGAGGAGAGATGGGATGGCATGGGATAGCATGGCATGGCATGGCATGGCATGGCATGGCATGGCATGAAATGGCATGGAATGGGATAGCATGGCATGACATGGAATAGGATGGCATAGAACGGGACTGAGATGGCATGGAATGGGATTGAGATGGCATGGATGCTGTACCCATAACCAGACCTGGTAGGGCAGGACAGGGGGAGTCCCTGTGGGGTCCTCACCTCGCTCTCCCGGCTGTACTTAATCTCATATTTGAGGATGAGCCCATTGGGGTTCCTGGGCTCTTCCCAGCGCAGCAGGACACTGTTCTTGCCAGCTGGCTCCCACGTGACATTCCCAGGAATGTTGTCAGCTTGCACTGGAGAGGGGCACAGAGCAGGTCACCTCGCGAGGCCACCACCTTGGCCCCGACCCACTGCCATCCTGAAGACATCCCAGCACATCCCAGGACGGCCAAGGCTGGGTTTGGGAGGGGGGACGCACACTCAGGCATAGTCCTGGCAAAGACGAAGGTGGCAGCGCTGCAGCCCACGGTGTGCGCGGCGTGGTTGCAGGCGTGGATGTCGATGCGGTACTCGGTGAAGTGCCGCAGCCGCGACAGCACCGCCCGGTCACGCACCACCTTGTCCTCGAAGATCTGGAAGTTGGGTTTGGGCTTGCCTCTGGTGCGGCTCGGGGCGGGCACCTCCGCTGAGGTGGTGTTGGCCGGGGATGTGACAGCCACCACATCCCTGCGTTGCTTGGGGGTCCTGCAGGGAATGGGGACAGGAGGTGATGGGGAGTCGGGGTGGCAGGGTTGTTGAGACCCTCCAGGCTTGGTCCCCGCTCACCTCTGTGGGTTCTTGTTGATGGACGTCACCTTCCAGGGTGGCCTGAGACAGCGGGAAATCAGTTAAAGCATCTGCCAGGAGCAGCCACTGGACCCCCCCACCCAGGCAGACACACACACACCCAGCCTGGGGGAGCCTCCCAAAGCAGGGACTCCCCCCACATGGCACCTGGGGATGGTGATGGAGTTGTGGAGGAAGTTCTCAAACTTCTTCTGGAAGGACTCAGCTTCGCCCTCCATGCGGAACTGCCCATCAGTGGGGCGGCAGGGGCAGCACCGCTCCTCGGCATCCTGCTCCACCTCAGGGCCATCCCCATCCCCAAAGCGTGTGTCTGCGCTGCTGGTGGGCAGCTTCAGACCTGTGGGCAGTGACGGGCAGGGCTGGAAGGCTGCTGGACCCTGGCTCAGTGGGAAAATCCCTGTTCCACTGGTGTTCTTGGCTGCTGTACCCAACCTGTCTGCACTGCCCTTGCATGGCAGCCCTGCCTGCCCTGCCTGCCCTCACCTTTGTGGCAGTAGTCATTGATGTAGAGCTCCATGTCCTCAGCCAGCTGCTGCCACAGCACCAGGTAGTAGGTGATGTTGCCATTGCGTTGTGTGGGTGGCTTCCAACGCACCACGATGTGGGAGGAGGAGTTGGACATGGAGATGACATCCCGGGGCACTGTCGGGGCTGGGTGGACACAGGGTGTCGGTCTTTCTTGGGGGGTTACCATGGGCATCCCTGGCCCCCTCCCAGCCCCTTACCTGCTGGCATGGTGCGGATGTAGACCACCTCACTCTGTGCCCCGTAGTTGCGCCCCTCCTCAGCAGTGGTGAGGGTGATGGCACGGACGAAGATGGCATATTGGGTCCAGGGACGGAGGTTAAGCAGGGCCACCCCTGGCTCCTGATCACTGCTGAGTGGCAGATCCACATCCAGCACGTTCCAGCTCTGGGCCCCACAGGCATCCTGCCCCACATACTCTGACACGTTCTGGAAAGGTCTGTCCCACAGCAGGCATCAAGGAAGATCGTGGGACCCTTCCCAGCCACACAACCCCTTGGGTTCCAGCAGCCCACCAGGTAACAAGGATATCATGGGCTGGGGTCCCAGTTCTCCACTCCAAGAACCCCCCTGATTCCTCCCCTGTGTTCCCCCCTTGGACAATGGGTCCCACCAGACACTGGGGACACCCCTGGGTCCTCCTGGTCCTGTCCCAGGTTCTCTCTTGGACACTGGAGACCTCACCCGTCTTGTCCTGGGGCCCCCCAGTCCCTGAAACACCCCCCTGAGCCCTTTTGTCCTGCCCATGAACCCCGCTGAACACTGGGGACTGCCCAGCACCCCATCTTCTGTCCCAGGTCCCTGTCCTGGCATCAGGGATGCCCCTCACCAGACACCCATGTTCTGCCCTGGACCCTCACCCCGGACACCCTGTCCTGGTCTGGGTCCCCACAACTCAGGCCCTGCTGTCCCTTTCCAGGATCCTCACAGACACTGAAGGACCCCCCCAGTGGGGGACTGTGACCACTTACGACTCTTTGTAGTAGACAATGAAGCTGAGGAGGTCCCGGTACTCAGGGGGTCGGTACCGCTCCCACTTGAGGAAGATGCGGTCGGACTCGGTGATGTTGGAGATGAAGCGGAGGGTCTGGGTCTTACCTGTGGAGCAAAGGCAGGGCTCGGGCAGGGGCAGGGGGTCACAGCACTGCCAGTTGTCCCCATCCCCGTACTCACAGGATGCCCGGTCCCCGTTGGTGCGGGGGTTGATCTCCGCCTTGTTCTGCCTCCCCTTGGTGCCCGTCACCTCCTCCATGCGGTAGATCTCGGCCAGGCACAGCTTGGGGTTGAACGCAAAGTACATCTTGCCCACGGGAATGGAGAGGATGTGGTGGCTCCAGTCCCAGAGCTGCTGCAGGTTCTGGTTGTCCAGGACGTACAGGGTGTAATTCCTGGGGGAGGAGACATGGATGGAGGTGGTGGGCATGGGCACCCCCAGAGCCACATGTCCCCCCCAGACACACACTGTCCTCACCCGTCCACCATGGAGTCGCCACGGATCAGCTTGAGGTTCTTGAAGAAGGACAAGGAGACGAGGGCAAAGGAGTGTTTGATCTTCAGGAAGCCCGTGATGGTCTCGATGAGCCCCAGGCTGCTCTGCAGCTCCGAGGCCAGGTTGTCTGGGGACAACTCACAGCGTGAGCTCAGGGAGGGGGGCACCCTCCCATTAATTCACTCTGCAAGGGAAAAGACCCCCTGCCTTCACCCTCCACCCCTCACAGCTGTTGTCCCACCCAGGACGGGCTGTGGGGGCCAGATGTGGCACTCACAGCCCCGGCGGATGTTGAGGATGAGGTTCCCCTCGATGAGGGTGCAGCCCACCAGCTCCTGCGCTGCCCGTGTCGAATCAATGGTCTTGGTGCCCACCTTGCACTCCTTTGGACACAGGCCCTCACACTTGTGGCAGAAGATGCTGCAAGCAGGACGAGAGGGATGGGACATGAGCTGGGCACTGTGCCACCACCGTGCCCATGCCAGGGGGGCACCAGGAACCCCCTCTCACCTGCTCTCATTCCTGGTGTATCCTGAAGGACACTCGGAGAGACACTGCCGCTGGTGGATGACGAACTTGGAGGCATCACGGGGGTTGTCGGAGACCTTGCGGAGGCTGGCGCAGTACTCGGCAGTGACGCAGCGCCAGCCCTCGTACTCGTAGGTGCGGGGCGGGCAGGAGGGCAGGCAGTGCCCATTGAAGTGGAAGTGGCGGCAGGCGACGCAGGCCCGGCTGTCTCGGGGGCGTCCGCAGCCCCCCAGGCACTCAGCGTGGCAGCACTCACCTGCCACTGTGCACGCCGAGCCCGCGCCACACGGGCACACTGCAAGGGGAGACAGAGTCCAGACTCAGCTGGGAATGGGGTTGGGGTGTGCACAGGGAGAGAGGGAAGAAGTGGGAAGGGTTGGGGGGCTGCTGAGACCCTCTGGGTCTAGGAGACAATGGGAGGGAGGGTGGGATAGAGAGACAGATGGAGTGATGTGGAGATGGAGGGATAGATGGTGGGATTAGCAGAGGGAAGAGGGGCATGCAGATGGATGGAGGGATGAAAGGGATGCTGAGATGGAGGGTTGCAGAGATGGTGGGATGGATGGAGAGAGGGACAGAAGGAGGAATGCGCTGATGGTGGGTTTAAGGAGGGATGGAGGGATGTGGGGATGGATGGTGGGAAGAAGGGAGAGGGAGGAATGGAGGTATGGAGGGGTGCAGGGACAGAAGGAGGGATGCTGAGATGTGGAGATGCAGGAATAGAGGGAGGGAGGGATACAGGGGGGATGGATGGATAGAGGAAGGTATGGAGGCATGGAGGCACAGATGGAGGGATGCAGGAATGGATGGAGGAATGGATGGACAGCCAAGCAGTGGGTGGCTGACCGGGCAGGTGGGTTGATGAGTGGCTGAGTGACCCACTGGGATGGGTGGATGAGGGAAGCAGGATAGATGGATGGATGAGGTGAGGATCAGCCTGTGCTGAGCCCCAGCTGAGCCCCAGCTGCCTGGTGAAGCCAGGGCCAGGGCCACAGCCGGGGTTGTAGCCCCGATAAGGATCTGTGTTTATAGTACATATTTTATTACCAGGTCTCCTGTTTACAGCAAACGAGCCCAGGAGGGGCCCGTATTTACCTTGCTGCTGGGAAAACACAGCAGCTGGGAGCTGGCCTCTCCTCCGGAGGATGATACAGTGCGGATCTGGTTACCCCACCGCGCTGATGGCATGGCACAGCACGGCACACTCCCAGTGGCAGGGGAGCAACAACCACATGCCAGGACTTGCCATCTCCCTGTGGCTCCAGCAGCCTTCCCCAGCGCCCTCCCAGTTTACTCCATAGTGCAAACCATCACAATCCCAGAAAAGCAGCCGGCATGACTGAGCCCTGCGCCACCAGCACCCACCTTTCTGGCAGTAGCTGGAGGTCCAGCAGCGATAATCCAGCTGCCCATTGACGCTGGTCTGCACACACGGCTTCTCCACGTCCAGGATGCCCGGGCAGACATCAGCACACTCTTCGGCCAATTTATTGCCGACGATGTAGGTGTTGTCCCCGGTGTCGGGCAGCAGCAGCCCCCAGTCGATGGTGGAGAGGTGGCAAAGCTCCTGGTTGCGCTCAATGCGGACCGAGCCGCGCAGGATGTGGCCCAGGCTGTGCAGCCCCACGTCCCGCAGGTGCGGCATCTCGAAGATGACCAGGGCATAGCTAAAGAAGAGGTTGGTGCCACGGATGACGGAGAGGTTGGGGAAGAGATCCCCCAGGCTCTCCAGCCCGTAGACGCGGAAGAGGAGCAGGTACTCAGTGATCATGAGCAGTCGAGGGAAGCTGAGACCCCGAAAGTCCTCGGCACCCGTGGTGAACATCAGCAGGATCTGCAGGTTGCCCTCGATGATGGAGCAGTTCTCCAGCTTCCGGAGCTGGGAGACGTCATTGCGGATGTCCATGCTGCCGCAGACTGGGGTGGCGAGAGGGGAGACCCCATGGACAGCGGGGACAAGGCAGCTGACCCCCACCCCCACCCTGGGATCCCCCAGGTGATGCTCAGGGGGATTTAATAACCCAGCGCTGCCTGTCAAACATGGCTGGAATTGGTTTGAGCAGCCAGAGAGACACAAGTGGCTGTGACAGGCAGCCGGCATGCTGTGGCTCTCGGGGACACAACGCGTCTGTCAGTGTGATGCTAACGAGGCCTGGCAGCCTGGGCGCCTGCCTTGCCCCATGGCAGCCCCAGCACCACATCCCAGCCCCACTGCCCACCCTGGGAGAAGCCAGCTGGGGGTGCAGATGGCTTTCCCCTTCCCCGAGTAAATGGGGCAGCTGTGGGGGGCTCACAGCATCTCCCCCCTGCAGTGGACACATGGTTACCCAGCGAGTGGCAGCTCCTGTTCCCATTAACTCCCCAGCGGTGCCCAGACAGGTAACAGGGCACACAAGGCTATCACAGGTGCCCATGTGGCACAGCCTGGGCTGTGGATTTGCTGTCCTGGGGCTTCTCTACCCAGACTCAGGCAGGGAGCAGGAGCATTGAGGCAGCACAAACCCAACATCTCCTATTTCCCAGTCCCAGCTGAGATGCAAGAGCCAGGCTCAGTGAAGAGCTTCCCACTGGCAGCATGCCCAGCCCAAAACCCCTGTCCAGGTCCTGGAGAGGGTCAGGTGCATGGTTCACCCTTCGTCTGTCCCAGCCAACCTGGGCTGGTGGGTCATGGCCCTATCCTTGTGACCTTGTGCCCGGTGGCATTTTTCCCCTGTTGGTGTCACCCATTAACCAGGGCACCATAATCCCGTGGGCACTGTGGCTCTGGCAGCTGCCTGTGGCCACTCATCTCAGCACCACACTGGGGCTCAGCCCCTCACTGAGAGCCCTGTCCCCCCCAAGTCAAGGTCTCCTCCATCCTCCCACAGGACCAGCTGTAGGTGCAGCACCAACCCTGGGGGTTACAGCCCCCACTGCCACCATCACCTTCCTGACCTTGCAAAGTCACCCTGTGAGGGGCAGGGGTCTTGCCGTGCCCCTGGAGGGACAAAGAGGGGACAGGAGTCCCAGGTGGGAGCTGGCACAGCGAGGTGTTTGCCCTGGGAAGCTCTTGGATGCTTCAACCCCCTCCTCCATTGCTCCCACTCCCCCACAACCTCTTGATTCTTGGGGAAACTGAAGCATGGGTGGCCAGGGAAGGGGAAGGCAGGACAGACCAACAGACCCTCCTGGTGCCCCCACCATCCCCTGCTGTGGCTGTACCCCCTCCCCACCGTGCCACCCCTCTCCACCCTTTTCCACCCCAACAGCTGTGCTGGGACCAGCACTCCCAATTCCTGTAACAAGTTTCCACCGTCCCGGTGGGTCTGAGCCATCCATGCCCCCGGCTCCAGCTGAACCCCCCCACACACACATTCCTCCCTTATCCTGTCCCAGCAGGGGCGGGGGGTCCCACACTCTGCCCCTCCTGCTCAAAACAGAGGGTCTGCAGCACAGGGGGTACTGCCGCGGGGGGAAACTGAGGCAGGGAGCACCCAACGAGCTTTGCCTCAGGGTTTGGCTCTTGCAAACCCCCTAGTACAGGTATCACCACGCAGCGCCCCCACCCCAGAGTTGTCCCCCCCCTCCCGACCACCCCCTCCCAGGCACTTACTTTCGGAGGGGGCCCACACGGGGGGCAGAGGGAGGGGACCAAGGACCAGCAGCATCACCCCCAGCTGCAGGGCACCCGGCGCCCTCGGCCCCATCCCCGAGCGGGACCCCCGAGGTGCCGTCCCTGTCCCACCTCGGGCGCTGCTGCAGCGTGTCGGGTCCCACTGGCCGTGTCCAGCGGCACCAGGATAGGGGAGCCCCCACGGCCCCTGCCCGGACACTGCGGCCCCTTCACTTCTGTTTTTGGCTGCTGTACACAAAATATTTAGCCTGACAACTGTCAGGGACGGGGCCAGGGCTTGTTTGGGAAATAGAGAGGGGGAAAACAGGGCAGCCCCCCCGTGCTGGAGTGGGCGGGAAGGAAAGGCTGACTCCTGCCTCAGTTTCCCCAGCCGGAGCAGGAGCATCCAAGTTGCTCTGGCGTGGGGATGCCAAGAAAGCAGCAAGAACCCATGGGGACCCCCCCCCAGAGCAGCACAGAAGGGACAAATCAAGGGTCACTCTCCCTCAAAAGGTGGATCTGGGGTGCCAGGACCCCACAGCCCAGCAGTCTTGCAGTGAGGAGGAGGACAGGAGGAAGCTGCGGGCACTCGGCACCAGCTGGTTGTGATGACCCATCTTTAAGGGGAAGGAGACACAGGAGGGGAGGATAGAAAACGGAGTGATATTTATTTTTCTCACTAGGCCAAAGCAGGGAGGGGGGTCCAAGCCCTGGGGCAGCACCAGCCCTGCTGCAGCAAGAGCTGGGGGGCCAGGAAGGGGGTGCTGCTGTCACAGTGACCCTCCAACACCATGGAACTGAGAGCACTGGGGTCGAACAGTGCTCCTGCCTCCTAGGTAGGGGAGATGAGGGAATGCCCAAGGCTCCTCTCATGGGGGTCCTGTCCTCTTTGGGGGGGCTCAGGAGCAGCTGCTTCTCCGCCGGCGCAGCAGCGTGATGGGTGGGCTGCTCTCCTCCTCCTGGTCGCTCTCGCAGCAGCGCTGGAGGCAAAGGGGGCTGGAGGGCAGGGACAGGACTCCCCCTGGGGAGAGGACCTCCCAAGAGGAGAGGGCACCCCAGGTGGCCACTGCACAGAACCCCCTCCATTTGGGAGGATCAGCGCTCCCAGATCCCTTCTCCCCCTCTCCAGTCCATGCTGGGTGGGGTCTGTGAGGGCTCCTGGGTGCTCACCAGCTCCTCATCCTCCTTCCTCAGGCCGCAGAGCAGCCGTGTGCGGCACAGCCGGTTGCAGGCGGACACCATGTTGTAGGAGAGCTGGGGGGGCAGGAGGGAGGGGGTCCAAGGTGGGGGTCCCTCCACAGCTCTGTCTCCCCTCCTCCCCCCCCAGCACTACACCTCCACATTGCAGACCCCTGAGATGGAGCCAGCCTCGGGATGGAGCCCAGCCCGCGCTCCCCAGGGGCCTCAAGGGTGGTGGGACTCTATGGCTGGGAATCCCTTCACCTTCCACTTCCTCCGAGCGTTGAACTTGCGGAAGTTTCTCATGTTGATGGAGGAACGTCTCCGTTTCACCACCTGCTTCCTGCTCAGGGGCTGCAGGGGTGAGGACATGGTGCCTTCACCGAGCCCCCACCCCACTCCTGGGGGTCCAACACCCACTGCCCTGCCTGTCCCTCTCACCTTGATCCAGGGATGGACCAGGCACTCGGCCGCCGTCATGCGGTGCCTGTGGCACAGGGGGACGTGTTGGGGTGTGGGTGGTCCCTGCCCCACCCATCCACCATGGGGATGGTGATGGGATGGGGATGGAGATGGAGATGTGGGTGGGGATGGGAGTGGGATAGAGATGGGAATGGAATGGGGATGGGGGGTGATGGAGGTGGAGATGGGGATGGGATGGAGATGGGATAGAGATGGGGATGAGATGGAGATAGAATATGGTTGTGGGGGATGGGGAGGGAGATGGGGATGGGATAGGATGGGCATGGGATGCAGATGGGGGTGCCGATGGAATGA
>JAWWTY010000068.1:2383470-2423628 GCA_035222235.1 Margarornis squamiger | reverse complement strand
GATGGGATTGAGTTGGGGATGTGATGGAGTTAGAATTTGGTTGTGGGGGTTGGGGATGGCGTTGGGGCGGGGATTGGATGGGGATGGGATGCAGATGGGGGTGCAGATGGAATGAAGATGGGGATGACGGAGAGGGGGATGAGATAGAAATGGAGATGGGGGTGGGATGGGGATGGGGATGGGGATGGGGATGGGGGTGGAAATGAAAAGAAGATGGAGACAGAGATGATGGAAATGGGAATGGGGATGGTGATAGGGATAATGAAGATGGAGATAAGGTTGGGGAGTGGAAGGAGATGGAGATAGAGATGATGCACTGGGATGGGACTTTACCCTGGCTCCTTCACCAGCAGCTGCCTGATGAAGTCCTTGGCCATCTCAGAGGTCTGGCTGAAGCAGCGCTCCTCAAACTCGTAGGCACCAGCCACGACGTTAGAGAGGGTCTCAGCATCCGTCTCACCCTGGAAGGGGGACAAGCCGCTGAGCCTGTGGGGACACAACAGAGCCACTGAATGCCAGGACAGCACTGGCTTGGCCACCCCAGCACCCATGGTGTCACTGTGCCTCAGTTTCCCCCAGCCACAGGGAACACTGTCCCATACTCACAGGATGTAGGTGATGACCCCGATGCTCCTGAAAGGCAGAGGTGGGGGTCAGGTGCTGCCATCCCCAGGGTCCCTCCCACCCTGTGCCCCATGGCACCCAGGGGGATCCCTCCCCACCCACTGGCTCAGCCCAGTGCCCCCAGGCCCTGGCTCCTCACCACATGTCAGTCGCGGAGCTCAGTGGCTCATAATTGATCACTTCAGGAGCTGGGGGCAAACACAGAGCCAGGGCAGGACATTAGAGGGGATATCACCATCCTGCCACCTCCCTCCCTGCACACCTGGGAGTCATCTCCCCACACTAGGAGTCCCTTTGCCACATTCCCCATGGATATGCCAGCCTTGTACCAATGTACTGGGGGGTCCCACAGAGGCTCTTGAAGGTGACACCATCTTCCAACTGCTGGGCCAGCCCAAAGTCAATGATTTTGATCTGGGGCTTGGGGACATCTCTCTCTTGCAGCATGATGTTCTCGGGCTGTGGGGACAAAGCCAGGTATGGTGGGATGAGAGGTGGGTGGTAGGGGGTGCACCAGCACCCTGAAAAGCTGGGCAGGATGTGGCCAAGGCTGTGGAAGTGCCTGACAGGGCAGATGCAACCCCTGGATCCTCAGGGAGCAAGGACAGGAGGTCTCTGCGGGCACCTTGAGGTCGAAGTGAGCGATGAGGCGGGCATGCAGGTACTCCACCCCATGCAGGATCTGTTCCAGGAACTCAATGGCCTCCTCCTCCGACAGCATCTCCTTCTCCGCAATGAAGTCGAAGAGCTCCCCACCACCAATCCTGCCCAGGGCAGGGACGGGGGAGCTCGGCCCCCTCTGATACAGGGAAAAAAAAGGGGGGCCCCCCCACCCCAGAACCCCACTCACAGCTCCAGGACAAGCACCATCTCGGCTCTGCTGGCGAAGAGGTCATGGAGCCGCATGATGTTGGGATGGTTGAGCTGGCGGAGGATGGCGACTTCCCGCTCCACCTGTGCCCGCTCCAGGCCCAGGCGGCTGCCCCGGCAGCGCCGCATCTTCACAAATTTGGCGGCGTAGAAGGTGCCGGAGCCGCGCTCGCGGCATCGCCTCACCACACCGAAGTGCCCGCTGTGGCGAGAGGCTGGGCTGGGGCACAGCTGGGCTGACCCCATGGCAAGGGAAGGACCCAGGTGTTTGGACACCTCCAGGGCTCCAGGGCAGCTGGAATCCCTGCCTGTGTCCCGCTCACCTGTCTGCATCCCTGCCTGTGCCCCACTCACCTGTCTGGATCCCTGCCTGTGCCCTGCTCACCTGTCTGGATCCCTGCCTGTGCCCTGCTCACCTGTCTGCATCCCTGCCTGTGCCCTGCTCACCCTATGTGGATCCCCACTTCCCTGCCTGCACCCTGCTCACCTGCCTGGACCTGCTCACCTGCCTTCATCTTGCTCACCTGTCTGTACCCTGTATACCTGTCTGGATCCCTGCCTGTGTCCAACTCACCTGCCTGCACCCTGCTCACCTGCCTGGGTCTGTTCACCTGCCTGCATCCTTCTTACCTGTCTGGATCTTTGCCTGCCTCTTGCTCACCTGCCTGCACCGCACTCACCTGCTGTACCCCACTCACATGTCTGCATCATGCTCACCTGCCTGGATCCTTGCCTGCACCCCTCTTACATGCTTGCACCCTGCTCACCTGCCTGCACTCTGCTCACCTGCCTGCACTGCACTAACCTGTCTGAATCCCTGTCTGCATGGCACTCACCTGCCTATATGCTACTCACCTGCCTGCACCCTACTCACCTGTCAGCACCCTGCTCATCTGCCTGGATCCCTGCCTGCACCATGCTCACCTGCCTGAATCCCACTCACCTGTGTGGATTCCTGCCCACCTGCCTGGATTCTGCCTGAATCCCACTCACCTGCCTGGATCCTGCTCACCTGCCTGGATTCCTGCCTGGATCCCCCTCACCTGTCTGGATTCCTGCTCACCTGCCTGGATTCCTGCCTGGATCCCACTCCCCTGCCTGGATTCCTGCTCACCTGCCCAGTTTCTCCAGCAGCTCGTACAGGTCCTCCACGTTGCCTGGGCTCATGGTGGCCTCCAGCCCCTCGCCCCCCACAGCCTCCCCGGGTTCGGCTGTGTCCTGTAGGGTGGCACCAAGACCTGGCTCAGCTCCGTGCCTGGGGTGTGGTGACATGCCAAACCTGAGGGTACAGAGACCCCCATCCCACCACAACCCCCCCATCACACATCAGGGGATTCTCCGGTGTCCAGTACTGCGGCTGAGCTCGGGCCCTGCCCAGTTCTCCCAGTTCACACTAAGCCCTCTGGCACGTGGAGACTTGGAGACTTTCACCCCTTGATCAGGGCCTGCAGGAGCTGCTCAGGGGGCTTGGAAATAGGGCAGGGGTGGGAAGGGAGGGAGCTCACAGCAGCCCCTTTGCCCCACACTGTGCTGGGGGCGCAAAATGCAGAGAAAAACCAACACTGCACTTCGTTATCTTTAAAAAAAAGAGTATTAATAGCAGTTGAAACCACCACTGTGAGCTCAGCTGTGGGAGTCTCACCTGGTCACCCCCTCCAGCCCCTGGGCAGGGCCCCCCACATGCACCCATGGCCATGGCTCACCTGGGTGCTGTCAGGGGCATCCCCCAGGTGCCCCCCAGGCAGGACCCCAGCCTGGCCGCCCTCGGCCATCTCCGTGAAGACAAGAAGGCACAGGGAAAGAGGTTGCAGTGAATCTGAGCAGCAGGTTCTGGTAGCAGGAGTGCTGCAGGGGTGGCTTTTGTGAGAAGCTCAGAAACCTCCTCCACATCTGAGAGGCAGTGTCAGCAGCTCTGGGACAGACCTGCCACTGGCCAAGGCCAAGCCCAGCAGTGTCAGTCGGCAGCACCTTGGGATAACAGAGTTAAGGAGGGGAAAGAGTGGTTGCACAGAATCAGTTGTGGCTACAGAAGAGGAGTGAGAATGTGTGAGAGAAAACAGTCCTGCAGAGGCCAAGGTCAGTGAGGAAGGAGGGGCAGGAGCTGCTCCAGGTGCTGGAGCTGAGATTCCCCAGCAGACCCTTGGGGTCCCTGGGGGAGCAGAGACCCACCTGCAGCCCTGGAGGACCTCACACTGGAGCAGGGGGATGCCAGAAGTAGGCTGTGACCCCGTGGGACCCTGCGTTGGAGCAGGGTCCTGGCAGGACCTGTGAACACCGTGTAAAGGGACCCAGGCTGGAGCAGTTCCTAAGGAACAGCCACCTGTGAAAAGGGATATACACTGGAGCAGTTTCTGAGGAACTGACCCCATGGATGGGACCCACACTGGAGCAGTTCCTGAGGAACTGCAGCCTATGGGAAGGACTCACACTGGAGCAAGGGAAGGACTCCAACTCCTCTCCCTCAGCATCAGCAGAGACAACCTGTGCTGAACTGACCATGACCCTCATTCCCATCTCTCTGCACTGTTGGAAGAAGGAGGTAGAGCCCAGGGAGAAGGGAGGGGTGGGGGAAGGTGTTTTTAAGGTTTGTTTTACTTCTCATTATCCTGCTTTTATTTGACTGATAATAAATTCAATTAATTTCCCTGAGTCAGGTCAGTTTTGCCCATGACATTAATGGGTTAGTGACCCCTGCTTGCCCTTATCTCAACTCACAAGCCTTTTGTTACTTTCCCCTGCCATGTCTAGGTGAGGAGGGCAGTGATGGAGCAGCTTTGGGGGCAACTGGAATCCAGCCAGGGTCAGCCCACCACAGTGGGGAGAGGAGTTTTGAAGGGGACGGGCATCTCCCTGAACCTGGCAGAGTCCCCCCAACTTGTTGCACTGAGGGGGGGACACCTCTTGTCCCTCCAAGACACAAATCAGCCTCTCTCGGCTCACACAGAGCAGGCCAACAGCAGGACCTGAGTTTCCCCAGCTGCACAATAGGGTGGGCGATGCTCTAGTGGTGGGAGCAGCAGGACCAGCAGCTGTGCAGGGATGCAGAGAACGGGCTGGTCTTGGAGCCACCTCGATGTCCCCAGCCCAGTGACTTTGGGAGCCGGAGGTTTCCCAGGCCAACATGGACTGTGGGGTCCAAGGCCGCCGGGGAAGGGATGAGGACAGCAGTATTGTCCTGAGGTGCTCCTTTCCCAGGAAAATCAGGGCGGGGAGTCAAGCCCCGCAGGGACAGCCCCTGTCGGGACCGGTTGGACACAGCCTGGCTGTGCATCCCCAGCCCCGCAGGGCTGTACTGTACCACTGCTTGACAAAACAGGGGCTGGCACCCCTCCTGTCCCCCCACAGTGGCCCCACAGGACAGTGAGTGGTCCCCAAGCCCAATTCCTCCTTGCTCTCTCCCGCTCCTACCCCAGCTGTGCCCTCTTACCCCTCTGAGCCTTCCTCCACACCCAGCAGCGCTTCTCTCTTGCTCCGTGGCTGGCGAGGACAGGGGATGGGAACTGCCCACAGTGACCATCCTGTGCTCCCCCGGGTTAGTGGGGGCCCCCCGGGGTTGGTGGGGGCACTGGGCCAGGCACCACTCGGCCCTGGCACTGCACGGAGCTGGCTGGTCCCGGGGCTGGTACGTGCACGGGGGTGGCTGCAGCTGAAGCTGGGCCAACAACCCTGACACGTGGCATGTCCGTGGGGTGACAGTGTGTCTGTGTGTGCCCTGGGATGGACACAAGCAGCCAATCCTACCATCCCTTGCTGGAGAGCCCACTCACACTGTGCTGCTGAGCTGCTTTTGCAAGGAGGGAAACTGAGGCACGGCTGGCCCCAGGCCACGGTGGCCACTGCTGAGCTCTGGGCTGCAAGGCTGGACCTGCAGGGGCTGTCCTGTCCCACCACATCCTGTGGCCACTCATCAGAAAAGCCAGCCTGGCCTCCATACCAGCTGCTGGAAAATTGGCTCCCAGGTCAGCATTCAACTACCAAAAAGCCTTGCAGGACCCCAAAACCTGCAGCCAACTGGGATAGCCCAAAGCACAGCACGTCATGGGAGCTGGGACCCCTCACCTGCAGTTCTGACCTTCCTCCAGCCGCCCCCGGCAGCTCCAGGCTCTGCCTCACAGTCCTGGCATTCCTGGGATGCTGGGGCAGGATCCAGCCAAGGCAGCTCAGGACAAGAAAAGGTCTTTGCTCTTGGGGAGGGCTCTTGAGGAACCCTCCCAGCTGCAAAGAGGAGCCAAAAGAGGACTTTTTGGGACAATTCCTGGTGGGTCCAGCACTTCAGCTCCTTGAGGAGTACTGGGACTCGGTGGGATAAGGTGCTGGAAGACGATGTCCCCTCACGGGCGTCCCCCCCTTTCGATGTGTCGGTGAGGATTGCGAACAGGAAACCTGGCTGACAGACACCAACACTGCAGAGGGGAAGTGAGTGGAGGGTGTGAAGGTTGTGGGAAGGGACAGGTTTCTTAAGGTGGAGAGAGCAGGGGCTGGCACTGCTCTGCATGCCAGGGTCTGCCGGGGGCACAGGGCACTATCTCCACCCCAGGGCTTGCAGAGCCACCCATCCCTGTCCCGGTGCAATGGATGAGCTGGGTCCCAGTCCTAAACCCTTTCCTAATCTCTAATCCCTGCAACCCCTTGGGACGCAGCCGGGTTGGCACCGCTGTCGCCGTGGGGCCGGCTGGAGCCTGGCACCACCCGGAGCGAGGGTGGCAGCTGGCACTGGGCAGAGCAGCAGCGCTGGCAGCTCGGCCACTGTTTGCTGTGCTGATGTCCCCAGCATCTTCCAGGGATGTGCCTGGGTCTGGCAGCCAAAGCTTGAGGAAGGGGAATGGTTAGGGTTAGATACCACCATGCCAGGACTGAATCCTGGCTCAGGGCATGAGGCTGGGCACACTAAATCCTGCTGCCCCTGCACCTGGTGAGGTCCCAGGATGTGGATGGGATAAACAAGAGCCCTTTGTAGGTGTGGATGTGCCAGTGGGTGGGTGACCAGAGCCCCCTCCTCGCCACACTCCAGCCTGTCCCAAGGGTGCCGGTGTCATCTGGATGTCACCGCAGTGCCATCCTGCCACCTTCCCGTGACGTCTCCCCATGACACGAAGGCTCTGTGCAGCTTCGGTTGCCGCTTCCTGCCTGTCGCAGGTGGTGAAGACACGAGCACAGGCAGGGCAGCAGTGCTGCCCACCCTGCCCATCCCTCTGCCCGTCCCCCTGCCCACCCCATCGCCTCTGACCACGGACACCCAGGGCCCTGCGTGGCCAGGCAGAGGTAGGAGGGTGGGGTGGGGGTCGGGGCCAAGCTTGGATTTGTACCCAGGACAAGGAGCAAACTCCAAGCAGCGGGATGTGGGATGGGGTGGTGTCAGGCAGTGCAGGGACACTTCCCCCACCCAAAGGCACAATGGAGGATGGGCACAACAAGGGGGTGCAAAGGGAGAGAGTGGGGTCCCCTGCCCATCCCAGCCCTTCCAAACAGATCTTACCCCCTCTAAAGAGGGAAGTCCAGCCCAGGAAGGTCTCTCAGAGCAAAGCCTTCAGCCCATTTCAAGTGTGATCCGACCCATTCCCACCTCAGGAGCGCAGGGTTTCAGAGGCACGTCCCACCCTGAGGAGCAGAGGTCCCCAGGCTGCCCTGCTGAGGCCAAGGTGCTGGGGTGGGGAAGCAGGGACAATGCCCCATCCCTGCCCAGGCCCCTCACCCAGCTGGGGGATGCACAGCGAGCTGGGGACAGTGGCATTGTCCCCAGCTCCCCAGCCATGCCCAGGCAGGACCTGATCCAAATTTTTCTCACCGGTGCTCCTCGAGTTCAGCTGCTGCAGTTTGGGTTGTTTTGTTTCACTTTGTCAGCACTCTCTCCACCTTCCTCTGCCTTCCCCTCCCTGCCTGGGTGCAGGGCCAGGCCGGTTGCTGCCATGGGTTAAAGGTGGAGCCAGGGTGCCTTCCCCCTCCGCTGGGTGCCCCTGCTCTTAGACAAGCCTCTACCTGCTCCTCTGACTCAGCTTTGCCTCCCAGATCCAACCTGCCCCAGCATCTTCCACACCCTCGAGCATCTTCTGGGGATTAGCACTGTTCTGCCAGGTGTTGGTGGCTTGGGGTTGAGCTTGGGGTCCCTCTGGAGCTGCTTGTCCTCTCCCTCCCCTTCCTGGGGCTGACCTGACACCTCAGGGACTTCTGATGGGGCTGAAGGATTCAGACAGTTTCCACTCACCTCCTCCCCACCCAGCTCACCCATCCCCAGGGCTTTCCTCCTTGGCGGTCCTGGGGTATTCATCCCTTCCTGCCACATGGGCCCACCGTGGGGGGTGTGGGCTCAGGGTGGTCTCCCCGGGGAGGAGCAGGGTGATGAGCCCAAGGCTGAGGGGCTCAGGGTGAAGGTGATGCTTACCCAGGTTGTTGGTGAGAGCAGCACCTGTGAGGGGGGGTGTCATGGAGCTCTCAGGGGCAGTGAGGGGCCACAGGGCAGCTCAGGACCCCAAGGGAGACTTTGCTGCCCTGAACATGTTTCTCCCTCTTCCCTGGGACAAGGAACATCATGGATGACGACCATCCCCTCTGCACCTTCAAACCCATCGGTGAGGACAACACAGACAAGCCAGGACCCAACACAACCCCTGCCCATCCCCCAGGTGCAGAGCAGTCCCTGGGACACCACAACAGATGTGGCAGGGTAGGTAATGGGGACACAAGGGGTCTGTGCCCACCAGCTCACTCTCCCCGCACTCCTGAGCTCACACACCTGCAGGGGCCGTGTCCTCCTGGGCTGCACTGGGAGCCCCATGCAGGGAGCAGAACATCCTCTGGCTTGCCCTCACCTGAGCCCCTGGCCACTGTCCCCTTCCCTCCAGGTCCTGCCAGGCTCCTCCTGGCCATCCCCACCAGGCTGGTCCCCACCGGAGCTGGTGGCCCTGCGTGCCCAGACGAGACTGTGGTTTGAGCAGACACAAGCCTGGAGGTTGGGGCCTGATGGGGAGCTCCCAGCTTGGTTCCATGGCTTCATCAGTCGGAGGTAAGCAGGGGAAGCCGAGGCAGGGAACCGGGTGGCCCCTTCAGCATCCCCATTGCCCTGGGTTCCAAAATAAGGAGCTCGATCCCTGGATCCCATGAAGGGGGTGAGGGTGAGCAGCTCCTGGCCCTTTTCCACAGGGAGGCAGAGCAGCTGCTGCAGGATCAGCCCCTGGGATGCTTCCTGGTCCGCTTCAGCGAGAGCACCGTCGGCTTCGTCCTCTCCTACAGGTGAGGGATCACACACTGGTCCGAGGGGCCGAAGTACTCAGTTCCCTCCCTCCCCTTGTGCCAATTCCATCCCCTCTCCCCACAGGGGCAGGGATCGCTGCCGGCACTTCGTCCTGGACCAGCTGCCGGATGGGCAGTATGTGATCCTGGGGGAGCAGAGCGCCCACGCCGAGCTGGCTGAGCTGCTGCAGCACCACACCACGGCCCCCATCGTGCCATACCACGAGTTCCTCACAGTGCCAGTGCCGTGCAGACGGGTGAGATGCCAGCCCCTGGTGAGCCTCTGCAGCCGTGGAGTCATTCCGGCTGCTCAGAGAGGGTGATTTTCCCAAATTGGCGAGCCAAGCAACACAAAAGCCATGGCTGGAACCGGAGCCACCCTGGCCGCCGGGAGCAAGGAGCCTGCCTGTGGGCAGCACACCCGTGGTGGGTCTGCCCAGACCATGCACCCACCTGGCATCTCTCTGCTCTCCCTGCAGGAAACCGAGCCCCGAGGAGGGACGCAGACCCCAGCAGGCAGCAATGCTATGCGTTCCCCGCTAAGTGAACCACCAGCAAAATTCCTGGAGTACAGCCCTGTGTCCCCAGAGTCCCCAGGAGCCAGGCTAGCAGCCCCAGAACCCTCTCAGCCTGCAGAGCCCAGCGCCGAGGGGGGCTCCCCCGGGGAGGTAATAGGGCAGAGCAGAGGGGGTTGGAGGCACTCACCAAAGGGCAGAAGCCACAGCCCAGCCACAGCTCTCACAAAGTGGAGAGATGCAAGCCAGGATGGTGGACACAGCCCCAGCCACCACAGACCCATTTCCAGTCCTCACCTCCAACCTGTCCCATCTCTTCCCCAGGCTCCCAGTGCTCCTCCATCACTCCCAGCCAAGACCAGCTCCCGGGCCACGGCTCAGAGGCTGCACAGCCCCTCCAGCAGCGCAGCAGCTCCTGAAGTTGCCTATGCCCAGGTGCACAAAGAAGCTGCTCCCCCTGTGCCCCCCGAGGCCAAGTACCAGCAGCTCATGTGCTTCCATGTCTACGCCGAGCCCTGCGAGGGCATGGCTCCCAGCCCTCCCACCTACTGTGAGCCAGAGGAGCCCATCCCCTTCTATGCCATGGCCCGGAGCTGCAGCGCCCGTGTCAGCCCTGAGGAGAACATCTACTCTGAGGTGGCACTGGCCCGGCAGGATCCGCCTGCTCCGCTCCCCAGGGCACCCCAAGGCACCTTCTCCACGCTGCCCCCCAAATCCCGGTCCCACCGCCGGCTCTTCCGCAGCCTGTCCACCCAGGATTGCAAGAGGCGGCAGCTCCCGGCAGCTCCCACTGCAGACGGGAAGGAGAGAGGAGCCTCCAGCTCAGGCACAGAGGTGGGTCCCCCAGGGCAGGTCATTGCTCTAGAGCTCAGTCCCAGTGCGACATCACTCATGTTGGGATTGAGGAGTCTCCAGGCCTCCTGGAGTCTGGGAAGGGTCAGTGTTTGCTCCACACCAGGAGCACAGGGAGAATAATAAAAACCTGGGAATGGTTTGGGTTGGAAAGGACCTTAAAGCCCATCTTGCTCCACCCCCGTGCCATGTGCAGAGACATCTTCCGCTAGACCAGGTTGTTCCAAGCCCCTGCCAACACTTGAACACTTCCAGGGGTGGAGCAGCCGCAGGTTCTCTGGGCAACCTGTGCCAGGGCCTCACCACCCTCACAGCCAATTTCTTCCCAACATCCCATCTAACCCTGTCTTCCAGTGTGAAGCCACTCCCCCTTGTCCTGGCACCTCAAGCCCTTGTAACTTGAGCAAAGCCAAGAGCTGGGAGGGTGAAGGACCAACCTCAAGCCATTCCCTGGCTCTCCAATCCCACCTCTCTCCCTGTGGATTCCGCAGGGTGTGCCGAGCTCTGTGCTGGAGCTGGATGACCCCGTGTACAGCTGGAGCACACACAGGGCCCAGCGAAGCGCAGCCACAGACGAGAATGTGTATGAGCAGCTACCTGGGGACCAGCACTGATCCACCTGCACAGGTGGGCCCAGGACAAGACCTGGCTCCCAAGCAGGAGGAACCTCAGCCTCCATCCCACTGGTGTAAGCTCTTGGCCCTGGGAAGAGACATCCAAGGCTGCTGTTGGTTCCAGTGATGCCAGCCTGCTCCGTTGGGAGCCCCATGCTCTTCTCAAGCCCTGTGGGACAGCGCCCAGGGGAGCCAAGTTACTTACCTGTGAACACATTCCAAGATATTTGTTAATAAAATGAGGGTGGAAAAGGTTATTATAGGAAAAACGGGGGGTTTTAGCACAGTTGGCATAGCCAGTGTTAAACTGTCCAGAAGCTGGAGCAACACCGAACCTCCTTCCCAGCCTGGAGCTGACAGTCCAAGCCCTGCTTGCCTCCTCAGCCACAAAACTTGGGATTTGCACCAAACCTGAGGACCAACCCCAGCTGGTGGGATGGCACAGTGCCAGGACTGCCCTGGGGGATACCTGGTGGGACACAAACCCCAGCTGGAATGACCCTGAGCCACGGCACTGCCAGCAGCAGCCCTGGTGTGCCCAGCTCAATGGGAACAGGGAGCCAGGACAGCCAAAGCTCCTTTTCAGAGGGAAAACAAGGATTGGGGCAAGTGTAGCTGTTTTATCTCTGGGAAAAATAACTTCCACTGTTCACAAACGTGAATTCTGTTGCTCTTAAAAGGCTGAAAGTGGAGCATGAGCCCTCAGAACGCCCCTTAGTGCTAAACCAGAGCCGTTACTGCAACGGGAAATGGAAAGGGGAACCCAGGGGTTTCAGCCTCCCCCCAAGCTCACTCCAGCACCCCATGATCCCTGATAAGGGGGAGTTTGGGCACACACAGGCAGTGCCCCATGCAGCAAACACCCTGGGCCAAGCATGTACCTGGATGAGGAGCCGAAACAGGGCTGGTTGGCTTCATTCAAAAGTTTATTCCTTTATCAAACCTCTTCTGGGAGGATTTTGCTGTACATACAAGATATGAATAAATTACTCAGCAGTAACTTTATTCTGATCATTCAAATACTCAAAACGGGCTCTGCAAAGTACTAAACATCCAGGGAACTAAACTAGAAATAAGATTAGTTTAAAATGTTCTAAGAAAAGACTTCAGTCATGGGGGTTTGTTTGTTTTTAACAGGTAACATGGGAGAAAAACCACCTCTTGGGAGTTTTTCTTACTGGAATAACAAACATTGGCCATTTTAGCTGTGGTTACAAGAAGTATAACCCAGAGTGGTGGGAATGTAAGTTAAATAACCAGAATAGCTCTCTGCTCCCTTCAGCATCACACGGTTTGGTGAACAACAAAGTGATGCCACAGAGATCTGGATCCATGGATGGGGCCAGCAGGGCTACACAGGATTTGCAGTTGCATCACCTTGATGGAATTCCTTAAATAAAAAAAAGCTTTCATTTTAAGAAGTTAGGGCTGGACAGTCTTCTCTTCCCAGCCAGGAGGGTAAAGTCAGCACTTAATTGGAACAGAACTGATACAAACAAGCTGTGAAAAAAAAAAATGTACAGTTGGCAGCTCTCCTGTGTGTCTGCCCAGAGGAAACACTGCCAAGCTCATTCCCAGCAGGACACTGGGACACTCGGTTTGATGAGTCTGGGAACAGCCTGACGCATGACTGTAGGCCTTGGGTGAGGGGAGGAGGAAAGGGGGGAAAAAGGAAGGACAATATACATACACACACGGCTCTGGGTATCCCAAAGCCCTGAGTGTGCCGGGTGGGAGAGCCTCACCACTCTGTGTGTCCTGAACGTGCAGGTGCTTCACCTCTCACAAACTCAGTCCTGCCCTGGGGTGTCCCCTCCGCGTGGTGCAGGCCGTGGACACTGACTTAAAAACCAGGATATCAAAATCATCAGCATGAGAGGAAAGCTGGAGTGGCTCGGGCATGAGGAAGCAGCTGTGAGGATGTCTCAAAGATACAGACAAAATGAAAAATCCAAAGCCAGGCTTGCTCTTGAAACTCACCGTCTTTTAGAAAGAAAAATGACACTCTCAATGCACAGCGAGTCCAAGAGAGCAAACTGGGAATTGGGAGTTTATTGAGCCTCTGCCAGAGGGTCTGGCGGCGGGAGGAGCAGCCCCTGTTCCCACTCCCGGCACGTTCCCTGCGGCACCTCAAGACCGTCCTTGGTTGATCTGAACCTTCCACGTTATCGTTTACAAGGAGGGAAGGGAAGGATTACAGGTGGAGTTTCAGGACCATCTTGCAATGAACCTTCCTCCTGCTAGGCAAGGGAGCGCAGTGTCCTCCCTCCCGCCGAGAAGCCCCGTCCCGCACGGGGCCTGGCTCATCTCCCGGAGCCCGGAAGACATCGGACACTGCAGGTCACCCGGGACGCCAGCCAAAAAGCGGGACAGATGTGTCAGAATCCGTATTTGGCTTGAGTCTGCCGTCTGCTGAGCTTGTTTTCAGACCATGTGTTTTTCAGTTCCAGTTCTCTCTCCTTGGCCTGCAGACATGGAGAGGATGCTGTTACTCTCTGTGTTTCAGTGACTCAGCAGCATTCCGGCCTCCTCTGGCCCCGCTCACGCGGATTACGGAGCCCCTCAGCCAGAAGGCTTGTTACAGGAGTTCGCACAATCATCCTGACAGAGGCCTGGATTAATTGGGCTGCATGGGCATTTCATTCATGCTGAAATGCAGCTTCTCTTGTGGGACGGGCTCAGCAGCCACTCGCTAAACCTGGGGTGGAATGCGGACAGGATCCCAGAGCCTGGGAACATGGGTGGGAAGGGTGAAGCAAAGCTGAAAGCTCAGGGCTGGGACCTCCTCATAGCCAGGACACACCTCTGGTCCCACAGAGCCATGGCACTTCTCACCCAGGGCTCAGGTGCTCTCTGACAGACCCTGCTCTGGTCCCACCACGGGTCTCACCCAGGGCTCAGGGTGATCTCAGGGTCATCCCCTAGTCTGGTCCCACCATGAGTCTCACCCAGGGCTCAGGGTGTTCTCATGGAAATCCTCTGGTCCCCAACTGCTGGAACACCAGCTCCACCACCTCAGCCTCGTGCTGCCAAGCATCAAGCCTTGAAATTCCACCTGAACTGGCTCCCAGAGGGAGGCCACTCACCTGATGGATCAGATATGTGATCTGGTGTTTTCTCCTTTGCTGTCCCGTGGGCTGATCTCCTTTTTTCTGGAAAGCAAAAAGAGGTGAAGTGTTCAGCCTGGAGAGACACTGCTGAACAGCAAAACGAAACAGGGGCCTGCACACAACCATCCCAAGCAGCATTTGTTCCCTATTAAATGGCAGATTCCTTTGTCTGAGGCAGATCCTGGCTGGCCCTCACCACCCACACACCATGTTCTGAGCTCTCCTGGTCTCCCACATGTCAGCATTTATCAGGGTCCCTTGTCCGCACCCTGGTGACTGCCCAGCATCCAACACAGCTCCAGCTGGGACTGATTTGGGCACTGGGCAGAGGCCCCAATCCCAGCCAGCCCTCACCCTCGGCCCCACCTTGCTGAATGACTTCATGGTCTTCTCCTCTGTCAGGGATTTGGTCAGCCACTGCTGGGCCCCGCTCAGCTGGTCATCACCTTTGATATCCACAAAGTTGATCTCTTCCCTCCCACGATTCCGCTTGCCTTGCAGACGCTTGAACTGAAAGAACAGAATAGCTGGAATTACACCCACCCATCACATCCCAACACTGATACGATACATGGCTGAGGGGCTTAGCCCCTGCTCCCCCAGTGAGGGATAAAGCACAGCAAGTTTTCCAGACAGGATTTTTATCTTTAGGGGAGTTCTGCTTTGCTGTAGGTCAGAGTATCAAAGGTACTTAGCATGAAGGTTATCATCTCATTTTCCTATGCAGAAAACAGCATTTATTCCTGCTTCCAGCCTTGCTCAGGAGACCCTCAGAGTCCTGAGTCTTTTGGTCTAAGGGCCGGAGAGGCATCTGAAGTTTTGCTCCCAACACACCTGGCTTGTACCATCCACAGTGTGGCCAGATGGCCAGGGCAGTGACCCTCCCCATGCTGGACACAGATGAGGCCCCACCTCGAGTCTGGGTCAGTTTTGGGCCCCTCAAGACAAAAAAGACATTGAGGGGCTGGAGTGTGTCCAGAGAAGGGAACGGAGCTGGGGAAGAGTCTGGAGCACAGAGTGGCTGAGGGAGCTGGGGGTCCTCAGCCTGGAGAAAAGGAGGTTCAGGGGGGACCTTCTTGCTCTCTGCAACTCCCTGACAGGACGGGGGAGCCAGGGTGGAGGGTCAGGCTCCACTCGCAGAGAACAAGGGACAGGATGAGAGGAAATGGCTTCAAGTTGTGCCATGGAGGTTTAGGTTGAATATAGGGAAAATTCCTACACCCAAAGGGTTGTCCAGCCCCAGCACAGGCTGCCCAGAGAAGTGGTGGACTCATCATGCCTGGAGGGATCTAACAGCTGTGTGGATGTGGCACTTGGGGACAGGATTTACTTGTGGCCTTGGCAGGGCTGAGGGAACAGTTGGACTCCATGATCTTGGAGACCTTTTCCAACCTCAACAATTGATTTTATTCTATTCTCATCAAGCCTTGCAAACCTGGCTGCAGCAGGAGCTCAGCAGACTGTGGGAAGGATTCACATGTCCACACCACAGCATGAGACCCCACGGAGCAACCACCCGGCCCAACCCAGTGGAAGCACAGGACACGCTGTGGGGCAGGACTGTGGCTGCCAAGTGTGCCCTGTGCTCTAGGAGAACTCAAAGCCAAATTCCACAGCAGAACAGACAAAGTGCCAACCGCTTCGTCGTCGATGAAAGAGGAGTCAGTGCTCGTCTCCTGCGGCGGTGCCTGGGCTGGTTCCACCTCTGGGTAGTACCCACTGCTGTAGTAATCCTGGCAGAGAAGGGAAACCAGACTGTCATCAGTGAAGCAGGTGGGATCCTGCCCATGGGCTGCTACGTTTTAACCCTAAGGGATTTCATCAGAGGTACAAACAGCAAATGCTTTGAGGGGGTTTTCACAAGGGTGTGCAGTGACAGAACAAGGGGGAATGGCTTCCTACTGACAGAGGACAGTTAAATGGGATATTTGGAAGAAATTCTTCCCTGTGAGGGTGGGGAGGCCCTGGCACAGGTTGCCCAGAGAACCTGTGACTGCCCCATCCCTGGAAGTGTTTGAGGCCAGGTTGGGATGTGGGTTGGAGCAACCTGGTCTAGTGGAAGGTGTCTCTCCATATGACATATGTTGGAACAAGACGAGCTTTAAAGTCCCTTTGAACCCAAACCAGTCTGGGATTCTATGAATTTCTAGAAACAACCTGGGCTCAGACACCACCTCTGGTGAGCCCCAACTCTGCACCCTCACACCAGGGGCATTTTCACAGGAGCGCAGCTGTCAAACATCTGTCCAGCAAAGAAAATCTGCAGCTTTTGTGCTACAGGAATCCCCTTGTGCCCAGTGCTGTGGCTCCCTGTTCCACGTTCTGGCCAGCTCACATGGGATGAAATTTCCTGCTCCGTGTCCCAGCCAGTAGACAGAGCTTGGATTCCCCACTCTGTATCCCAACCATCTCACATAGGCTGGATTCCCTGCTCTGTGTCCCAGTCAGCTTACATGGATTAGTTTCCCTGCTCCATGTCCTGGCTAGCTCACACAGGCTGGATTTCTTGCTCTGTGTCCCACCCAGCTCACATGGGGTGGATTCCCTGCTCTGTGTCCCAGGCAGCTCATACAGACTGGATTCCTTGTTCCATGTACTGGCCAGGTCACAGAGGTTGGATTCCCTGCTCCACGCCTCAGCCAGTTCACACAGATTCCCCGGAGCAGCTGCTCCAGTAAGTAACTCACACCCCTCATCTGAATATCTATCCAGAGCCCCTCACTCACTTCCAGCCAGTGAACCCACCTGGTAGTAGCCCCCGGGCTCGCCGTAGGTGGCGGGGAACTGGCCGTAGGGCTGGCTGCCGTAGTCCTCACCAGGTTTGGGTGCCCAGCTGTGCTGAGCTCCGCTCGAGCCCGCGCCCGTCTTGAACTCCAGCGGGGCGTTAGCGGCTGCGTCCTGGAACTGGGGCTCCGGCTCTGTGCCGGGCGGTGGGTCCTCTGGCCCCACTGTGCTGGGGTACAGGTAGGGCTCGGCGCCCACGGCACTGGGCTCGCTCCTGTCAGACAAGGAGAAGTAGTTCTCTGGCTCCACCTCTTCATCGCTGTCCTCCTCCTCCTGCGTGATCTGCTTGGTTACCTGCAGCGCCGCGCTCTTGGCCGCAGCTTTGATGGCGGATGGGGACGGAGTCGTGGGCACGGCTGGCTTGGACGTGGGTTTGGCTTTGGAGGAAGAGGTCGGGGCCTTGGCAGGCTTGGAGTCGGAGTTTTCTCCCGCTTTCCTCGAGAAAGCGTAGGGCAGGAGTAATCGATTGGTCTCTTTCACTGTCATATTTTTGGGCTGAGGAAGCAGAGCAGACAAGCCGGACCCCTCGCCGCGTCCCTGGTGAGATCCGTGCAGGACAAGTGGATCACAGGAATAAAAGAAGAGTAAGACTATTTTTCCTGATTATCTGCTAATTAACCCCCCACCCAATTCTACCAACACTTGTGGGTTTCCCAACTCTCAACACCATTGTTGGCCACCCTGAATCTGCTGCACAAAAGGCCAGGGGCACTTTGGAAGGAAATGTGGTACTTGCAAATACCTGTCCAATTCTCAAATTGATGCCTCTTTCTCCAAGATTTAAATTGGTGAAATTGCCCAAAAAGGAGAGTTGACACCAAACAGGATTTCAGAAATGTCCCTAAAGCCTGATCAGAGTGACTGAATCACATGAGTGGAAGGCCAAGACTGGTCACAAACACTTTTTCCCATGACACTTGTTTAATTGAGAACCCTCCATATTTACCTGAAGAGTATTTTTCTTCTTTGCTGGTTCATCTTCCTCTGAATCTGACTGAGAGAGAAAACCAGAGCTTAGCAAAACCTGAGATATTAAACTAAAAAAATGTTGTTAATAAATCCCATGAAAATAAACCCAAGGGAAGAACTCCAGGCAGCAGGTTAGGAATCTTCTTCAGAGGGACAGACAGTCATGGAGTTATTGGGGGGAAGCACAAATCACACAAAGGGTGTAAAATTCACTGCAGGTATACAGGGAATTGTTCCCAACAACACTGGAATTGCTAAATATCCAGTTAAAATTTGAGTGGAAAACCTGGTTGTCATCAGAAAAGACCCTCAATATATTTATGGCTTTGCAGAGGACTTGGAAGAAAAAGAGAAATTGGGGGTTTGTGCCAGTTTATCTCCAAATCATAAACCAGGGAAAGACAAGGAATGTGTGTAAATAAAGGGAGTCAGGAGTGACTATAGACCCATGTGTTGGTTTGGGAGAGAGGAGACACTGCAGCTGCCACAGAGCATCTCCATGGGATAGGAAGGATTTTAGGGAGAAAGAGGGAACCAAGGATGAGCCAAGGGACTTCCAGGAATCCCTAAGCAGGAACTGCTCAGACCAGCTCTGGTTTAAGGTACTTTTTGTCCCTTCAATGTTCATTCACTCACTGGACACCAAGGACCTGTGGGATTTGTGGTCAGAGCCCACACACTGGAGCACGCAGAGGGGTAAGGGAGGAACAAATTCCTATTCAGTCCAGATGCCTGGAATCACACCACAGCACTGCAAGGAGGTGAGTAAGCCAGATGTGGGTATGAGGGACCAATATATCCCTCATCTCTCTGCCCCAAAGGCTGAGCTGTATGCCCCACTGCCTGGTGTGCCTATGGAAGCCCTGGCATGGACAGCTCTGGCTCTGGAATTTTCCAGACTGGGATGGTTATTGGGAGCAGAGTGTGGTTCAGAGAAGGCTGGGGAGCCCGTGTCCTCCCCCCTCTCCCCATGACCCTGCAGACTCTTCCAGCAAAGCAACACTGCTGATTTTATCTGGGCTCCCTCAAGGTTCTGCCAGACCACTATTAGTGGACACTGTTCATAAATCCACAAACCTCTTCCTCAAGCCACCTGTCCCCATGGAAATGACTCCAAGCTTCCAGTTCAGCTCTTCCTACAGCCACAGGTGGTCCTGTCACACTAGAACCAGCAGCACCACCATCACCTCCACGTGATGACAAGTCAGGCTGGACAGGGCTCAGAGCAACCTCGGCTAGTGAAAGGTGGCCCTGCCTGTGGCAGGGAATAGGATGGAATGGAATGAGCTTTAAGGTCCCTTCCAAGCCAAACATTTTGAGATTCCACGTGCTGGTTTAGATTAGGATATTAGAAAGAAATTCTCCCCTGTGAGGCTGGTGAGGCCCTGGCACAGGCTGTCCAGAGGAGCTGTGGCTGCCCCGTCCCTGAAAGTGTTCATCCAGGTTGGATGAGGCTCTGGGCAAGCTGGTCTAGTGAAACGTGTCCCTGCCCATGGCAGAGGATGGAACTGGATGAGCTTTAAGGTCCCTTTTAACCCAAACCATTCCATGATTCTATGACAGCACTGACCCAAAGGGAAGGAGAAACGGGGAGAGGATGAAACCTGATCAATGGGTACCTGCCTTTCCCTGCTCTCACTGTCTGGATTCAGAAGCCCCATAAAGCACAGGGCACAGGAAACACCAAAAAAACACAAGCTGAGAGGGAAATGGTCACCTAAAAATCTGGAAGATGCTTGATGCCTTTAGATAAATAAGCAATAAATTGACAGGAAAATCTATCAACTGTAAGGCAAGGAAGAGAGACTTTTTTGGGCTACAAGGCCCTGCAGCTCCACATCATCAACTCGTTAACTCCAGGAATAAAGAAGGGTGCAGATAATCTGGGTTTTGCTGCATTATGATTATAAATAAGGTTTCTATATCAGTTTAATTCTGCAAAGCGCTTTAGGATTAGGGCAGGCAGCCAGGAGAACCCTCTGCCCGTGGATGCCACAACAATAGATCGCGGGTGCCTCGGTGCATTACGGTGGCAGAGAGCGAGGGAAGGGGACCCGCGGGGGGAGGCCTGACCCCCGGGGGGCCGGAGCAGGGGGGTTTGCTCCATACTCACATCTCCCTTGTGCAGCTCGGGCGCCGCGATCCGCACCGGCTCCGTCCTCTTCTTTGGCTTGGGGAGGCCCAAAGCGGCCCCGGGGGAGGCAGGGGCGGGCGGGCTGAGCGGGGGCCCGGCCGCGTTCCTGGGGGGCGGCAGCAGGAGCCCCCTGGGCCGGGGGTGCTCCGCGGGCCCGTCCCCGCCGGCGGCCGGCTCGGCGGGGCTGTCGGCCCCGGCCTGGCCCGGCGGGGCGCTGCCCAAGCCCCTCACGGCGGGCGCGGGGCCCGGGAGGACCGGCGGGGGCACCGCGGTGTTTCTGGGCGGGGGCAGCGCCGCGAAAAGCCCCCGGGCCGGGGGCTGCTCTTCTGCGGCCGGCGGGGAAGCGGGGGCTTCCTCCTCCTCGGCCGCGGGCTCCTCCGCATCGCTGTCTTCCTCGCTGCTGGCGTAGGCCACGAGGGACATGGCCCCGGGGAGGGCGGCCCTCCGCGGGCAGCAGCCGCTACGCGAGGCCGGGGATCCGCCCTCCGCAGTAGGCCGCGCCGCCGCCGCGCCTTCGGCGCCCGCAGCGGGGAGGAGCGGGAGGGCGGAGGGGAGGCTACGCCGCCATGGCGGGCCCTCCCCGTGCGGCGGCGGGGCCGCGGAGCTGGGCGAGGCGGCGGCGGCGACTCCGCGCTCCCCGGTAATGGCTGCCGGCAGCGCCCCGCTGCCCGCGCCGCGGCGGCGCCGGACTACAACTCCCGGCGTGCTCCGCGCGCGGCGCACCGCCCGCCCCCGGGGGTGCCCCGCCGCGAGGCACCACGGGAAATGTAGTCTGCGGTGCCGCGCGGTGGGAGCCCCGGGTGGGACCGGCACCGGCACCGGCACCGGCACCGGCATCGGCACCGGCACCGGGACTGGGACTGGGACTGGGACTGGAGGAGGGGGATGCGGGAAGACCCCGGGGGCACGGGACGGGATGGGGATGGGGCAGAAGATGACGGTGAGGCTGAGGAGGCGGGAGGGCCGGCTCCGCCCCGGCCAGGCCGTGCAGTTCATCGCCAAACCGAGCCCGGTGCGGTGTCCCCGGGGCACGGCCCGAGGGGTCGGGAGGCCCGTCCTGCCTTCCCATCCTCTCGTTCTGGGTCAGGAGCAGGGCTGCGAGCCCCGGTGGAGGCTGCTGGAGCAGGATGCTGGCCCGGGATGGGATGCAGGAGCCCGGCCGGGATTCCCGAGCTGCCGGGTTATCCCTCCGGCACTCCACTGACTTTGGGTTTGACTCCTTTGACCTCCTTCTGGCTTGTTCTGGCCTTAATAAGCTGCGAGCTGGGCTCGAATTTGGGTCCCCAGCACCCAGGGAAGCGATTTGCAGAGTCACCAGCACGAGTAATTAAAGGAAAATGGAGATAAACGAGGAGCGTGTCCCGAACCCTGTGTCGTTTGGAATGGTGTGAAATCCATCCAAAGCGCCCTGTGCCACCCCTCCTGCCCTGTTCTGCAGGGCCGGGGAGTGTTAAAAATACAGTATTAAAAATAGGCATGGGGGCCTCGGGGAGCAGGAGGGATGGGGCTGCAGGGAGCTGGGACACTGGAGTTGTGTTTTCCCTCATTTTTCCATGGCCAGGATGAGGGCAAAGCCAAGCACAAGGACACTGAGGAAGAGGAGGAAGGTGTCCCTGTGGCCACAGGGCTGGGCTGGCTCACAGAAGGTCCCAACTGCACCAGCCTCTCTTCAGGAACCCCTTTCTGTCACAGTGTCCATGTGTTCTCCAACCCCTTTCCCTGGGAACGTGGGTTCCATGTCCACCAGAAACACTGGGACGTTGTCTTGGCTGTGACACACGTGTGTGTGTGTGGCCACTTGTAGGGTGAACCCCTTGTCATGGGGGTCTGAACCTCAAAGGATTCACGGAGCTGTCCAAGCCCTTTCTCTTCACAGATGCGCTCACCAAATCCAGTGGAAGCCAGAACAGAGATGTGGATTTTTGTGGGATTTTTATGGATCAGGCCCCTCATTGCTGTCACTTTCCCAACCAAACACCCCTTGGGCTCATCTAGAATCATAGTTTGGGCTGGAAGTGACCTTAAAGATCACTTGGGCTGGAAGTGACCTTACAGATCATCTAGTTCCTCCTGCCATCCCCAGGATGGGTTGGGGTCTCCCCAGTGGAGTTTTTTCCCCCACTCCTTCATAAGCACCTAGGTTTATAAATTTTTAGGATTTAGGAAAGGAAACAGATGATTCCCTGAGAAGCACAGAGTGGTTCAACCACCCTGAGCTCCAGAGTAAGGCCGCCCTCATCATCTGCCAAGGAAAACCCACAAGGACCTTGATGGGGAGAGGAGGGACCCAGTTTAAACAAGGTCCAGCTCCTGCTGTGCAGAAGGAGGGAGGAATTCTTGTTTCCCTCGGCGTTTGTCCATTTATCTATTGAAGGTGGAGATTCCTCAAGCCTGGTCTCACCCCGGGGCAGCAGAATCCTGCTGTCAGCTGTGATTATTTATTTGTGTTACTTTTGCGGCTCGTTAGCAGAAATTAAGCCAAGGAAAGCACAACAGGAATGGAAGGAAAAGAGCCCAGCCCTGGAACCCCGCCTGCCAGGTCAGGGTGGAGGTTCTGGTCTTGCAAATTAATCTCTGTTTAATTTAATCCCAGGTGTTTGGTTGCAGGAGGGGCCCGGCTCCAACCCCTCACCCTGATGGGGACACCAGTGCCTGAGTTTGGTCTGAAACTGGGACCAAGGTGATTTATTTACTCCTCTGGTGACTGTCACCCTGTAACCCCACACTAAGGCTGCCCAGGACCCCAAATCCCTCCCCAGGCACCCAGAGATTTCCCTACACATTTAATTCCATGCCCCCTGAGCAATCCCGGGATCTCCAACATCCCTGCAGAACAGGAGGCCCTGGGTGGGCTCCAAATGCTCCCAATCCTTGATTTTTTTGCCTCCTGCTCCTACCACGCATTCAGCTGCAGCCAGGATGTGGGATTTTGGGGATGCTGCTACACTGGGTTTACACCACTTTACACTGGGGTTTATACTGCTGTTGCGGCGTTTTATACCAGGTTTGCACGAGTTTTACACAGTTATAAATGGTTGACAACACTTACTGTGCTGGTTTACACCAGTTTTGCACTATTTTGCACCAGTTTTGCCCTGCTTTAACGTAGGTTTGCATCGGTTTCATACTCTTACACCGCTTTTGCACTGTTTTGCACCAGTTTTTACACCACTTTTGCACTGTTTTATGTGGGTTTACACCAGTTTTGCACTGTCTTACATTATTTTACAGGTGGTTTGTACTCGTTTACACCAGTTTTGCACTGTTTTGCATGGTTTTACACCGGGTTTGCATTGTCTTACACCTGTCTTGCATGGGTTTACAGTGGTATTGCAGTTTTATATGGTTTCACACCCATTATGCGATGTTTTACACCAGTTTTGCACCGTTTTGGCACTGTTGCACATCAGTTTTGCACCAGTTTTAAATGGGTTTACACTGGTTTTGCACTATCTTACACCATTTTTAAAATATTTTACACCGCTTTTGCATTGTTCTACATAGTTTTCCACCTGTTTT
The DNA here is from genome assembly GCA_035222235.1 of Margarornis squamiger. Lineage (NCBI taxonomy): Eukaryota > Metazoa > Chordata > Aves > Passeriformes > Furnariidae > Margarornis > Margarornis squamiger. The sequence continues at coordinate 2,400,410 of JAWWTY010000068.1, read as the reverse complement.
GCACTGGCTTATGCTGTTTTTACACTGGTTTACACTCATTTTTTTCTTTGTTTTATGATTTTAAATGAGTTTTGTACTGATGGACACTAGTTTTGTACTGTTTTACATCGGTTTTGAACCGGTTTTGCATTTATCTTGCACAGCTACACACCAGTTTTGCACTATTTTACACTGATCTTGCACAGCTTCACACCAGTTTTGCAACGTTTTACATTGCTTTTGCATGGGTTTACTTCGATTTTACAGCAGTTTTATACCATTTTGCACTGTTTTACATTGATCTTGCACAGCTTCACAGCAGTTTTGCACCATTTTACAATGATTTTGCATGGCTTTACTCTGATTTTACACCGGGTTTACACCATTTTGCACAGTTTTACATTGATTTTGCACTATTTTGCATCGATTTTGCACTATTTTACATCGATTTTGCACTATTTTACATTATTTTTGCACTACTTTACATTGTTTTTGCACTATTTTACTCTGATTTTGCACTGTTTTACATCGATTTTGCACTTTTACATCGATTTTGCACAGGCTTACACCTGTTTTGCACTGTTTCATATTGATTTTGCACAGGCTTACACCTGTTTTGCACTGTTTCACATTGCTTTTGCACTATTTTACATTGCTTTTGCACTGGTTTACATCGATTTTGCACTATTTTACACTGATTTTGCACAGGCTTACACCGGTTTTACACCATTTTGCACCGGTTTATATTGATTTTGCACAGGCTTACACCGATTTTGCGCTGGTTTACACTGATTTTGCACTATTTTACATTGATTTTGCAGTTTTACATTGATTTTGCACTGTTTCACATTGCTTTTGCACTATTTTACATTGATTTTGCACAGCTTTACATCGATTTTGCACTAGTTTACAACGATTTTGCACAGGCTTACACCGGTTTTACACCATTTTGCACTGGCTTATATTGCTTTTGCACTATTTTACACCGATTTTGCACAGGCTTACATCGGTTTTACACCATTTTGCACCGGTTTATATTGATTTTGCACTATTTTACATTGATTTTGCAATATTTTACATCGATTTTGCACAGGCTTACACCATTTTGCACTGGTTTACATTGATTTTGCACTATTTTACATTGATTTTGCACTATTTTACACCGGATTTTGCACTATTTTACATTGATTTTGCACTATTTTACATTGATTTTGCACAGCTGTACATCGATTTTGCACTGTTTTACACAGATTTTGCACAGGCTTACACCGGTTTTACACCATTTTGCACTGGCTTATATTGCTTTTGCACTATTTTACATTGCTTTTGCACTATTTTACACCGGATTTTGCACTATTTTACATTGATTTTGCACTATTTTACATTGATTTTGCACAGCTTTACATCGATTTTGCACTGTTTTACACCGATTTTGCACAGGCTTACACCGGTTTTACACCATTTTGCACCGTTTCACGTTGACTTCGCCCTGTTTCCCACCGATTTTGACACGGACCGCTTTCGCACCGAACCCCTCCGTTCCCACGGGGAGCGCACGGCCGGCCGTCCCTCCCGGTGCCACCCCGGCGCATCGTGCCATGTCGCCGCATCTCGTGACACGCCCGGGGCTGGCAGCACCGCCACCCCCAGGGCCACCTGCGGCCGGGGGGGACATTCCCACCCCTCCCCGCCCGGGGTTTTTTGGGGGCGGGCGGTGGGTGGGTGTGCGCGCCCAGGCAGCGCTGCACGAACCTCCGAGCGCATCCACCACCACCAGCAGCAGGAGGAGGAGGAGGAGGAGGAGGAGGAGGAAGGGGAAGGGAAGAGAAGGGAAGGGAGGGAGGAGTGGGGGGGGTGGGTGGCGGAGGGAGGGAGCAATTGAATTTCAAACACAAACAACCGCATGGGGCTCGGGCCCTCCGCCGCCGCGCCGCGCCGCCGCTGACCCCGCGGCCGCCGCCGCCCGTCGGGGGGGCAGAGCAGCCGCTGCCTCCCCGCCTCCCCCCTCGGATTAGGGAGGTGGTTTTTTATTTTTTTCTTTTCGTGGTGTGCTTTTTTTTTTTTTTGGGGGGGGGGCTAATCCCCTGCCTCGCCGGGTTTTGCCTCCCAAACTTCATCCCCAACCCCCTCCTCCTCGTCCTCCTCCTCCTCTCCCCCCCTCCCCTTCCCGCCCGCCCCCCCCGCCGGTCCCGGGAGGAGCCGCCAGCCAAGATGTCCCGGTCCAACCGGCAGAAGGAATACAAATGCGGGGACCTGGTCTTCGCCAAGATGAAGGGTTACCCGCACTGGCCTGCCCGGGTAAGGAGCCGGGGAATGGGGAGGGGGCGCGATGGGACCCACCGGAGCCCCCCCCCTCGGTGCTCGCCCCGGTGCTCCCCCCGTTGCATAACGCGGGCGGGGGGGGGGGAGCGCACCGGGGTCAGGCTGCCCCCGTGGAGCGGCGGGGCAAGGGGGGCCACGTCGGGGTCAGGCTTCACCCCCCCAGCCCCCGCTGCCACCGGGGGCATCCAACTTTGCCGGCACCTTATGTAAGGCCGGGCCCGGCGGGTTACCCGGTACCGGGGTTTGGGTGGGCAGGCGCTTTCGGGTCATTTCGTTGGGTTCGGAGGGGTTTAATGTGTTGGAAACAACGTCCCGGGCTCCCCCGTGCCCCTTTTGTGCTGTTTATTCATTTCCCTCCGGGGGGGCGGGTCACGGGTGGGGACCGCGTGGCTTCTGCCACCGCGTGGGAGCGGGGACCCCCCCCTCGGGGCCGGACGGTCACCGGGGCCACATCCTGCACCGGGACACGAGGCCAGGCCGCCCCGGGGCGACCCCCCCGGTGTGACCCCCCCACGGTACCGGGAGGTCTCCTTCCCACGTGGGGCCGCACCACGACCCCCATCCCGCTCCACTGCGAGACCCCGGGCAGGGGACGGGGCGCTCGCGTTCTGCTTCGCCGGTGATTTGGGGCAGACCGGGGCTGGGGAGGGGGTTCATCCAAACGCCCCCGGCCCTGTCCTCGCCGGCAGGTCCCCGGCCGTGTGCCCCGGCTCTGCGTGGCCTTACCTCTCGCCACGGGAGCCAGAGAGGTGCCAGCGCTCGCCAGGAGTTCGGCTTTGGAAAATCGATATAATTACCGAGGACTTAGGACGGGGAGGGGAGTGGGGGCGGGGGCGTCGGGGACCCACCATGTGCCGGACCCGCCACTGTCCCCCGGCCCCCTCCAGTGTCCCCCGGCCCCCACGGGAGCCTCGCTGTGCCGGTGTGGGGGTCCCTGAGCGCCTTGGGGTGGGGTGGGGGGTCAGTGCCATGAGCCCCCGGGGATGGAGCCCCCTCGCCCAGAGCCATCGGGGCTGAGTCCTCCCGCGGGGAGCTCTGGCTGCACAACACGGCGCTGGTTATTTTTAAGCGGTTGATGATGCAGTTTAAAATTTCCTTGGAGTGTTTCCCCCCACCCCCCCCTTCCCTCCGCTCCCGGCCTTGCTGCAAAGGGCGCTGGGGCCGCCTGGAAACCCCAAATTGGGCGGAAAAGGGGAGGAATGGCGCGGTGGGCTTTAAAGCCCGAGGATCCCCCCCGTCCCCCCCATCCCCTCCTCCTTCCCCTCCCGGGTTTGAATAACTTTTGTTTGGTTTGTCGGGTTCTGGCGGGGAGGCCGGGAGGGGGTTGGGAGCCGCTCGGATTTGGCACTGGCCTCCCAACGCGCATTTGAAAGCGGCTTTGCGAGGAGGAGCCAGAGGGATCCCTGGGAGCCCGGCGCCTGCTTCCACCGCCGCCTGCTTTTCCACCGCCTGCTTTTCCACCACAGCCTCTCTCCCGGGGCCCGGGGGAGGCAGCGATGCTCCCCCGGGCCCCCAGCACAGACCCGCTGCCTCCTCCTCCTCCTCCACCCGTGTCATCCCGGCGGGGTCCGGCCCCGGTGCCCAAAAAAGCCCTTCCGACGGCTGCCCCCGCCGGGGGTGATGCCGGGTCGGGACTCGCAGCCTCGTGCCGGGCTGAGCTCCCGGGGACCGAATTAGCGCCCGCCTGTGCCCGGGCACCGCTCGGGTTTCACGCCCCGCTCGGCTCCCAGCGCTGCTTTCCCTGCCACCATCATGGCAGGAGCTGCTGGGGCGGGCAGGGAACAGGTTTTTCCCCGCTCTGGGGCAGCCCTCCCTGAGCCCGAGGGGTGCTGGTGGGACCGGGGGGGATTTGGGGTGCAGCCCTCCCCTTGGTGACTAATGGGCCGGGGGGAAGCAGGCAGGGTTTGCCCGTGACTAATCAGGTGTTGTGATGAAACGTTACCCGGCCACGCGTGGCGTTCGCTGGGATATTTGTTTCCAGCCAGGTGTGGCTGGAGCAGAGAGATACGGGCCAGGGAAGAAATGGAGGGGGGAGCCGGTGGCACTGCCAGGCGGGATTATTCCCCATGCCCATTCCCTGAGGTTGGTGCCCAGCACCGTCCCCCAACACCAGCAGCTCAGGCCCTGCCTCCAGGGGAAACCTTTCCCTGAAAGGGGCAGTGTTAAACAGAGGGGAAACTGAGGCATGAGAGCAGGGAGATGAGTTGTCAGTGCCTGGAGGAGGATCCCTGCCTCCCTCTTCCCCTTGCTCCATCTCTGCAGGGTCCCTGATGCAGGACCCTCGCTTCCACCTGCCTGTCGGTGCTTCCCAGTGGCTCAATCTGCAGCCTTTCTTCCCTACAGCCCTTTGGGACAGCATGAGAGCGTGGCAAGGGACAGAGCACCACCCATGGTGGTCCCAGCATCACTGGCCTCCCCCTCTCCAAGCACCTCCTGTTCCCGTGGCTGAGTGCGTGGTGGGCTCAGGATCCTGCCAGCCAGACCCTTTGGATCAGACTCCGGTTATTTTGCTGCCCAGTGCCCAGCCCGGTGCTGGGATGGGGCCCAGCGATGGGCCCAGTGCTGAGGGAGCCCCGGGAGGGTGGGTACAGCTGTGAGACTTGGGGATGCCACAGGCCCCCCAGCCCGGTGTGTGTCCCCCACCACATGCTTCATCAGCCACGTGTGACCCACATGTGTTAATTCCATTAATTCCCCTTCCTGACAGCCAGCTCCCTGCTCCGGCCTTGTCCTGCATTGGGGGAAACTGAGGCAGGGAGGGGGCTCCCAGTGTGGAGTGGCTGTGTCCAGCCGTGTTCCATGGACCAGTTGCAAAGGTGAAGTGCAGAGGTTGGGGGCAGAGTCCAGAGCCGGGTACGTGCCTGTCCCTCCCCTGCCACGCTCCAGAGCTTCCCCTCCCGGGGGACCTGTCCCACCTCTTGTTTTCAGGCCCCCCCAAGCCCCTGGGACACAGAACCCCAGGCCAGGCCTGGCTGTGACACCAGTGTCGTTTGCAGGAGCTGATGGGGGGACAGCAATAGGCACTGTGGACTTTACCCCACCACCACAGCCCTGTCACCCCCCTCTTCCCCCATCCAGCGAGTGACAGGGATGGACAAACAGATGTCGGGCGCGATGGTGCCTCGAGCTCTGGGGCATTTTGGGCAGCCCAAGGTGCCTCTGGAAGGGTGAGGAGTCTCCAAACAGCCAAGGCCCTTGTGGCCAACATGCTGTGGGCACCATGCGTCCCCCTGGGGTTTTTGGGTGGGTTCGCGCCTGCCTGTGCTATCGGTGTCCCCACCAGGGTGTCATCCACTTCCCCCATGTCCCCACGCCCCAGTCCCCACCTGCTCTCACAGATAGAGCCACCGAGTCCCCTTGGGGTGCAGGAGGGGCCGATAAGGGTCTGATGCTGGTGGGCACAGGCTGTGTGGGGGATCCCAGTGGCTGGGGGTGATCCAGGCTTTCCCCTGCCCCACGCCCTCAGCCAAGGATAGTTCCTGGCCTGGGCTTGGGCAGCAAAGGGCTCAGGGACACAGTGCTGTGTGCCAGCCATCCCTGTTCCTGCTGCCCTCAACATTGTGTGTGCCACCTTTTCTCGGGGACGGAGGTTTGGAAACTTGCTGAGGAATGGCACAGCCAGGGGGTCTCCATCAGGGTCCTGGCACTGAGGGGCTCCGGTGCCCATGTGCTTAGGACTCGGGCTGGCGGAGCCTTTGCCACATTGTCCCAGGAATGACCTGCAGGCATGAGGCCTTTGGGAAGCAGCATCCCCTGGTGGGGCTGGGCTGGGCTAGTGGCCGCCCCTCTGAGTCACATCTCCTCCTCCTTCTCCTCCTCCTCCGCCGTCGGTGCCACGCGGGGACAGAGCTGCTGCTCCCAGCTGCCACCATGGGCTGGGGTCCTGCTGGGGACTGGCGCCAGGGACAGACTGACCTTTGCACCTCCAGAGACCATCCCTGCTCCTGGACTATCCCTGTGCCTGTGGGGAGCAGGGGGTAATGGGACATTGGGGCAGAAGAGTGCTGGTAGCCCCAGAGTGCTGAGTGGAGGCACATCACCAATCCCAAAACATGCCCTGGATCCAAGAAGATAGGTGCAGGATGGCCTGGATGCCCCGAACCACGTTTGGGCTGGGGGGATGGCAGAAAGGTGCATCCCACCCTGGAAGGGGATATCACACCAACCATCCACTGTGTCCCAGTGCCTGCACAAGAGCCCCTTGCCAGTGTCCTCTCACCTGGCTGGCCCCAGGGCTGTGCCAGCATTGCCTCTTGGCACAGAGGCACGTGTTGGTTTCATTCCCAGCTCTGGGAATGAAACCAGGAGAAACCCTCAGCCAGGTCTGCCCTCCATTGCATTTGGACAGGTTGGTGACACTCTGGGAGGAAGGGAGGAAAAAACTCCAGTGTCAGGAGTCCTGTCTCCGGCACCCTGGCCCTGCTGGCTGGGGAAACCGAGGCTTGGCGAGCCAGGGGGGTCGTGGTGCCTTAGGAAAGGTTGTGCCGTGAGTCAGCAGAGCGCTGGGAATGGGACCCAGCACCCCTGGCCACTGGCGCCGGCACCATCCAGCCTGGTGACATGCTGGTGCCTGCCCCGAGACCCCCATCCGCATCCTCCTTCGGCTCCTTCCACCTCCCTTTGAGGCTTTCTCGGGGAATTTATGGCTGCTGGCTGCAGGGGGGGTTATTTTTAGACGCTATAAAAAGCAGCCGGAGTTGCTTTCGCTCCGTTCTCGCTTGGCGCCTCGGGATTATTCACGCTCGGTGGAGCAGCACCTGCCCATGGGGTTGGCACCGGCTGCTCACTGACCCCACAGCCCTCGCTGGGCTGTCCCTGTGTCTGGTGACCCCGTTTTGACTGGGGGGTCCCGGCAGCACAATGGTGTCCCCTCGGGCACCCTGATGCCTACGCCCCAGGCTGGGGGTGACGCCTCCGGCTGCGCTGGCACTGCCGGCAGCGCCTGAATTTGCTGAGTGTGTCTGAGTTGGTCTAGACAAGAGCTTACTGGGGTGGGGGTGGTGGTGGGAGAAGAGGACCCCTGTGACTCTGCTCTGGTGGGCATGGCCACTTGTTCCATTGGGCACTGTCTCCAGCCAGTGGGTGAATTCCCAAGGAATCACGTTCTCCTCCCTCCTCAGACACTGCCTGTCGGTGGGACACCAGGGTGGGGGGATATCCTGATGCCTGGGGAGCCTTGGGAGGCTCTGCACTTCCCTCTCAGCCCATCCTTTGTGTTGAACAGATTGATGAGATGCCAGAAGCTGCAGTAAAATCCTCCTCCAATAAGTACCAAGTCTTCTTCTTCGGGACCCATGAAACGTGAGTGGGAGCCGGGGCTGAGGGGGTGCTGATGGGGTGGGTGACCCCGGGGATTTGGGAGAGACCCCCTGGCTGCCACCCCTCACTGCTTCCCCCTCTGGCGCAGGGCATTCCTGGGGCCCAAAGACCTTTTCCCCTACGAGGAGTGCAAGGAGAAGTTCGGAAAACCCAACAAGCGGAAAGGGTTCAGTGAAGGTTTGTGGGAGATTGAGAACAACCCCACAGTCAAAGCCTCTGGCTACCAGGTGGGTCACAAGCTGGAGTGCCACTTTCTCCGCCCATTCCCCCTTCCCCAGTCCCCTCTGTTGAACCCCTTGTGCCTCCCCAGCCCACCCAGAAGAAGAGCTGCCCCGAGGCAGCCGAGCGGGAGCCAGATGGGGATGGGGAGAAGAAGGGCAATGCCGAGGGCAGCAGCGACGAGGAGGGGAAGCTGGTGATCGATGAGCAGTCCAAGGACAAGAACGAGAAAGCCGGGATCAAGAGGAAAGCAGAAGATGCTTTGGAGGTAGCAGGGGGTGGGAAATCCTGGGAATGGGGACCTGGGTGAGGGGGGCCAGGCTGAGCTGAACTCCCTCCACCCAGGACTCCCCCAAACGCCCCAAGGATATGGAGGCACAGGAAGGGGAGAAGAAGGTGGACAACGAAGAGGCCCCGAAGGAGGAGCCCAAACCCAACCCAGGTGAAGGGGAGAAGAACAGCGATGCTGCCAACGCACCGGACACCAACGAAGCCAAGCAGGAGGGCAAGGAGGAGGTCAGAGACCACAAGGAGAGGTGAGGGTGGCGTGATGACCTCCATCCCCCAGAGCTGGGCTCCTCCTGCCCTGCCTCAGGCCTGGGGGACACCCCTGGCAGCCTGGGGTGTGACCAAGTGCCCAGCTCTGTTCTTGGCCCCCACAGCCTGTAGCAGCTTCCCTGGAGAGCTGATCCTTCCCTGCTGGCTCCTGGGTGCTGCCCCGCGTTGCCCTTGCTGGCTCGTCGCGTCTGGAGCTCCTGGACGATCAGAACCGACCCCCAAAATGAAATTTCAAAAGAAAAAAAAGAAAAAAAAAAAAACCACACAAAAAAAGAGAGAGAGAGAGGGAGAGAGAGAGGAATGCAGAGGAGCCTGGTACCGACCCCGAGAGCCTGCCCTGCTGCGGGCGAACGCTTTGTATTAGTGATTCCTCGGGGCTGAGCAGTTGATTTGAAATAAAAGCGATTCTTGCCTTTTTAAAATGCTTTTGGGCCCTGGGTTGGCCCCTGCCCCCCACCTCGGGTGGTTTGAGGACCCTTTGGGCTGCCCAGAGTTGGGGGGGGCAGCTGCTGGAGGGGCTCTGGCAGCTCCAGGGTGTGGGGCTGGAGCACATGGATCTTGGGAGAGAGCTGGGGCTGGGACAGGGACAAGGAAAGGGCCATGGGGAGGTTTTGGAGGTGAGATGTTTAATAGAAACCGTGCAGTTGTGGAATATCCTGAGCTGGAAGGGACCCACAAGGGTCGCTGAGCCCTGGTCCTGCACAGGACACCCCAAAATCCCAAGCACTCCTTGACCTACGGAATAGTGGAATCGTACAATAACCTGACCTGGAAGGGACCCATCAGGATCATCGAGTCCAGCCCAAAATCGCACCAGTGCCCCCAAGAGCATTCCCCAAATGCTCAGGGCCATGAGCCCTGCCCTGTTCCACATGCACAACCCTGTGGGCAGTGGCCAGCCCGGGGAGGGGGGGATTTGGCCGTGCCCTGCTCCCCACGGAGGGGACAGCGGGGACCCCCACGGTGTCCCCAGGTCCAGCCCCGGGGACGAGCAGGGCAGCAGCAGAAAATGGAGCCGTGGCCAGGCGCCAGCCCCGGCGGGACTACAGCTCCCGGCAGCCGCTGCAGGGCGGGCCGGGTGGCAGCGGGGGCTGCAGCGGGGATGGGGCGGGGGTCGCAGGGACCGGGGTCACCGGGAGGGGGCACACAGGGAAGGGGTGGGCGACGGGACTACAGCTCCCGGCGTGCACCGCGGCGGGACTACAGCTCCCGGCATGCCCCGCGCAGCGCTCCGCAGCGCCCCCCAGTGGGGCCGCGCGTCACCGGCAGAGCCACGCCTCTACATCGCCACGCCCCCTGTAGGCCCCGCCCCCGGCGCGCGGGACGCCCACGTGAGTGGGTGGGGGGGAGACGGGACCATTTTTGGGGGTCTGCGGGGCCCTTTTGGGGTGTGTGGAGGGCTCTGCCGCGCCTTGGCTCCCTTTGTGGGCAGCGAGGGCTCTGCCGGACGCCTCGGAGGCGTTTCCGGCGGTCGGGGGGGTCTATGGGGGAGCTTTGGGGGTGAAGGGGACTGCGGGATCCGCGCGTCCCTTTAGGGGTGGGAAGGGGGGTCTGCTGGGGCCTGGCGCCTCTTTGGGAGCGGGGGGTGTTCCGACGGGGTTTGGGTCCCCCTTGTGGGTTAGGGGGGTCTGCGGGGTTCCTGGGTGATCTTTGGGGGTGGCGGGGGGTCTGTGGGATCACTGGCTCCCCTTTGGGGGTCTTTGGGGGACTCTACAGGATCTCTGGATCCCCTTTTAGAGATGGGGGTTTCTGCGGGACCTCAGCACGTCCTTTGGATGAGGGGTGCCCTGCGGGATCCCTCTGGGGAATGGGGTCCTTTGTGGGACCCCTGGGTCCTCTTTGGGGGTAGGGGGGCTCTTCCGAGTGTTGTGACCTTTTTGGGAGGGCTACTCTACAAGACATCTGGATCCTCTTTGTGGGGGGGGCTCTGCCAGGGCTTGGATCCCCTTTAGGGGTGGGGGGCTCCACCGACCCCCTGTATCCCCCCTCCCCGCGGGGGAACAGGCCCCCCCTGACCCCACAACCCCCAGCACCATGCGACTCTCGGCCCTGCTGAACGCGGCACGGACACGGCTGCCCATGGGGTACCGCCACGGGACGTGGCCCCCCGACAGCACGGCCGCCCGGCTCCGGAACCCCCCCGGGAAGCGCCGCCGCAAGATCTTCGTGGAGCCCATTGCTGAGGACGACTGGAAGGTGTTTTGGGGTGACACGGTGAGTTTCCCCCTCCCCAGGGCCCCCCTGGGCTGGTGGCCAGGCTGGGGGTTTCACCTCTACCCCCTCTCTCCACCACAGGTCCAGGTGCTGACTGGGAAGGACGCAGGAAAGCAGGGGATGGTCACCCAGGTCGTGCGAGCCCGTAATTGGGTTGTGGTGGAAGGACTGAACACGGTGAGGCTGGGGGGATTAGGGGGGGTTTCTGGGGGGTGGCTGGGGAGGCCAGGGGGGTCATGGGCTGTCCGTGACCCCACATCCCTTTGCAGCACTACCGTTATGTCAACCGCACGGCCAAGTACACCGGGACCTACATCGCCAGCGAGGCGCCGCTGCTGCTCAGCCAGATCAGCCTGGTGGACCCCGAGGACCGGTAATGTCTGTGGGGGGACTGAGGGGACCCCGCTGCGAGACTCCCCACACCATCCTGCTCCCCACCAACGCCGTGTGCCCGCAGGAAGCCGACGGAGGTGGAGTGGAGGTACACGGAGGAGGGCGAGCGCGTCCGCGTGTCCCTGCGCAGTGGCCGCATCCTGCCCGTGCCCCCGCAGCCACGCCGGGATGGTGTTGTCCCCGAGAACTGGATCGGTGAGTGGGGCTGCAGGAAGGCTGGGGGGCACACGGGGAAGGCCTGGGGGGCTCAGTGCTGTCCCCCTGCCCGCACAGATGGCCCCAAGGACACTTCGGTGGAGGACACACTGGCCAAGACGTATCGGCCGTCCTTGAAGACCTTTGAGGAGGAGATCATGGATGCCATGGGGATTGTGGAGACACGTCGGGCCAAGAAATCCTACTGGTATTAACTGGGGGGGCCAGACCCACCCCAGGCCAGGCTCTGCAATAAACACACCCCTTGGTTTTCTCTGTTTGCATGGCACTTTCGGCGCAGCCCTTACACACTCACATCCAGCGCTGGGCAGTACAAATCCCAGGTTTATTGTGGTCTGTGCCCAGGGCCAGGGGGGGCTCTGCCCCTCCCTTGGGGGCTCTCAGCCCCCCAGGTCCTCATCTGCACTGCTGTCCCCATCCTCGCTGTCCTCATCCAGCCCAGCCAGAGCCGTGTCCAGCGGGGTCCGCGCAGCCACGAGCACCAGGTTCCGTGGGGAGAACCGTGGGTTGAACAGGGGCACGAGGGCACAGTGGAATCCTGGGAGAGAGGAGAGAGTGGGTCGGGAGGATCAGAGGAGAGGGAGGCTCAGGAAAGGAGAGGGGGAGGGTCCAGAGGGAGGAGAGGGAGAGTTGGGAGAGAGGAGAGAGAAGGTCAGGAGAGGGGAGGGTTGAAGAGAGGGTTGGAAGAGAGGAAAAGGAAGGTTCAGAGAGAGGGAGAAAGACTGGGAGAGAGAGGGCCTGGAGAGTGGAGAAGAAGGGTTGGGGGAGAGGAGAGGAGGGACAGGACAGAAGAGAGGGAGGTTCAGGGAGAGAAGGATGGTTGGGAGAGAGAAAAAAGATGAGAGGGAAGGTTGAAGAGAGGAGAGGGAAGATTGGAGAGAAGGTTGGGAGAGGATCAGACTGAAGAGAGAAAGGGTCGGGAGAGGAGAAGGGGAGGGTCTGGAGAGAGAAACAGGATCAGAAGAAAGGAGACTGGAGAGTGAGGATTGGGAGAGAGGAGAAGGAAGGTGCGGATAGTAGGAGGGTTGCAAGAGAGAGGGTCAGGAGAGGAGACGGAGCCTCTGGAGAAGGGAGACGGAGAGCCAGGAGAGGAGAGGGGGCCAGGAGAAAAAGGGAGGATTGAGAGAGGAAAGAGATGAGAGGGAGGATTGAAGAGAGAAGGTTGTGAGAGAGAAGAGGATGAGTTCAAAGAGAGGGAGGGTCTGGAGAGAGGATCAGAGTAAGGAGGAAGGTCAGCAAGAAGAGGGAGGGACTCGGGAAAGGAAAGGGGGAGGGTCCAGAAAGAGGACAGTGAGCGTTGGGAGAGAGGAGGGGGAAGGTCAGAAGAGAGAGGGTCCCGAAAGAGGAGGAGGGTTGGGAGAAGGTAAAGCGAGGGCTGGGAGAAGGGAGAGAGGGTCAAGGAGAGGAGAAGGAAGGTTGTGAGAGGTTGCCCTGCCCATGCCCACCTCGCTCACGCAGGTACAGCAGGCGGTCGAGCAGCACGAGGGTCTCCACAACAGGTGCCAGGAGCTGCCCCAGGGTGCAGAACGCGACCACCTTGTGCTGCTGCTCCAGCATGGCCTCCACAGCCCCTGAGTCCAGCGGGACCCTCGCAGGATCCAGCCCTGCAAGGGGCAGCCCCAGGCGGGCGTATCTGGGAGGGAACCATCACACAGGGGGCTGAGGGGATCCCAGGAAGGGGTTCCCCGTCCCCAAACTCACAGGAGAGGATGCAGAAGGGTGTTCCCCTCCCCAAATTCTGGAGGGTCCCAAAAGGGGGGGTCCCCCTTCCACAAACTCATGGGGCCCAGAAGGGGACACAGAAGGGGCTCCCCCATCCCCAAACTCATAAGGAGGGTCCAAAAAGGGGTCCCCCCTCCCCTATCTTACAAAAAGCCATGAGGGGACGCAGACAGGTGTTCCCCTCCCCAAACACACTGGGGCCCAGGAGGGGATGCAAAAGGGGCTCCCCCCTCCCCAAACTCATGAGGAGGGTCCCAGAAAGAGGTCCACCTCCCCAATCTTATGAGAGGCCACGAGGGGATGCAGAAGGGTGTTCCCCTCCCCAAACTCATTGGCGCCCACGAGGGGATGCAGAATGGGGTCACCTATCCCCAAACTCACAAGGTGGTCCTAGAAGGGGGTCCCCCCTCCCCAAACTCACTGAGGGAAGCTGAGGGTGTGTGCCTTCCTGCCTGTCTGCACGCCCAGGTGCCTCTTGCCAGGGTGGGTGTTGCAGATGAGGCTCTCGAGGACAGCTCGGTAGCAGTGGGCACGCAGGTGGGTGCTGCCCCTGCGCAGCCGCCCCTCGTACTCCTCCAGTGCATGGCAGGCAGCCTCCCGTGCCCGGTACGACAGCTGGTGGCCTGGCAGCGCCGCCACCGAGGTGCTCAGGGGGTAGCCTGGCTGGGGGCAGCCAGGGGGCTGCGGGGCTGTGGACAATTTCATGTAGCAGCAGCCCACCGAGGCCACGGCGGCCACGGCAGGGCTGCGGGCAAAGTGGCGCAGTAGGGCCGGGCTGAGGTCCCCGCAGGCGTGGAGCCCCGTCACCAGCACCCGCCCCCCATCCTCGGACCCGCCCGGGCCCCCCAGAGGGTTCTGGGCGGCAGGGCCAGGCCCTGGCGGGTCAGGGGGCAGCAGGAGCTCCCCCCAGGGTGCTGTGGGGTCCAGGTGCCCAGGCACGTGGCGTGGGGCACGGGGGGTGAGGGGACGCAGGGGGCGGCGCCGGGGGGGGTTCGGGCAGTGCCGGGAGTGCCCTCCGTGCCCTGTGCCCCCTTTTTTTTCCAGCTCCCTCAGCAGTTCCTGGTCGAAGCGCTCAGCCAGCCCGGCCAGGCGGCCGTCACTCTCCACTGCAGTGACTGACAGGCCGAGGCCGAAGGACAGGAACCGAGAGAGGTGGCCCTGGCAGGAGGGGACATGCGCTCAGCTGTGGTGGGGGGATCACCCCATACCCCACCCTGTGTCCTTCTGCTCTTACCTGCCCTGCTCCAACATCCACCACACGCTCGCAGCCCGTGGCCTGGCTCAGGCGCTGCAGCAGCTGCGGGGAGAAAGGGGTGTTTGGGGGGCTGGGGGGAGCTGGAGGGTCGTGGGGGGGATTCAGGGGGGCACCCACCTTGCCCAGGCGCTGGATTTCGTGCTGCTTTTTGGGCTTGACGTGGCGGCGCAGCAGCGGGTGCAGGTGGGGACTCTGGCACGGCAGGCGCGGGGATCCCCCCAAGTGGCCCCGGGGGAAGGCGAGGGCCCGGGCGGCGGCGGCGAAGGCCAGGAGGGACAGGGGCCAGGCAGCCCCAGGCCCCCCATGTCCCCCCAGGAGCCCGGCCAGCTGCTCGGGGGTGGCACCGGCCAGGGCGGGCTGCCAGGCTGGGGGAAGCTGCGCCCACAGCCCCTCGGTGAAGAAATCCTGCGGGGACAGGGGGTGTTACCGCAGGGGGCATGGCCGGGGGGGCTGGGGGGATGTGGGGACACTCACGATGACGAAGGCGTCGATGAGGGGCCGGTAGAGGGTGAGGAGGCGGATGATGTCAGTGGCTCGGCGCTGCTCCGGGCGCTCCTCCAGCTGTTCCAGCGGCTGCTCTGGGTGCGGGGCGGGATGGGGGGCAGCAGCGGCCATGGCAGCCCCTGGGGGCGGCAGCAGGAGGGGATGTCAGCCTCGTTGTGACGTCACAATGGAGGTGTGACGTCACACTGCTGCTGTGATGTCACCCTGGATGTGTGACATCATCCTGGATGTTATGTCACCCTGGTGGTGTGACGTCACCCTGCGGCCATGACATCACCCCGGGACATGTCCCCTAGGACTCTGATGTCACCCCGGGACTCTGCACCCCAGCACGCTGGCTGCACCCATCAACATCCAGCGGTCACGTGACGTCACCAGAGCGTGACGTCACGTGAGCACGTGCCAAAATCCCCCCTCCCGCCGCCCCGTGACGCCACGCGGCTGTGACGTCACCCCCACCGGAGCCATGACATCATCAGGGGCCGCCACTGGTACCTGTGACGTCACCGCGCCGGCCTGGACACCGGGCAGGCCGCGCCGCCCTCGCTGGGGCAGCGCCGGCGACCTCGTGACGTCGCGACGTCACGGGATGACGTCGCGCCGCCGCCCGAGCTCCCGGCGCTGCGCGGGCTGATGACGTTACTGCCGGTAACGGGGTGGCCACGTGCTGCCCGGGGGCTTCCGGTTCCGGGGCGACAGCGGTGAGTTGGGGGGTCCCGGGGCTCCCCCGGTGTCCGTGCTGGGAGTCGCCGGTGCCGACTGGTCCCGGGTGTCCGGTGGTCCCCGGTTCTGGGATCCCCTGTGGCGGTTCTGGGGGACCCGGGTGTCCGGTGGTCCCCGGTCCCGGGGGTCCCCGGTGTTCGGGAGTCGCCGGTGCCGGGAGTCGCCGGTCCTGAGCGGCCCCGGGTGCCGGTGCTGGGGGTCCCGAGTGCCGGTGGTCCCCGGTCCCGGGAGTCGCGTGTGTTGGGGGATCTCCTGTGCCGGTTCTGGGGGTCCCAGGTGTCCTGGGGTCCCCGGTATTGGGGGATCACCGGTGCCGAGCGGTCCCGGGTGCCGGTGGTCCCCGGTTTTGGGGGTCCCCGATGCCGGGGCTCCCCCGCCGCTGAGCCGCCTCTCCCCGCCGCAGCACCCGCGCCCCGGCTCCGCCCGGTGCCGCCATGGGGGATTTGATCCTCAACGTGGACTTCGCGGCCCCCGAGCACCGCCCCAAGAAGGAACCCGGCAACAGAAAGCACCAGAGCTTCGTGCGGCGGCGGCGGGAGCTGGAGCGCCGGGGGGTCCTGCGGCAGAAGCAGCTCCCGCCCCACCCGGGCCGGGGGTCGGGGGTGGCCGGGGGGCGTCCGAGGAAGCCGCGCTCGGCCCAGGCCAGGCCGTGCCCTAAGGAGAACGGCCCCACCGCCCCCCGGCGCCCCCCGGACGGCCCCTTAAAGAGCAAGGAGAAGGGTCGGGGGGCGACTCGGGGCACTCCCGGAGGCGCTGCGGCCCTCGCGGTGGCCCAGAACGGCCCCGCAAAGAGCAAGGGGAAGGGTCGGGGGGCGACTCGGGGCACCCCCGGAGGCGCTGCGGCCCCCCCGGTGGCCCAGAACGGCCCCGCAAAGAGCAAGGGGAAGGGTCGGGGGGCGACTCGGGGCACCCCCGGAGGCGGTGCGGCCCCCCCGGTGGCCCAGAACGGCCCCGCAAAGAGCAAGGGGAAGGGTCGGGGGGCGGTGGCCAGAGCCACCGGTGCCCCCCCGGCCTCTTCCAAGCTGCTGGCCATGGACTGCGAGATGGTGGGCACGGGTCCCGGGGGTCGCACCAGCGCCCTGGCCCGGTGCAGCATCGTGTCCTACGAGGGGGACGTTGTGTACGACCGGTATGTGCGGCCCGAGGCGCCCATCGTGGATTACCGGACCCGCTGGAGCGGCATCCGCAGGCACCACATGGACAAAGCTGTGCCCTTCCGAAAAGCACAGCAGGAGGTGCCCGGGGCAGGGGAGCTCAGGGTGGGAGTGCAAGGGGTTTGGGGGTGGGGGGTGCGGAAATGGGGGTGGGAGTGCAAGGATGCTCAGCTGGTCAAGGGTTGGGACTGGAATGGGTGGGTTGCGGGGCACGGATGGGAGTGTTGGGCTGTGGGGTGGAAGTAGGGGGCTGTGGGATGAGGGATAAGAGCTGCCGGACCAAAGTAGGGGGTGCAGGTCAGGGTTTGTGGGCTAGGGGGGTGGGGGGTTTCTGGGCTGGGCCATGTCCAGCCTCTCCCCCA
>JAWWTY010000068.1:2363155-2383370 GCA_035222235.1 Margarornis squamiger | reverse complement strand
TTGTGGGGCTGGAGGTTGGGGATGCTGGACCAGGAGTGGGGGACTGGGCTCTGCAGCTCAGGGAATGGGACTGGAATGGGAGTTGGAGGGCACAGGAATGGATGTGTCAGGTTGGGAGTTGTGGGGCTGGGGTGAAGGGCTCAGGGGTGGGAGTAGGGGGCTTCAGGGTGAGGGGGGTTGGACTGGGGTGAGGGGCTGCAGGGCTGTGCTTTGTGTCTGGTGGGCTGGAGGATGTGGGGTCCGGGTGGGGGTCATGGGGCTGGGGGCATAGGGCCACAGGTGGGGGCCATGGGACCATGGTGGGGAGCACTGGGACAGGGGTGGGGGGCCAGGCTCTGCAGCTCAGGGGCTGGGGCCAGGGCTGGAGGTTGTGGGGCTGGAGTGGGGGGCTGCAGGGCTGGGAGTGAGGGGTGTGGGGCTGGGTTGCAGAGCTATGGGCCAGAGGTGGGGGTGCAGGGCAGGGCTTGTGGCCTGGGAGTGGCAGGGCTGTGGGGGAGCTGGAGGGGCTGCAGGATTGTGTCTGGTGGGCTGGGGGACACAGGGCCAGGGATGGAGGTTATGGTGCTGGAGTTTGGGGACATAGGGCCAAGGATGAGGGGTCATGGGGCTGGAGGTTGGGGATGCTGGGCCAGGAGTGAAGGGCCAGGCTCTGCAGCTCAGGGGCTGGAGGATGTGAGGATGGAGTGGGAGGTTGCTGGATGGGGGTGTTGGGCTGTAGGGCTGGGGGTGAAGGGTGTGGGGCTGGGGTGGGGAGTGTGGAACTGGAGGCAAGGTGCTGCAGGACTGGGCTTGTGGGCTGGGGGTTGGGAGCTGTGGTGGGGTTGGGCGTGGAGAGGCTGCAGGGCAAGGCTCTATGTCTCGTGGGCTGGGGCTTGAGGATGCTGGACCAGGGGAGGGGGTCATGAAGCTGGGGGTCATCGGGCTGGGAGGTGTGAGGCTGGGTGTTCTGGGGCTGGGCTCTGTGGCTGAGGGGCTGTGGGGTCCCCAGGGCTGCCATGTCCCTGCTTTCCCTCTGTAGCACAGGGATTGTCCCCCCACTGCATCCCTCCCACTCAGCCCTACATCTTCCAACCGCCCTGGCAGTGGGGCTGCTCCCTGTTCTTGTGGGGCAGAAACTTCCTATGGGGCACAGGAGACCTTATCCTCTCTCTATCCCACCCCCTCTTCCACAGGTGCTGCGGATCCTTGCCGGAAAAGTTGTGGTCGGCCACGCTATCCACAACGACTTCAAGGCGCTCCGGTATTCCCACCCCAAGGCTCTGACCCGGGACACATCCCGGATCCCGCTGCTGAACCGCCGGGGCGGATTCCCGGAGAACGTGGCCATATCCCTGAAGCGCCTCACCAAGGCCCTGCTGGACCAGGACATCCAGGTACTGCTGTCAGAGCTCCCCGGGAGCTGGGCAACCCCAAAGCTGTGCCAGGGTGACAGTGGGGAGTGGGGGGCTGTCTCTGGAGGAAGATTAGGGGGTTCATGTACCATCCAGAGCATCCCAAATTCAGCTGCTGATGCCAGTCTTGTGCTTCAGTTTCCTCTTCCCTGGATGACAGCCTCTGGTAGAGGGGACCCTCAGCTCAACTCCTGCAGCCTCAGGGGGCTTTTTCCTGCTCTTTTCTCCTTAATCTCTATGCACCTCTCCAAATCTGCCTGCACCTCTCCAAATCTGCCTGTACCCCTAAATCTGCCCATATCCCCCTAAACTCCCTGCATCTCCCCAGAGCTGCCTATACTCCTGAATCTGCCTGCATGCCCCCCTACAGTTACTTGCATCCCTTAATCTCCCTGCATCCCCCACCCAAGCTGCCTGCACCTTGCCAGAGCTGCCTGCACCCCCAAATGTGCCTTCAGCCCCCCAGAGCTGCCTGCACCCCCTAATCTTCATGCATTTCGCCATTTGAGCTGCGTGCATTGCCCCACAGCTGTCTGTATCCCCAAATCTACCTTTATCCCCAGTACTGCCTGCAGCCTCTAACCTCCGTGCACCCCAATTCTCCCTGTATTCCCCCAAATTTACCTGTGCACCCTCAAATCTTCCTGCATCTCCCCCAGTTGCCTGCACTCCCATATCTCCCTGCATCCCCCAACCCGAGCTGTCTGCACTCCCAATCCTGCCTGTAGCCCAAATTCTGCCTGCACCTGCTAATTTCCATTCGTCTCCCCACCCCATTATGCCTGAACCCCCAAATCTGCCTGCTCCCCCTGAAATGTGGAGCTGTGCCCATGTTGTGTCTGTCCCTACAGATGGGGAACAGCGGCCACTCCTCAGTGGAGGATGCCCGAGCCACCATGGAGCTCTACAAGGTGGTGGAAGAGGAGTGGGAGCAGCACCTACAACAGAACCCGGAGCAGGAGTGACACCTCCCCTAGGTGGGGCCCAAAGTGATGCCCACAGCCTGGCTGTGCATCCAGAAGGGGCCTGAAGTGACACTGAAGTGACACCCCCAGCCCGGTCTTATGCTCTGGGGGGGCCTGGAGCGATGTCCCCAGCCCGGTCCTGTGACCTTGGAGGGGCCTGGAGTGATGTCCCCGGCCTGGTCCTGTGCCCTGGGGAGGCCCAGAGTGACACCCCCAGCCTGGTCCTGGAGCGTCAGGGGCGAGCCGTGAGTGCTGAGGGGCTGGCCCATCTGTGGATGACATGGAGCCAGACGTGATGTCCCTCGACCCTGAGCCCCCAATGTGCCTTGTGCCTCTGCTCTTCTGCCCTGTCGTCCCTCAGGACATAGGGAGAGCCTGGGCCAGTGCCTTCCTGGAGGGTTGTCTTGTGTCCTGCACCCCCAAACAGCTTGGGGGGTTGCCGGGGGGCCTCGATCTGGGAGCGGCATCGGGGCACCCTGAGCACAGCCCCCTGCCCTGGAGGATTTGGGAACGGAGCAGGCTCCTTCCCCTCCACAAAACTACCTCTGCCAGCACCGGCAGCTGCCGATGTGCTCCGGGTCGCGTCGTGGGAGTGGGTGGGACTCACATCCCACGGGGAAGCTCCCACTGCGGGAGCTGCTCCCGTCCGTGGTTCCGTGCCACCTTCCTCGTTGCGAAAGGGGCCGGGAGGAGCCCGGGCACGGGGAGCAGCGTCGCCCCATCCTGCCCGAGCCCCCCGCACTGCCCCGGGGGTGCCCCCAGTACCAGCGGCTGGCCGTGCCCTGAACGCGCCCGACCCCGCCGCTTTGAACTGAAAAGTTTATGTGCAAAATCCCAATTAAAAAGAAATGATTAACGAGCTCTTCCCTTCGGTGAGGGGTGGGGAGGAGCCGCCGCGGGCGGGAGCAGGGGGTCCCTCACCGGGCACAGGGGCTCCGGGCGGGCCCCCGGGGCGCTGCCATCACCCGTCGACATCTGCGTCCCGCTGGCTCTTCCTCCGCCTCCTCTTCGTGCCAGGAACGAGCTGGCCCCTTTCCCGGCTCTGGGGATACCCCCCCCTCCAGCCGCACCCCCTTTTCTGGTTGAAACGCCGGCAGGTCTCCGGTGCTGCCGTCACGGAGGGACCCCGGGAGCGGTGCCGGTGCAGAGCCCGCAGCCGCCTTGGGGGATCCCCCGCCCGCGCCGGGCTGGACGCGGCCCGAGCCCCCGACGTGCGTCACTTTTTCCAGCCTTTCCTCATGTTTACGTGGCTGCGCTTGGCTCGGGGCGGCACAGCCCGAGGGGGGGACTTTGGGGGGCACAACCCCGCTCTGCCGGGGAGCCTGCCCCCGTTATTTGGGGTTAAACACGCAGATTTGGGTGCCCCCCGCAGTGCCGGGGAGCGGACGGGCATCCCACGAGCCGGGAGTTTGGGAAGGCTCTTCCCTCCTGTTCCTGCCTTGCACATCCATCCCTACGGCCCGGGTGGGGGTGGGAAAGCTGTCAGAGCCCCAAAATCCAAAGGAAGGTGGGAGCGCCGAGGAGCAGGCGGGAACCTTTGTGTCTGAGCTGAGTTTGGCGGTGATTAGGGGCTTTACGGCGGTTATAAATGGCCGGTCGTTAAAGGGGTTTATGGCCCTGGAAATGAGAAGCAGCCGGCCGGGCCCCAGCCCTTGGCGGACGCTGGATGCGGCTCGGGGTCCGGGGGGCTTTGCTTGCATCCCGCCCTGGGGTCCCTCCGGATGGGGCGGGAGCTGGGGCAGCGTCCCGGGGCAGGTTACTGAGCAGGGGCAGCGGCCCAGAGCTGAGGAAGGGTCCTGGGGCTGGGGCAGGTGCTGGGACCGAGGAAGGTTCCCAGGGCTGGGGAAGGTCTGGGGCTGGTGAAGGGTCCTGGGGCCAGAGCAGGGGCTGGGGAAGGGTTCTAGGGCTGCGGCGGGATCTGAGGCAAGGTCCTGTGCCAGGGAAGGGTCTCAGAGACAAGGAGGGGTCCGGGGCCGGATCCTGGGACTGAGGCAGGATCCTGGGCCAGGGCCAGTTCTGAGGTTGGATCAGGGCCTGGGGGTAGATCAAATTCCTGGGACTGAGGAAGGGTCCTGGGCTGGGGCTGGATCTGGATCCGTGTCCTGGGCCAGAGCAGGGTGCTGGGACTGGGGTAGGGACCGGGGCTGGAGCTGGGGCTGGATCAGGGTCCTGGGAAGGGCAGGGTCCCGCTGTGGAGGTACAGGCACAGGCCTTGGGGCACGTGGGCTCTCTCCTGCCCCACAGCCGGGGGTCCCGGCGGCCACGGGGCCGGGGCCGGACTCGGTCGCGCCATCCAGCTGTGTTTCATTTCCGCAGCGGCCGTGGCCGTGGCCGGAGGCGGGGGGGAGAGGGGGGTGTCCCGCCAGCTGGGATGGATTTGCAGAGACTTGGGGTGGAGGCGACGGGCGACCTGCCCTCGCACAGGCTTCATCCCCGGCCCCACACACTGGAGCGCCCCCGTCTCCTCTCCCGACACAGTAGGGGAGGGGTGGGGTGTCAGGACGAGCCCCCGGTGGCCTTGGCTTCTGTGCTGGGTGTGGGTACACGTCACCCCTCCCGGGGTGGATCCCGGGCAACCAGGGAGGGGGGGATCATCCCCGAGCAGCCGCATCCTCCCAGGAGGGACTCTGGGGCACTGACAACATTTTTGGGGGTCCCACAGGGGTGCCAGGGTGGGAAGGGAATCGTGCTCGGGCTGGGGGAGCCCCCTGTGGTTTGCGCTCGGGATTTCTGCGGTTTCTGAGGATTTTTGCCGGGAAGGGGAACGCAGGCGGCGGACGGTGCCGGATGTTTCCAGAGGCTGAGCCAGCTGCTGCTGCTGCCCAGGCACTGGGACACGGCTCCTCGCCCGCCTTCCAGAGAATCTGCGTCCTTCCCCGGGGGTCACTGGCGCTCCGGGGGGGTTATTTGGGGCCAATGGTTTGCCTGCCCACCCAAGGGCTTTGCCGGGATGGGAGGGAGGGAGAGGAGGGTGGGGTGCGAAGGCTTTATCCGCCCTTCCCGGCAGAATCCTTTCCAGATGCGGGGCTGCTAGGGCTGGCGTTCATAACCCTGCTGGGTCATGGTGCCCAGCATGGTATGAAGGGGACGGGGGTGCCCCGAGGGGGTTGCAGACAGATCCCACCCCATTCCCCTCCTCCCACTTCTTCTGGAACGGGGCTTCTTTTTTTTCCCCACATTCCCTAAACTTGAAGAAAACCCTCAGCATCTCCCATCCTGCGGTTCTTGTTTGGGGGGACGCAGCTCCTGCCCCTCTGGGGTGAAGGGTTTGGGGTGACCCTTCTCCAGCTCTGCCTGTCCCTGTCCCCTCTGGCACGGCCCCGGCGCTGCTGTAGGTGAGGTTATGTCAGCGCCTGGTGAGAAATCCTGTTCTTCGGGGGATTAGGGACGTGGCAAGCCGGGACTTGGCCCGCCGGCCCCAAGTCGGAGGTTCTGGGGGCGCGGGGGGATGTGGCCAGGAGGAGGGAGGTGGTGAGGGCTCTGCCGGGACCTTTTCACCCCAAACCGGAGCAGAAACCTCTCTCCTTTCATTCCAGAGCTGCTGCTGAACCAGAAACGCCATTTCTTGCTTTTCTTGCCCAGAACCGGCCCCGCGGCACAACCTGCTCCTTCCCGCGGCGGTTCCCAGGGGAGACAAAGCTTGGGAAATCCCTCAGCGCTTGTTACTTGGGAGGGACCGCAGGTTCACCTGGCCCTGGCAACTTCCACCGGGCTCGGCCACAGCCCCCCGGCCCTGCAGGCACATGTGTGTGTGCAGACACGTGTGTGTGATTGTGTGTGATCGTGTGGCTGGGCAAGTTGCTTGGCATGTGCATGGACTCGTGTCCACATGTATGCACAACTGAGCACAAACACCTGCACACACGTGTGTGAGAACATCACATCTGTGCAAACACACATGTCCTGTGCACACATGTGTGCCCGTTGTGTGTCTCCAGGTGTGTGCAGGTACCCAGCCAGCACCGGGCTGTGCCACCTGGGGAGGTGCAGGCAGGTTTGGGGGCACAGGCAGCTCCAGGGGCATACAGGAAGCTTTGGGGATACAGCCAGTTCTAGGAGGATGTGGGCAGCTCGAGTGGTAGGGGAACACACAGAGGTAAGGGGGTGCAGGCAGATTTTGGGGGTGCAGGGTGTTCCAGGGGTACAGACAGCCCAGGCGGGGAGATGCATGGTGATTAGGGGTGTGCAGGCAGCTTGGAGGGGTATGGGCAGATTTGGGGAGTGCAGCAGCTCCAGAGGAGCGCAGCCAGTTTAGGGTAGAGGCAGTTCCAGGGGGATGCAGAGATCGGGGAGGTAGAGGCAGCTCCAAAGAGGGTGCAGGCAGATTTGGGGGGTTGCAGCAACTTGGGGGGTATAAATGGCTTGGGGGGCAGTGTGGGCAGTTCAGGGGCTACGGACAGATTAGGGCGATGCAACGAGCCTGGGAGGGTGCAGGGAGATTAGGGGGGTGCAAGCAGCCTCAAGGGGGATGGGAGAATTTGGGGAGGGGCGACAGGCAGACCAGGGGGTGCCGTTAGCCCGCACTTCCAAGGGCAGCTGGGGGCGGGGGGCTCTCTCCGGAGTTTCCCTCCGCAGGTGAACGAGGAGCCCCCGCGCCGGGGCCGGGGCCGGGGCCGGGGGGTGGGACCAGCCCGGTGATAAAACGGCGGCGCGGGCGGGACGGGACGGACGGAGCGAGCGAGCGGCGGGGCCGGTGACGGTGCCGGTGCGGAGGGAGCGGCGGGAGCGGTGGGTCCCTCGAACCGCTTAGTCCCCCCTCGGTCCCCCCTCAGTCCCCTCCCTGTGAGCCCCTCCCGGTGCCCCCCAGCCCGGCAGCCGCGATGCCCAACTTCTCTGGCAACTGGAAGATGAAGAGCTCGGAAAACTTCGAGGAGCTGCTGAAGGCGCTGGGTGAGTGGAACCCGGCTGCCCTCCCGGGTTCCCCCAGGGTTCCCCCGGGGCTAGGAGGGGTGCGCAGGGGGAGGCGGGGGTGGCCTTCCCCCCAACGCACCCCAAATCCTCCTCCAGACCGGGGGGTCACAGGGCCCGGAGCTGCCGTGTGCCGAGGGACCCCCACCCCCCCGCCGCCACCTCCCCCCCTCTTTTCGCAAAGCCCTCGGGGCTGGTGGCGTGCTGGGGAAACTGAGGCACGGGGGAACTGGGCAGCGTGCCCCGATCCCGAGAGGTTCCCCGCGGACCCCCCTTCTCCCTGCCTCAGTTTCCCCACCCTGGTGGTCCCCCAAGCGCGGGCACCCCCAAACTCCCCCCAGGACCCTGCCACGGCCCTGGTCCCCTTCAGCCCCTGCACCCCCCATCCCAAAGGCACCCGTGGGGCTCATGTGTCCTGCGGACACTGGATGCAGCCGGTGTCCACAAAAACAGCCCAGGCAGGACCCGTTAAGTGGGGGTGTCACCCCTACAGGGCTAATCTCGGGCCCCTTTGCCCCCCACCGCGGTGCTGTGTCCCTGATGAGCGGGGCTGGCGGGGGCCCAAGATGCTTCTCAGGGGGTGGAACTAAGGGGGCACAGGCTGTGGGCATCCCCAGGGATTTGGGCAGGATCAAATCCAGCCCCTGCACTGCTCTCCTCCGCCTGACCCGCTCCTCGCCAGCCGGGGAGCTGCCGGAGCAGAATATTTTCCAGGTTAGGGGATACGTAACGAATATTTCAGGATAATTATCACTTTCTTGGGTTTCACTCCCGCTCCCCCGTCGCCCCTACTCCCCGCTCCGGCCCCGCTGCTGGAACCGGCTCGGGGAAACCTCAGCAGGAAAATAAATCTGCCAGCCCCCCCGCCCCGAGCCCTCTTCCTTTCCCACGGCGCGAGCAGGGGGCTCCTGCCCTTCACCCCCCTGACTGGTACCCCCAGACACGCCAGGAAGAGGGGCTGGGGGAGTAGCAGACCCCCAGGCTGGCTGCATCATGCCGCCCTCCCCTAGTTTTCACTCCCTTTGGGGGCTGTTTCTCCCTCTTCCCCGTGAACATCATGCGGGGGATTGCGTTTGTGCCCGCGAGGTTTTGGGTACCCCCCAGTGTGCCTCAGACCTCGCGGGGAGGGAAGGGACCTGGGGTGTCCATGGGGACTTGGTGTGGCCATGGAGGGGACCCCTCAGGGACGTGTCCCTCTTCACTGCGCCGGGGTTCGGCTCCAAGAATTCCCTCTCCCGAGCACCCACATCCCCCCTGTGTCACCGCTGAGGAGCTGGGACCCTTCGTGTCCCCCCCCGTCCCTCTGCGGGCAGAAGTCCCTTTGTGCAGAGTGGGGGTGGCTGGTGCCCACCCGGAGGGTGACGTGGGAACAATGTCCCCAAAGAGCAGCTCCCCCCGTGACAGCCGGGGGCTCCAGGACATGATGGATGAGCCGCCTTTGGAGCGGGGACAAAGCCCCAGCTGCCCTGCGGTTGACGGGGGGGCTGTGGGGGGAACGTGGGACCCCTCGGGGGGGGTCACGTAGGTCACCAGGCGCAGTCCTTGGACCGGGGCCCTTGTCCCCGCCGTCACCCCGCGGTGGGTGAGCCCTCGCCCCAGTCACCCCCGTCCTTTCCCTCGGGCGCATCCGGCGCCAACCCCGGGATCACCCCCACCCCGCCTCCACCAGGTAACGAGAGCCAGATGTGGCCCAGATGTGGCCGGGGGGGCTCGTCCGGCCCCGCCATGGGCTGCCTTGAGCCAACTGCAGCGCTCGGGGTGCCCTGGGATGTGTCACTGCAAAGTGTGGGGGCTGTGGTCGCGTCCCCCCTCGCTCACCCCGGGCTCTGGAGGGGGAGGCAGCGGGGGCCGCATCGCCCAGAGGGCCCTAAATCGCTCCGGCGGGGGTCCCCCCGCGGGGCCGGGGCAGCTCGGCGGGGAACGCTGCGGGAGCGGAGCGGGGAGCTCGATGCCACCATCCCCTTCCCCAGGCGTGAACATGATGCTGCGGAAGATCGCGGTGGCGGCGGCGGCAAAGCCGGCGGTGGAGATCCGGCAGGACGGGG
This sequence comes from Margarornis squamiger, assembly GCA_035222235.1. NCBI lineage: Eukaryota > Metazoa > Chordata > Aves > Passeriformes > Furnariidae > Margarornis > Margarornis squamiger. The sequence continues at coordinate 2,374,061 of JAWWTY010000068.1, read as the reverse complement.
AGAGCTTCTACATCCGCACCTCGACCCCCGTGCGCACCACCGAGATCCGCTTCAGGGTGGGCGAGGAGTTCGAGGAGCAGACGGTGGACGGGCGGCCCTGCAAGGTGAGCGCCTGGGCACGTATGGACACCTGTGTGTGTGTGCACATGTGCTTTGCACCAGGGCAGCAACTCCCCCTTGCCTGTCACACGTGTGCTTGCCCCGCTGCATGTGTGTGCATGCTTCTGTCTGTGCACATCATGTTTGCAACACACATGTGACATGAGGGCAGCTGCACTCACATGTGCGTGCATAGAGCACACAGTTTCACACGTGTGCAAGTGTGTGCGAGCATGTGCACGAGTGTGTGTGTGGATGCTTTGCATGAGGGCAGGACCTCTCCCTTGTGTGTCTCACCCACACACACGTGCAGCTGGATGTGTGTGCACAGTCGTGACTGCACATGTCATGCACACACACATGTTACATGAGGGCAGCAGCACTCGTGTGCACACAGGTGTGCATGTCCATACCCACAGATGTGCATGTGCATGTACATGTGTATTTGCATGTACACATTTCATATGGGGGCAGGAGCTCTCTTTATGCGTGTGCACAGTTGCACACGTGTGCACACATGCACATAGTTTTCGCACAAGGGCAGGAGTGCTCACGTGTGTGTGCCCATGTATGTGGGCACATATTTTGTGTGCATGCCTGTGCACACACACGTGTTTGTGCACACACAGCCACACACTCTCCATGGTGAATTTAGGCTGTTCCCCCTCGCCCTGTGCTGCTGTCCTCTCCCTGTGCCCTCAACCCCTCCCCATACTCCCAGTCCCCTCCTGTGTTCCCATCCCCTCCCCATTGCCCGTCAACCCCTCCCTGTGCCCTACAGGTGACAGATGAGCCCGAACACCCATCTGGTGCAGGGACAAACGGCCCTGTCCCTCTCTCAGGGGTAGTGACAGATGCTCTGATGCAGGGGGGGTGTCCTGCTGGGTGCCCCCTTCACCAAGTGCTGCCCTCTCGCCCCCTACAGAGCTTGGCCAGGTGGGAGAGCGAGAACAAGATGGTGTGTGAGCAGCGGCTGCTCAAGGGTGATGGGCCCAAGACAGGCTGGTCTCGGGAGATGACAAACGACGGGGAGCTCATCCTGGTGAGGGGAGAGTGGGGGCTGGCTGGGGGCAGCGCTGCCCCAGTGCATGCTGGGAAACTCCCATGGGGTGGGATTAGGATGGGGAGGAGTGGGATGGGATGGGATGGGATGTGGTGGGATGAGATGGAACAGGGAGGGGGCCACGGCTGTGCTCATAACCCCACTTCTCCTTGCAGACTATGACAGCTGACGACGTTGTCTGCACCAGGGTCTACGTCCGGGAGTGATCACCCTGCTCCGCTGACCCCTCGCCACAGCGTTCCCCCCAGCCCCTCCAACCCACACCGTGTTCCCTCAGTCCCCTCCACTCATCCCCCAGCCTCTGGGAGGGGGTTGCATCTTCCCGCGGGGGTACCTCAGCCCAACCCCTTTTTTTGGAGGGACACACGTCGGTTTTCTCCCCTCCACAGGGCGGGGTCTGTCTGGGAGCAGGAGAATCTCCTGTTCTGGCCCCGCTCTGCTGTGGACGAAGCGCCCGGGGCCTGGCGAGGTGCCGGGGTGCGGCGGGGGGTAATGCGGCCTCTCCCTGGCCTTTGGGCTGGTTTGAACTGGTTTGGGTTCGGGTTGCAGTTGGTTCCTGCAGCCCCCAGCCCTGCCCCGCGCCCCCTCCCCAGTATTTATTTGTGAATATTGTACCAGACGGGAACACCAAACCCCCCCACAGTCTGGGGCAGTGCCAGGTCCAAGCCCCCCCAAGGTCCAACCCCCCCCGCGCCACCTCCCTCCCTTCTCAATAAATGTCTTATGACCCTTCCCCGTGGTGTCCCTGTCCCCTCCTGGCACGGCTGGCACTTGCGCGGGTCCTGCACGGCAGATCCCGCTCCCCAGATCCTGCACCCCAAATCTCGCATCCTGGATCCTGCACCCCGGATTCCACACCCCGGATCCGCTTCCCGGCTGTTGCGCAAGGGGCCGGGGGCGAAGGCGGCAGCCGGGTTGGCACATCCTGGCGTGGGAAGCGGGTGGTGACCGTGGGGTGACTGTGGGGCAGCGTGGGGCTGGGGCGTTGGGCTCTGCCTCAGCGCCAGCACGGGGTGGGGGGAGAGACCCCGCTCCGGCTGGGTCGGGGGAGCCGGGGCACCCGTGGGTACTGCCCACCGGCATGCAACTGCAGGGCTTTCGGGGGATTCTCGTTAGATGCTGCCCACTAATTGCCCTGTGTGGGGTGGCATTAATGAACTCGGGAGCGGATGGCTCAGCCCACTTTCCCCCGCCCCCGGAGCTAAATCGGGGCAGTGCAGGGAGGGTCGGGGTGCAGGGGGGCCCTGCCCCGAGGTTTGGGGTGCATCTGCCCCCTGTGCCCAGCCCAGCTCAGCTCTCCCGGGATGGGCCAGGACCCCTCAGCCAGGGCAGATCCCGAACTGCTGTGGGGAAGATGGAGGGCATTCCCCCCACCATCACTGGGGTCCCGCCGAGCCTTTGGGGTGAAGGAGGGCCCTACGGGGTGAATGCAGGGGAGGGTGCCAGGACTTGGAGTTGGCTTCGCCCCCAAACCCGGGGTGTGATGCTGCCCCCCCCGGGAGCGCATCCAGCAGCGGGAAGGGTGGAATTACACCTTCCCTGGGGAGAAGGAGGAGGAAGGCTCTGGTATCTCCAGGTGGACACTTGGCAGGCGCCCATCGCCCCCACCGCCATTCCTGAAGAGCTGCCAGGGCCGCGTCCCGGCTCGCCCAACGTCCCCGCACCGTTCCCGGGGGTGGGCGCAGGACCAGGCCCCCTCCCCACTCCATCCAACCTGCCGCTGTTCCCCCTGGAGACCCCGGGAAAGCCACGGCCGGGCAGGAGCAGCCGGTAATGGAAACCAGCCGCCCCCGCCGGCTCCGACGGCTTCCCCCCGTTCAAGGAATATCCTCTTTCCCCCGCTGCCCTGGGGACGGCTCCGGTTTGCCTCCAGTTGGGGAGGGCATGGGGGGGCTCTGGGACCCCGAGAGCTGAGGTGGCACGTCTGGATGGGGAGGGATTTATGCCTGCCTGCGCTCCCCTACACAGCGGCCTGGGGGTCCCATCCTGCCCCGGCGTGCTGGGGGTGCAGCGGCTGGAGGTGCCCCCTCCCCGGAGGAGGCTCGGGGCGTTGAATGGCGGCTGCTCCCGAAACAAAAGCAAATTCCTCCGAGCGGGGCTGGGGGGTTCGCGGGATGGAGGGGCCGCGAGTGACCCCAAAACTGCTCTGGGGGCTGTGCCCCCCCCTCCTATGGCACCGCGTGGGTGGTGTCGGTGCCCCCGGCGCCGCTAATCCGGCACTAATCCTCCCCTGTGACCCCGCTGGCCCCCGGGCGGCCCCGCTGCCCCCCGGGCTGGGGAGGGGGCCTGGCTGGCCCCTCGCCTTTCATCTCCGGAGACAAAGCGGGGCCCGGCCCCCTCCCCGCTCTGTGCGCGGGGAATGAATGCCCGACCCTGGGGGGCCCTGGCCCCTCACCCCGGAATTTTTCCATGCGTTTTCTGGAAGCAGAGGCTGGGCTGGGTGTGGGGGAACAGCGGTGGGATCTCATCGCCCCCCTGCTCCGTGCTAGAGCCATCAAGAGCGAGCACGGGGCTTCGATCCGCCCGAAGCGGGGGTATGCGCCGGCTCCTGCCCCTCCCTGCCCGGGCAGGGGGACAGGACTTGTCGGGCAGGTTTGGGGGGGACACCCCCCTCCGCTGGGCTGAGATGCTGGAGGGGATGGGGGATGGAGGAGGGGGGCTCAACTAGAGGAGCAACACTCCTCCCCACTGACCCATCGCCCGCCCCCCCACAGCCCCACAGCACTGGGAAGGGACAGAGAATGACCCCAGCCAGGCTGTGAGCCCCCAAGGGCCGGTGTCGCTCCCTAACCACCCCCACATCCTCTGGGCTGGCTGCTGCCCAGGTTGGAGGCCACCCTGGATGGTCCTGGGGGTCCCGGCTGGCTGCCAGACCCCCCCTCCCCATGGGTACCCACTCTGATGAGCCAGGGACAGAGAGGTGCCAGGCTTGGGGGGTCTTAGGCCCTCAGCCCCCCTGGAGCGGGGATCTCTGGGTGGGTGACGGGCTCAGTGGCCATGTGTCACTTGGGGGAATTTGGTAGGGGCCATGCTGGGCAGGCCTGGGGTGTTGTGCAGCCACTGGGCCACATGCCAGGGTGGGCTTCAGCACATAGCACTGGGGTCCCTGTCCCTGCAAGGGGGGAGCAGTGCCTTGCACTCGGCTTGACGGGAGGGGACCCTGCTCTCGGGGGTGTCCCTGTCTCACTGGGGTAATGTGCTAATCCCCTGGGATGTCCCCATGGCTCCGGGCAGCTGGGGACGCTGACACTGACACCGACATCGGCCAGGGTGGCTCAGCAAGGCGTCGTCAGCTCGGGAGGGGGGGCAAGCCAGCCCTAGGAGGGGGGTGACAATCACCTCCTACGCGGGTTCACCCCCTCCCTGTGCCCGCCGGGTTGGGGGCTGTGCAGGAGCCCCCCGCCCTGCTCCTCTCGGCTGGCAGCCGGCCAGCATTGTTCTCGCCTCCTCCTCCTCCTCCTCCTCTCCCCCTCCAGCTGCATCTGGCGCCGCAGCTTTCCTGGGCTCCAGCGGTGGGCGGGGGGGCTTCAGCCCCAGCCCCCCACGGCCAACCCCGGCCCCAGCTCCCCTGGGCAAGGGGCTGGGAGGCTTTGCCTCTGTTCCATTGCAAAGGGGTGCCTTGTCCAGCAGCTCCACGTGGAGGAGGACGTGGGGGGGAACGTGGGGTGCAGCTGGGCCCTCAGTGGGGTTTTTGGGGAGGAGGGGGTCCCCATAACTGCTCAGTAGCCCAGCTTTGCCTCATGGCACACCTGGAACCTGTCACGGGGTGACTGCAGAACTGGAAACGGGAGGGCTGTCTATTTGGGGCGGTTTGCCTCCACCGTGGGGATTCCAGGGACATAACAAAGGGGTGGGAGTATGGGAGAAGGGGATCTGGGGGCAGTTGACAGGGCCGGGTGAGGGGCTGGAAGGATGCAAAGGGTCGGGATTGTTTCGGAGCAGAGGATGAGGAGGGCTGGTGAGGGGGGAGTGGGAGGGCCTGGAGGGGACAGGAAGGGGACAGACCCCTCCCCGGGGGGTGGAGCACGAGGAGCCGGGAGCAACCCCCGAGGGTGGGGCAGGACTGGGAGCCACCCTGTTGTGTAAGGATGGGGAAACTGAGGCACGCCCAGGATCAAAGTGTGGCAGAGTCACCGCCCCCGGGCTCCTGCTGCCCCACACACAGCCCCACACACCGAGTTGGGATTCGCTTTTAATGCCAAGTACAAAGTCACCCCTTACCCCCCCGCCAAAAAAAAAAAAAAAAGAAAAACTTCTAAAATTCTTTCAAAAATAAATTAAAGGGAAGGGACGGGTCCCCACCACCCCCTCCTGTCCTGTGCAAAGAGAAAGAGCCACCCCCTCTGCGCCCCGGGCCTGAGCCAGGCTCCAGCAAGAAAAGAAATGGGCAAAGCAAGGGGCTTGGGGGGGGTCCGGGGCAGCAGCCCCCCATGGTGTGGGGCTGGATGGGGCAATGAGGCAGTGGCAGGAACCCCGGGGGGGCACTCCGGTGGGGCTGGGCAGTTCCCCTCCTCCCCACACCAGCTCCAGCACAAACTTGGCCCCACTGAAGCAGACAGGGAAACTGAGGCAAGGGGCGAGGGGCATCCCCTCTCCTCCTCCTCCCCAGGCCAGGGCTGATCTTATCCTCTGTGGGATGCAGCCGCAGCCCCAAGCACCCCATCCATGGGGCTGCTGGCAGTGGATCCAGCCCCAGGCACCCCACCTGTGGGCAGCAGCAGCTCCACCACCCGTGGGCTGAAGGGACGGCAGGGCAGGGCAGGGGGACTTCACCCCCGCAGGGTTAGGGGGCTCCTGCCCGGCTCCTGGAGGGGGCGAGGGAGGCGAAGTGCTGTCAGAAAGGCGACCTATGTACATCCCTGAACGTGGCGGCTCTGTGAGTCCCCTCCCCGCCGTGTGGCCCCAGCCCTGCCTTGGCTGCCCCCAGGGGGCTCCGGCCCCCCCGGCTATGAGGTCTGGCACTGGACATGCTGGCGCATCCCATCCTCAAAGTCATCCTCATGATAGGCTTCGCCAGTGTAGGGCCGCCGGCCGGGCCCGCTGTGCGCCGTGTAGTCGCTGAGCTCCACCTCCTCCGTGTCCTCCGTGGCCATCACCTCTTCCTGGGGTGGGAAGAAGGCCTGGAGCTGGCGCAGGCGGTCGGTGGGGAGCCAGCCTGGCTCAGGGAACTTCACCTGTGGATAGAGAGGGGACATGAGGTGTGGGATGGCAACACAGGAAACTCAGAGGTGGAAGATGCCAACTCCCACCCAGCTCCAGCTCACCTCGAACTGCAAGATGAGCTTTCCCTTCTGGAAGGGGCTCCTGTAGACGGGCATCCCCTCGTTGGGGATACACTTCAGGTCCCCAGGCCGGATCACATCACCTGTGACAGAGATGAAAGTCATCCTGCTGCACTGGCAGCTTCTGGACGCCCCAGGTCTCCTGAGCCCCCCTCACCTGGTGGGGAGGAGACGAGGAGGGTGCGGTTGTCCAGGGTGCGGATCACCTGCCGGCACCCGCACAGGGCGTCTGCCAGGCTGATCTCCCTCCTGACGATCAGGTCATCACCGCTGCGCCGGAAAACAGGGTGTTCTTTCTGATCCAGGACAATGATGATGTCCCCAGGCTCCAAGCCGGGCACCTGGTCCCCCTCCTCATGGAAGGTGATTTTCTGCCCGTCCTTCATTCCTGTGGGGAATGCAGGGACAGCTCAGGGCATGGGGACACCTTTGGGGTGACCACGCTCCCTGCACTGCCCTGTCTCACCTTTGTCCAGGTGGACACTGAGGATCTTCTTCTCCCGCACGACCTTGCGGCCGTTGCAGGTGAGGCAGCAGTCCCGTGGACGGATCCACTCGCCCTGGCCCTGGCACTGGGAACACACCGTCTGGATCTGCTGGATCATGCTGGGCCCCAGCTGGTGGATTCGAACCTCCATTCCCGAGCCATGGCACTTGGGGCACCTTCTCTGGGCGCCCTCCCGGACCCCGCAGCCTGTGCCGAGGCAGACAGGGGGTCAGATGGAGGGGTGGGGGCTAGTGGGGTGGGCTCCAGGCCCCTGCAGCCCCTCGCTCACCTCCACACTTGCGGCAGATGATGTTCTTCTGCAGAGAGAGTTTCCGTGTGGAGCCGTTGTACAGGTCCTCCAGTGACACTGAGAGCTGATGCACCACTGTCTTCCCTGGGTGGAGGGAAGAGCCCAGCTCAGCACCCAGCTCAGCACCTGGCTGAGCACCAGTCACATGCCATCCCCCATGCCATGGCCAGACAGGTGCTGGACATTACTCAGCATTGTCCAGGTACCCCCAGAGCCAGTCCCACTCCTTCCTAAGGGATGATGACAGGGACATGGACAGCTTTACTCAAGGCTGGGCGTTTCCAAGCCTGGATCCTGTCGGCTGCCCTGGGGCAGCGCTGGATCCCCAGCGTGGGCTGGGCATGGCTGCCACCCTAGGGCTCTCAGCCACCCTCCAGCTGCTCCAGCCGGAGTTGCCAGGACGCTTCCCTTCGCCTTATAATTGCCCTGCTATTAACTCTGTGCAACCTCAGCAACAAGCACAGAAGAGAATCACCCTGTCCCGAGTCAGCCCGTGTCTCCGTGACCCAGGCCGAAGGCATCCGGACAGTCACCGGGGCGGCCCCGCACGCCCCGCGTCCTGCTGCCGCCCCCAGGGCCGTGCCAGTGACTCAGCCCCAGCCCCGGGGACAGCGGGGGAAAGCCGGGACAGGGACAGGGAAGGGCCCTTTGAAGAGGGGCAGGTGGAGAAAGTAATGAGGGTGATGAGGAGCCGCGTCTGGCTGTGCGCCGCAGGGTGGGAGACGGCCCAGGGATCCCAGTGAGATCCTGGTGCCCCCTGAGCCAGCATCATGCTGGCCACCTGCCTGCTGCCACCCGGGATCCAGTTCTTCATTCACCAAGCAGTGCTGTGCTGGGTGTTACCCCTCTTCCACACTGTAGGTCCCAGCAGATCTGCCACTCCCCAAGCCAGTGTCACACTGCTCCTGGGTGCCACCCCCCTTCCATCCTGGGGTCCCATGGGGTCTGTCACACCCTGAGCCAGCACTGTGCTGGGTGCCAGCTCCCTCTCACACTGGAGGTCCCAGCAGGTCTGTCACCCCCCTGAACCAGTGTCACACTCTGCCTGGGCACCAGCCCCCTTCCACCCCAGGGTCCTCAGATCCTTCATCCCCCACCCAGCACTATGCTGGGCACCAGCTCCCTCCCACCGCAGGGTGCCAACAGGTCCTTGTCCCCGCAGGTCCTTGTCCCCGTACCTCTCCTGTCCGCCCGGCCGCGCATCCGCACTCCCCCTCCGAAGAAGAGGTCGAAGATGTCCATGGGGGAGCCGAAGCCGCCGCCGCTGCCCCCACGGCCGCCCAGGCCTCCCTCCTTCATGGCCCTCTCGCCACCACGGTCATACAGTGCCCGTTTGTGGGCGTCCGACAGCACCTCGTAGGCCTGGGAGATCTGCTTGAACTGGGGAGGGGGAGAGGTGGGTGAGGCGGAGGAGGGTGGGCCGAGGGGTGCCAAGGGGCTGCACATACCCGCTCGCCCTCGCTGGGGTTCTTGTCAGGGTGGTATCGCAGCGCCAGGCGCCGGTACGCCCGCTTGATCTCATCCAGGCTGGCACCCGGCCGCACGCCCAGCAGGTCGTAGTAGCCCGTCTCCTTCACCATCTTCCTTGCTGTGACGTGCTGGGACAGGACAGAGCCATGAGCACAGGACTCCTTGCCCAGGATGGGACCTCTTGCCCAAGACGGGATCCCTTGCACCTGCCCAGGACACCCAGCCCAGCCAGCTACCCCCTGCCCAGCTCAGGACCCCCTGTCCCTGCCCAGGACACCCAGCCCAGCCCGGGACTCCCTGCCCAGGACACCCTCCCTCAAAATGCTTTGATCAACATTCTCAGCCCTCCCTCAGTTTTCCCCCCTCCCTGAGCATCCCGCGGGGCAGGGGGTGACAGCCAGGTGACAGCCAGACCCTGCAAGGAGGGGCAAACCCCGAGTCCAGTCCCCACCACAGGGGGATGTCCCAAAACCCCATCCCACCGTGGGGACCCCACCAAAAGCTCTGATTCCCGTTCTCCTCCCTGCACGGCCCTGCCCCAGTTCCCCCCCACCCCGCAGCAGCATCCCTCGGGTCGTGGGTTGCCAGGGGGTGTCTGCAGGGGGTGACACCCCCCTCCCCGGGAGCGGGGACAGCCAGGCCCGGCATGGGGGGGTCCCCTAAGAAGGAGTGGACCCCGAGGTCGGTGTCGGGGGGTGCCCCGCGCTTCCTCCCGCTCCCCTCCCCGGTTCCATATGCCGCCGCCGATAAGCCCCTCGCGGGGCGGGGACGTGTTTATCTGCGACACGGGGAAGCGCCCGTGACCCACTCAGGGAGTAAATAAAGGGCCCCGACACCGGGCTGGGCCCGGGACCCCCGGGGCTGGGGCTGGGTCCGTCCCGTCGGGTCCAACACGGAACCCCCGGGGCTGGGGCTGGGCCCGTGTCCGTCCCCCGGGACCCCCGGGGCTGGGGCTGTGTCCGTCCCCCGGGACCCCCGGGGCTGGGTCGGTCCCCGCGGGTCCCACTCGGGACCAGCCCGGTGTGGCGGCCCCTCCCGCCGGGGGTCGCGGGGTGCCGGAGGGTGCTGAGGCGCGGCGGTGACACGGTGACATCCCCCTGCCCAGCCGCGGGGACACCCAGACCCCACCTCGGCGGGGACGGGACCCCCACACCGCCGACCACAGCGCGGGGGTCGCCCCGGAGACCCCCCCCGGGTATCCCCACGAGCGCCCCGGGGCTGCCCGCCGCTGACACCGCCGGGGCGGGGCCGGGCGCTCCCCGTGGGGGTCCCGGGGCGGGTTTGGGGGGACGCTGGGGGGTCCCGGCGCCAGCCCCCCCCCACTCACCGCCGCCGCCGCTCCGCCGCCGTCTCCGAACTCTCTGGAAGCCGGGGGCACGCCCCCCGCGCTGGCCCCGCCCCCTCCGCGCCGCACGCCGCGCCCATTGGTGGAAACGCCCCCTCTCCGCCCGCCCATCACCGCGCTCCTCGGGGGCTGATTGGCTGCGGCGCGCACCGTGCCGGCTCAGGGGGCGGGGGCGCGGCCGGCTCGTTGCGATTGGCTGAGGAGGAGGGGTTGGACCGCCCCCGAGGGGTCGGAGACTCCGTGCTCATTGGCTGGGAGAGGGCAGCCAATCAGAGGGGAGAAGGGGAAGGCGAAGGGCCAGGGGCGGCCGGCAGGGGGCGCTGTGGGCCAGGGGGAGGGTGGGGGTCACGGGAGGGGTCACGGAGGGGTGGGGGGGAATGGGGGGGGGGAGAGGGTCCTGGGGGGCGGCACGGGGGGTCGGGGGTCCAGGGGGTCCCAGGGGTGGTTCTGGGGGGGTCACGGGAGGGGTCACGGGGGGTCTCTGGGGGTCCCAGGGGTGTCATGGGGGAGAATGGGGGTCAAAGGGGGTGGTCGGGGGTCCAGGGGGTCCCAGGGGCTTGGGGGCTCACAGGAGGGTCAAGCAGGGGGCTCTGGGGATCCCAGGAGGGTCCCAGGGGTCAGAGGGGGGGTCGGGGGTGCTTCCGTGGGTCGGGGGGAGTCACAGGAGGGGTCACGGGGTCCCAGGGGGGCCATGGGGGGTTAGAGCGGGGGTCGGGGGTCCTGGGGGTCCAAGGGGTCTGTCTGGGAGGGGTCACAGGAGGGTCACGGGGGGGGCTCTGAGGATCTCGAGGGGTCCAGGAGGTCCCAGGTGTGGTTTTGGGGGGTCACAGGGGGGCCACGAGGGACCAGA
>JAWWTY010000068.1:2270038-2360359 GCA_035222235.1 Margarornis squamiger | reverse complement strand
GTCCAGGGGACAGGCACAGGCTGTGTTGGGGGAATGGAGGGTTCATAGGGGGAGGTCAGTGGAGGGGTTGGGGGTCCTGGGGGTTCCAAGGGGGATTCTGGGGGTCGCAGGGAGGTCTGGGGGGGTCCAGGCGATGGTCACTGGGGGGTCAGATAGCGGCTCAGGGGGGATGGTGGGGTCACAGGGCGGTCCCAGTGAATCCCAGGGGGAGAGTTCTGGGGGTCACAGGGGTAACTGGGGGGGATGGGAAGGTTCACAGGGATGTCACAGGGGGTTCCGGAGGGTTTGGGGGGTGTCACAGGAGGGTTGGAGGGGGTTGGGGGAGTGTCACAGCGGGGCTCGGGGCCAGATCTGGGGCATCTGGGATGGGATCTCAAGGGGTGCTTGGGTGTCCTGGAGATGTCCTGTGAGGGTCACAGGGTGGTCAGAGAGGGGCTCAGGGGTATGAGGGGTCCTGGGGGATCAGAAGGATGTCTAGGGGAGGTCACAGAGAGGTCCTGGAGTGGGTTCTGGAGGTCACAGGGGGACTAGGGGGGTACTGAGGGTGTCCCAAGGAGGGCCACAGAGGTGTCAGAGCGGGCCTTGGGGGGCTGGGGGGGTCCTGGGAGTATCACAGAGAGGTCCTGAGTGGGGCTCAGGGTGTTCTGCGGGATTACAGCCATCCCTGGGGAGGTCCTGAGGGTCTCAGGGCTTGGTATTAGGGGTCCTGGGGGGATCCCTGAGGGGGCTCAGGGATCCTGGAAGGTCAGAGGGAGGTCTGAGGGTGTCCCGAGGGTCCCAGAAGGTGATCCTAGGGGTCCTGGGGAGGTGCAGGGGGTGTCCTGAGTGGTTACAGAGAGGTCTGAGACGTACTGGTGGAGTTCTGGGGGTCACAGGAGGAGCTGGGGGGACATGGAGGGCCCCAGGGGGAGTTCTGTGGATCACAGGGAAGGCTGGAGGGTACCTGAGGGGTCACAGGGGGGGTCCTGGGGGAGGCCTTGAGGGGTCCTGGGAGGTTTTGGAGAGTTCTGCAGGGGTCACAGGTGGGCCCCAGGGAATGTTGGGGGGGGTCATAGAGGGATCCTGGGGAAGTCACAGTGTGGTTCCAGAGGGGCCTGAGGAGTGGGCAGGTAGTCCAAGGAGGTCTCAGGGGGGGTCTCAAGAGGGTCACAGGGTGGTCCTGAAGGGCCTTGGAGAGTTCTTGAGAGGGAGCCTGGGGGTTAGGGTGGGTCTGGGGAGGTCCATGTCCTGGGTTTGTGAGGGCTGGGGCTTTCAGGAGGGGCAGAGACCCCCATGCTTTGGGGTGCTGCCCTCCTGGGCTTGGTTGATTTTGGGGGGGGCCACTGCTGGTGGGCTTGGCTGGTGGGGACAACTGGGGGAATGCAGCTGAACTGGGGGGCTGAACTGGGGCTCCAGGTCTGAACCTCTGGGGTGAACCAGAGGTTCAGAACTAGGGGGGTCAGGGTCTGTCCTGGGGGCCTGGAATCAGAACTGGACGGGCCAAGTTTTGAACTGGGTGTTCGGGGTTTGTCCTGAGGGGCTGGTGAAAGTAAACTGGAGGTCTGGGGGCTGACCCGAGGGGCTGGGGGGATGAATTGGGAGGTCAGAGGCTGTCCTGAGGGGCTAGAGTAGGAGAACTGGGGGTTTGGGGTCTGAGTTGGGGCACTGAGCTTGGGGTCTGGGGTCTGTTCCAAGGGGCAAAGAGTGTGACACGGGTGTCTGACCTGGGGGTCTGAACTGGGGGCTGAGACCCTTCACCTCCCCTTGTCTGACCTTAGGGTGCTGTGGAGGGGTCAGAGCGCCTCCTTCCCCCTGCCCCACCCAGGGCTGCTCAGGGAAAAGGTGTTTCTATGGCCCCATCCCAGCCCATGGGGTCAGTCCTGCCCAGGGGTCTGGCCTGAGAACTCTGGGAGGCTGTGGCTGGTGAACCCTTGGGGGAGGAGGAAGAGGAGGAGGAGGAGGAAGAAATGGTGAGGTCTGGGGGACATGGTGGGGTTTGGGGGGCACAGGGACCCCCACAACGGCCCCCTCTCCCCTTGCTCAGGTCCAGCCCCACTGTCCCCCCACAGCCCCCAGCTGCTCTGGGCCCCTCCTGGGGGGGCACCCAGGGGGCTCCTGGGCAGGGCCAGGGGGTCCTGCGAGCCTGGGGGTGATAAATCCCCCACCCTGAAACCCAACCCCGGCCAGCAGCTGCTGCCCCACCAAGGGCCAGAGACCCCCAGCCCACCTGCCCCAGGAATCTGGTTCGAATTCCAGTGAGAAGCTGCTGCCAACGATGATCGATGGCGACGGGCTGGGAGCAGGGACTGACATAGGGTCCCCAAATTGGGAATGGGGTTCCTAAATTGGGAATGGAGTTCCTCAACTGGGCACATGCTTCCCAAAGTGGGCACATGGCTCCCAAATTGGGAATAGAGTCCCTGAAATGGGAATGGGGTTCCTAAACTGGCAACATGGTTCCCAAAGTGGGAATGGAGTCTCCAAACTGGGAAAGGGGTACCTAAACTAAGAATGGAATCCTCAAACTGAGAAAGGGGTCTCCAAAGTGGTATTAGGGTCCCCAAAATGGGCACACAGTTCCCAAACTGGGAATGGAGCTCCCAAATTGGAAATGGTGTCTGTAAACTGGAAATGAGTTCCCACATGGCATATGGTCCCCAAACTAGGAATGGGGTCCACAAACTGGGAATGGGGTTCCCAAACTGTGAACGGACCCCTCAAACTGAGCACACAATTCCCAGTCAGGGAGTGGGATCCCAAACTGGCCGCACAGTCCCCAAAGTGGGAAAAGGCTACCCCAAATGAGAGTGGGATCCCCAACTAGGCACACGATTCCCAACTGTGCACACAGTCCCCACACTGGGAATGGGGTCCCTGGCCACACTGTGGAAGCTGTTTGGGAGAAGGAGTGCTGGAGCCAAGGGACCTTCCTGTTGCTTCCAGGGCCAGATCCGGTGACTGCCGGTGACTCAGGACTGGCTGCAGTCACATCCTGTCCCCTCCACGTGCCCCTGGCCTGGCATTGCTCCCCAAACCTCCCGTGGGCACCAGGGCTGGATATGGGGGCTCAGCCCTGTCAATCTGTGGCAGGTTTGACTGTGGGGGCTGGACCCAACCCTGGGGCAGAGGGATACAGCCTGATTTGTCCAGGTGCCACCTGCGCACTGTGGTGCAGCTGCACTTCCAGGGCTGAGTCACCTCCTGTTCCTGTGGGGTGCAGATGGGTGTCCCAAAATTGGGGGGGTGCTCTGAGGAGGCTCCCCATCGTTGGCTTCTCGTCTGTGGCTTGCCCATGACAGGTGGGATGAGAAGGGAAACTGAGGCTCGGTGTTGGCGCGTGTGTGTGGGTGCTAGCTGGGCTGTTTCCCAGCCACAGCCTTTTCCCGTCCCATCCTGCCCCACATCCCGTGCCCATGTGCCACTTCCCTTAAGGGAACTGTGGGGACTGGGGCCGGGGAGGGGCCATGGGGGCACAGAAATGGGACCATGTGTCCCCTGTCTTTCCCCAACCATTCTGGAGAGGTAACAGTGTGGGGATGGAGGTCAGCTCTGGGATGGGCTGGGAATGTGGAGCTGGGGAGACATCACCCCGGAGATGAGAGAGGTTCCACACAGGGACTGGGGACCATTGCCTCGGGGATTGGGGAACATCATCGCAGGGATTGGGGGACAAAATGCCAGGGATTGGGGAGCACTGTCTCAGGGGAAATCATCACCCTGGGGATGGGGAAGGCGCTGTCTCAGGGTTGGAGGAGCATCACACTGGGAACGAGGGAGCTTTGTCCCAGGGGGATTTGTAATTCCAGGGATGGAGGAGCATCACCCCAGGAGAATCTGTCACCCGAGGGATGGTGGAACATCACTTCAGGAATGGGGGACCGTTGTCCCAGAAATGGGAAACATCGCACCAAGGAGGGTGTTGCGTCACCCCAGGGGGCTGCATCACCCCAGGGACGGGGGAACATCACCGCAGGGGGATTCGTTGTCCCAGGGATGGGAATACTTCATCCCAAGGATGAAGGAGCATTGTCCCAAGAATGGGGGAACATCTTCTGGGGATGGGGGAACGTCGCGCCTGGGGGATTCGTCACCCCACGGATGGGGGTAGCAGTGCCCCAGGGACCCCACCATCCTCCCCGCCGCTGACGGACGGCTCCAAGCACACATTCCCGGCGGGACTGCCGCTGGGCTCGGCCTCAGGAATCCGCGCCGCCCGGGGTTGGCAGCAGCTGTCGCAGCGCTGGGGCACGGGCGCTGCTGGGGGGTCACGACCCGGCAGCTGGGCGAGCCCCCCAGACCGGGGCAGAGCCGATAATAGCCGGCGGGAGCTATTCCTGGGGGTCTGACCCGGGTGAAGGGCGGGTGAGAGGGTGGCCGAGCCACCCCCCTCGCCCCCGGCATGTCCCTGGGGGTGACACAGGAAGGGACGGTGCTGGCGGGGAGGTGGCGATGCTTCCCTGGCGTGTCGCCCAATGCCCACATCCCTGCTCTGCTCTGCCGTGGGGGACCAGCCCACCCCTCCTGTGTGCGTTTTGGGGTCCCTATCGATTGTTCCCACCGTGCGTCGCCCTTGGGAGCAGCCCCAGGCCCCCGGTGGCCCCGGCGTGGCTCCTGCTTGCCCACTTTTAGCATCCTCGAGGGCTTATTTTGGGGAGGGGGGGCGAGGGCTGCCCGCACCCCTCTGGCAGTATTTTTAGTCCTTTCCTTATAAGGCTCCCATGAATTTTGGGAGCTGAGAGCGGAATGAAGTCATCGCTGAGGTCATCCTGCCTCGTCCCCCCTCCCTGTCCCGGCGCGGGCTCACCCCACAGGGAGTTTTTGTGTGGGCTCCATTGAAATCCTCCTCACCCAGCCTGGAAGGAAACAAAACCCTTCCCTGGCTGGCAGGGGGCCAGGCTGCAGGGGGACTGGAGGAGCTGCGGGGGGCTGTGGGGACTGTGGGGGGCTGCAGAGGGATATGGGGGGCTCCAAGGGCTCTTAAAGTTCCAACCTGGCCAGCCCCCGGCAGCTCCCCCAGAGCTGCAGCCCCCCCAGTCCCCTGCACATGCATGTGCCCCCATGGTGCTCCTGCCTGGGCGTGGAGCAGAGTCTCAGTGTGGGGTTGGCACCTACATTTCTCTTTTCCAGTCCCGAAAGGCACTGAGGTCCCCAAAATCAGGTTGTGTGTGCTCGGCTGTGGGGTGGGATGGTGGGTGCTGCCCATGTGGCAGTTTGGTCAGCCAGGGAAGACAGGTGGGTGTCCAAGCTGCAGCCCCATGCCAGGGTGGTTGTGGGGGAACCCAGGAACACTCGGGTCCCCCTGGGGTCATGTTTGGTCCAACCAGGGTCACACTTGATCCCATTGGGGTCACACTCAGTGTTTAGGGGCACTCCTGCTTCTGTGGGGGACACACTTTATCCCACCAAGGACATGGTCAGTCCCATTAGGGACATTTTCAGTCCTGTGTGGGATACACACTGAGGACACACTTGATCCTCTTGGGGACACACTTGATCCCATTTGGGACACGCTCAGTCCCATCAGGGACACACTTGATCCTGTTGGAACACCCCTGGTCCCACCAAGGACACACTCGATCCCACACTCCCTTGGGCACTTGCTGGGCACGGATGAAACTCAACAGAGTTTTGGTCTCCAGGCTGCAGCCCCGGGGGGGCTCCAAAGGGCCCAGCAGACACCCCCACCCCTAGGCTGACTCTCAGACCTTGGCACTTCATCTCATCCTTCTCCTTCTCCTCCTTCTCCTCGAGGGGAGGAAGGGGCTACCCCTCCCCCCGCCATCTGTCCCCCCTCATCACTCTGTCAGCGCCGGCTGGAATGTGGATTAATATCGAGAGGAATGTCACCCCCTGCCTGGCGAAGCCTCGCCCTCGCCATCTCCATCTCCTCCACAGCATCCTCCACCCCTCTCCTGGCCCAGAGACCCCCGGCTTTGGGGACCCCTCCGGGGGCACTGGGAGGCTCGGTGGGGTGGCTGCTGGAGCTGCTGACGGGCTGATGCTGCCCAGGCACCCCGAGGGTGTCTTGGGCCAGGGGCTGATTGAACGCAGACTCGGTGCCTGATTAAAGTCATAGGAGGGGGATTTTTTTTTTATTACGGTGTTTGGATCCGTTGGAGTTTAACCTTAAAAGGAAACTGTCGCCTTCGGGCAGGAGAGGGGGCCAGGGGCTTTACATGGAGGAAGGCAGATAAATGTTGGGTCCTTATCGGTCCCTGGCTCTGAGTATCCCTGCGTGCTGGCACAGGGATGGCCAGGCTAAATCCGGTGCGTGGGCAAGCGGCTGGGCCAGCCAGGCGGAGTCGAGCAGCGATGCTGAGCACACCCGTGGGTGTGAGGCTGGCGGTCCCCAGGGATGCCGTGGCCACTTGGGTCCCCTCATCCCCTTGCCTGGGGTGACTCAGCCCTTTGCCGGGCATAAAGGAGCCCATTCTTCAGCTGGAGGCTCATTTATGCAGCTCTTCCCGTGCCATCCCCACGCCCGGCTGCACAACGGGGTGATTGAGGCCCCCCAGCTCCTCACAGCACCCTGTGGGTGAGGGGGCCAAGATGCATCTGCTGGGGTCCCCACCGTGATTCCGGGGTTCTGGCAGCTCCCAGGGCTGGGAACCATGGGCTGTCCCATGGGCATCCTGCCCAGGCCGGACAGGAACAGCGGCTGGTGCTGTTGGCTCCTGGCGCTGGCACGGGCATGGGGTGGGCTGCCATCCCATCCCGTTCCTGCCAGCAGCCCAGGCGGAGGTTGAGGAAGTGCCTGGCCAGCAGCGAGCCCTGAGTGGCATCTGTGGGGCCCCAGGGGTGGGGGAGCATCAACCCCGGGGGCTGCGTCTCTTTGGGGATAGGGAAACATCACCCTGGGGAGCTGCATCACCCTGGGGATGGGGGAACATCATCTCGGGAGCATTGCCCCAGGGGTCTGCATCACCCTTGGGGTCTGCGTCCCCACAGGAGCGGGGGAGGATTACTCCATGTATGGGGAAGCATTACTCCATGTATGGGGGAGCACTGCCTGCCCCAGAGGGCTGCATCACCCCAAGAATGAGGCTGTGTTGCCCCAGGAATGTGCATTGTCTTGGAGATGGGGGAACATCACTCCAGGGGCACACACTGCCCTGGGGGTGGGGTAGCATCATCCCAGGGACCCTGTCCCCAGTCCATGCTGATGGATGCCTCCAAGTGGGATTTCCTGGTGGAAAACAGCCTGGAAGAGCAGCCCCCTCCCAAACCTCGCTCTGCCCTACCCCAGGGCTGCTGCCCCCTCCCCTCCCATCCCCCCAGAGTGAGCAGAGCTGGGGCCCTGAGTGGGAGGATGAGGCTTTATTAAATTAATGTTGAGGCAGCGGATACATCCGGCTTGGCTCAGCCCCCATGTGGGCAGTCGGGGCTGGGGATCCCAGTGTGACATCACCCCAAGGTGCTTAGTCCTGGGGCGCAGCATGTGGGGGTCCCCAGCCTCCAGCTGACCTTCCTGGGGTAGATGGTGGAGGGCCTGAAGGGAGGAAGATTACAGGGAAGGGGGAAACACAGAGTTTAAATTAAATACAGCCATGGCAACCCACCCAGAGGAGGCTCTAAATGAGGTGCGGGTCCCAAAGCAAGCATGCGAATTTGGTGGGGGCTGTGGGGTGGAACGGAGCTTGGTGGTTCTTCACTCTGAAAAGGGGTGCAAAAAATCCACACAAACATGTTAAAAACCATAAGGAGGTGGGGAAGCATTAGGAGGGCTGGTGGGAGAAGTGGGGATGCTGGATCTTGTCAGGGAAGGGGTTACCAGAGGGGTGCCCCCTCCGCTGTCACTCATCCCCTGAGGACCAGGGCTCCTGCTCGGCTCTCAGCTGACATGCTGGTGGCTGATCAGGCGTGAGGCACAGGACATCCTCCCCCAGAGCAGGGGACACAGGGTCAGGGTCAGCTCTGCTGTGTTTGCCCCACAGGGTGGCATCCCCCAGCTTGGCAGTGGTGGCATCTCCAGGAGCGGGGGACTGTGGTGGCATCACCGTGGAGGGATCTGTGGTCTCCGAGGGGAACTCCTGTGCCGGTGCCATGCTGGCAATGCCATTCAGCACCTCCTCGGTGAATTCGGCCAGGTCCTCCAAACTGGCCTCCCGGTGCAGCCCGTTTGCAGCCTGAACTGGACCCTCCCTCTCTGGTGCCACATCTCCCGGTGCCTCCTGCACAGTTGGCTCCTCCTCACTGGAGGAGGCAGGCGAGGAGTCTTCCC
This sequence comes from Margarornis squamiger, assembly GCA_035222235.1. Lineage (NCBI taxonomy): Eukaryota > Metazoa > Chordata > Aves > Passeriformes > Furnariidae > Margarornis > Margarornis squamiger. The sequence goes on along the minus strand of JAWWTY010000068.1, from coordinate 2,352,159 downwards.
CAGCATCCCGGGGGAGCTCGGTCCTGCTGGGACCCTGCTGTGTGCCCTCAGCCGCCCTCACCCCCATCACCAGCTCCTGGTTGAACTCCAGGGCCTGTTCAACTATTTCCAAAATATCCGAGTCTTTGATGACATCCACCGGCACCTTTGCAGAGAGAACAGCTGTGTCAGGGATATCTTTAATCACCTCTGGAGAAGCTCCCTGCTCCAGTGCAGAGCCCGGCTGAGGCAGGTCAGCCTCAGGGGGCTGCTCATCTCCTGCTGAGGGAGGGCTATCGCTGTCTGGTGCTTCCTCTTCCACGGGAGGCTGCTCATCTGTTGGCTGCTCCACTTGGTCAGGCAATGACTGGGCCTGGAGCTCTGCTGGAACCTCGGCTGTGTCATGGTGAGCCATGCCAAGCTCATCCTCATCCACCTCCTCCTCCTCCTCCTGCCCCACCAGGCTGTGGCCTGGAAGTGTTGTGGCTTCAGTGACATCACTCTCCAGCTTGACTGTGCTGTGGAGCTCCTCGTCTGATTCAGCAGCCAAACCCTCAGAATGCTCAGTTCCCTCCTGTGCTCTAGTGCCTGTGGCACCCTCGGCCAGCTCATCAGTGTCTCCTGTTAATGGTCCCATGGCCCCAGTGTAGCTGGGATCTCCTTTGGGCATAGCTGTGCCTTCCTCCAGCTCAGCAGTGTCATCTTCGTCCTCATCCTTTGGCATCTCAGGTTCTTCTGTGGGCAGCTCCATGTCTTCTGCTTCCCCAGTAAAAGCCTCAAGGTGCCCTTCGCCCTCTGGCACCAGAGATGCTTCTCTGGGAGCTCCCAGATCATCTTGGCTGTCTTCAGTTGCTTCAACTTTAATTTCTTCAAAGTCCTCAGAGATCTCAGCTTCCTCCGAGCTGGATGCCTCTTGGTTGGGAGCAGAGACCATGAAATATCCTTCCTCCTCCTCGGCACCCTCTGCTGCAAGGGCCACCTCTGCTCCTGCCTCTGCCTCCTCTTCAGGGCTCTCTGGCACAGTGGGAGTTGGTGGCTTGTCCCTCCCTTCTGGCCATCCCTCACCCTCTGGAGCTATTTCAGTTGCAGGGTCTGTCTCTGAGGTCTCCTCCGTCTCTGGAGGGTTTTGGCTGGGTGCATCCCCAGCCAGCATCTCTCCTTCATAGAGGTGCAAGGGTGTGCTGTCTGGCAGGGTGTCCTCCAGCTCCACCCTCCTGCCAGTCCCCAGTGTGGACTCCAGGTCTCCCAATCTCCTGACATTCTCCTCTGCCCACTCGCCACTTTCTGTGCCCTCACCTGGCACCTGCTGCAGTGCCACAAGGCCAGTGCTGTTTCTCTCTGGTTGTCCGAGCTCTGAGATGAGCCCATCCTCACCCCTCACCTCCCATGACTCCTCTGGAGCCTCGGCCAACTCCTGGCTGTCCCCTTGCCCAGGGGCACATGGGGTGGCTGGGTCAGCCTGCCCCGCAGTGCCCTCCTTCTCCTCCATTGCCAGCTCCAGTGCTGGCTCAGCCTCTGGCAGTGGCTGCTGCTGGCTCATCTCCTGGCTCCTGGCATCTTCTTCATCGTCTTCCTGGGCTTCCTCCAGCTCTGCTGGCAATGTGCCATCTCTCTCCTCACCCTCCAGCCTTCCTGTGCTGGTCGGGGTATCATCCACCCAGGCTGGCTCTTCTGTCCCCAAAGCCCCCCCCATTTCTTCTGCTGTCACCTCCCAGTCCTCTGGACAGGGTTCTTGGCCATCATCCCCCCTGCCCCAAGGCTCATTTCCCAGCTCCAGCTCCTCCTGTTCTGCCCCCTCTTCCACAGAGCCATTTTCCTGCAAGTTCTTGGGCTCCTCTGGGACTTTGCTCTCCCACCCTGAGGTGTCACCTCCCTCAGCCTCTCCTGCCTCGGGATCCTCTCTTGCCTCATGATCCTCTCCTTCTCTGGGAATCTCCCCTGCCTCAGGGTCCTCTCCTGCTTTGGGGTCCTCTCCTGCTTTGGGGTCCTCTCCTCCTTTGGGGTCCTCTTCTGCCTCAGGATCCTCTTCTGCCTCGGCGTCCTCTCCTGTCTTGGGGTCCTCTCCTGCCTCGGGGTCCTCTCCTGCCTCGGGGTCCTCTCCTGCCTCAGGGTCCTCTCCTGCCCCAGGATCCTCTCCTGCCTCAGGCCCCTCTCCTGCCTCAGGCCCCTCTCCTTCCAGCATCTCCCTGCTGGCCTCTCCCTTTTCTCCCTCACCGTCTTTCACTCTGTCTGTGTCCTCCCCTCCCACAGCATCTTTGTCAGCTCCTGATGAAGCCTCCTCTGCTGGGATTGCCTCACGGACACTCGAGGACTCCTGCTCTGGGTGCAGCTCTTGTCCCCTTTCTTCCTCTGCAGCCTCTGTCTCACACATAAGCATTTTCTGATGCTCAGACTTTTCCTGCTCTGCATCAACAAAATCCTCTTCCAGGTGACTTTTTGTGGGCAAAACCAGCTGGCTTTCCATGAAGACAGAACAAGCAGCTTCCTTTTCCCTGTATGGGGACTCTTCTGGCACATCCACTCCTTCTCCCTGGAAATCTCCATCCTCCTCGCAGGGACTGTGAGGTCCACTCTCCTCCTCATCTTCTGAGGGTTGTGATGGTTCTGTGCTTGGGGATTCTGCCCTGTCCTCCTCTCGCTCTGGCTTTTCCCAGCTGGTCACTCTCTGTCCAGGGCCACTCATGTCCTCTTCCTGGGCCTCTGCTCCCAGATCCCTCGGGCTCAGAACAGCAGCCACCTCCTCCTCCCACGCTCCCATCTCTTCCCGGCTCACTGCATCACTCAGAAAATCAGCTGTGCCCAGTGGGGACGTGTCTCTGTCCCTCAGGATGCTGCTCTCCACACCCAGCCCCTGGAGCACAGCTTCCCCAGCCCCCTCCTCCACTTCGGGGCCATCATCATCCCCGGAGCCCTCAGAGGGTTCTTGCCCTTCCCTGGTCCCCTCTGCCACAGAACTTCCACAAGCCTCTGTGGAGACAATGGGGCTGGGGGCACAGGCATCCTGGGGGGCCCATGTGGCGCTGAGCATGGGCTCTTCTTCAGTCTGAACATCATCCCCCATTTCCTTAAGCGCATCCTCCAGGGCCTCGCTGACCAGCTGGGCTGGGTACTGAAGGCTGCGGGTGGGTGCCATTCCCAGGGGCTCCACACTGCCATCGAGGGTCTCTGCTGTGGCTCCGGGAAGGGGAGGCTCTGTCCCTTGGCTCATCACTCCCATGGCTCCTCCTGGCCAGGCAGGACCCTCTCCCCCTGGGCTCCCTGGCTCCAGTGGTGAGGGGCTGGGGGACTCCGGGGAGAGAGCAGAAGCAGTTTTGCCAGGCTGTGAAGGGCTCAGTGTGGGACAGGTGGGGGCAGCCAAACCCCCAGCCCTAACAACAGCCGGTGGTGCCATGCCATGGAGAACTGAACTGATTTTCTGGAGCTCCCTGGCACCAGGGCTCTGGGTTTTGGGTGTCAGGGTGTTGCTTTGGGGGTTTGCTGACTGCCCCCTCCCCTCTGCCCTAGGGAAGACAGAGGGGCTGGTGCAGTTGTCCCAGGGCATCAGCCGCCTGGTCTCAGGGCTTGCTGGTACCAGTTTGCTGCTGCTGCTCACCTCCAGTTTGAGATCTGTAAAGAATGAGTTGGAGCAGTGAGTGGGCCAAGAAGCTGCTCCATGGCTCCCTCAGCCCTACCCAGGCCACCTCTCAGCCTCTCGCTTCCCCCTCTCCTATTTTCAAACAGCCTCTTCATGGAAAGTGGGAAATTCCTCCCTCTTGAGTGTAGCGGATACTGATGTTCCCAGGGGATTTGGCATCGGGCCGGGACAATGCTCTGTCCGGCTGCAGCCGCAGTCGGGTCCTGCTGCTGGGGAAAGTGTGCAGGTGACAGGCTTTCCTTGTTATGTTTTTTGAGGAAAAAGGAAATGCTCAACTTGTTACCACAGCCCGTCGTCCTGCTGGGCAGATCCGCTCCTGCACTCCCGTTGCAGGACAGGCATTAAAAAAAGAAGCAGATAAGCCTTATCTGGGCTAAGAGCCCCACGCCAGCAGCCCCCAGGCGCTATTCACACCCTCCTATCGCAGCGAGGAAAATGCAGAAAAAGGTGTCTCTATCCAGCCTCAGCCCTTGATTCCGCCCCCCCCGCCCCCGGGTGACACAGTGACAGTGCCGGGGCTGGTGCTGGGGGTCTCTTACCTCGCAGCCCGTTGGACAGTCTGAATTCCCCCGCTGGCATTTGCAGGCGGGTGCTCTCTGCTTCCAGCAGCGTCCTGAGAGGAGAGAAGAGCAGCGTGGTGGGTGCTACAGGGTGGGTGCCACAAGAGGGGTGGGTGCTACCTGTGCACCCCAGCTCTACCTGTTGGTCTACGGCAGTTGCAGGGCAGGTAAACTGAGGCATGGAGGGGCTACAGATGGTTGTGCTGCCCTGTCACGGCTCGGTGAGGGTACGGGGAGGGGACCGGAGAAGCCCCCCCTCACTCCTGTCTCCCATAGAAGCCCCCCTCGCTCCTGTCTCCCATCCCCCCGTGCCCGGGATTAGTGTACACTCAGGGTGACATCATGCTCTGCCGTGGAGGCCCCTCGCCTGGGCTGGGACAGCCCCTATTCTCATGCTAATTGTCCCCCCAGTCCCTGGCAGGCGGCCTTTGTGTGGGGCCATCTGGAAGGGCTGCAGAAGGGGCACAGGGCTACCCTCACCGAGACCTCCCTTGTGCCCGAGACCCCGCTTGTGCCAAGACCCTCCTGTGGCCGCCGAGGTTCGGCCCCAGCTGCCTGTACACGGTGTGTTGGGGAAGCTCCCCAGCCGCATTCCCATCGGGAGCCTCACCTGTAGGTCGCCACTTCCAGGCTGAGGGACATCTTGAGGTGCATGAGCTGCTGCCTGTCCTCCAGCACCCGGGCGATCTGCACCCGCAGGCTCTGCTGCTCCTGCTCCAGGGCCTCCATCGCCAGCTGTGGGCATCACAGGGGGGTCAGGGGAGCCCCAGCCCCACCCGAGCCCTGCTGGTCCCTGTGGACCTGGGACCATGCAGGTGGCTCATTCCCTCAGGATGCTAAAGGGAGAGGAGTCCTGGACAGTGGATTTTAGCACTGGGGAGGCTGAGGATGGAGTAAGGAGAGGAGCAGGGCTGAAAGGCTATGGGGAAACAGTTGCCAGAGGAGGAAGGGAAGGCCAGGGGGGATTTGGGACTGTGGGGTGCCAGCGTGGGAAAGAAACAACTTTTGGATGAGCAGCTGAGCCCACAGCACCCTCTGTCCCATGACACCCATGGCTGATTCCAGGACCTGGAACAAAGAGGGATCCTTCCCTGGGCAGCTTTCACGCTGTTCCCAGTGTTTCCAGCCCCCCCTGCCTCCACCTCTCTCCACTGAATCACTTTTGCAGCTGTTGAGTTGCAGCTGCAGTAAAGTCAGTCAAAGTTTATCCTGCCCACAACACTCCTCCGCTGCCTGCACCCCACTGCCTGCACCCCATTCCAGGGGGCCACGGGCAGGGGCTGCCTTTCCCCCGGGATCCTGACCCTGGAGCCCAGAAGGATGTGGAGCAGTGGCCCTGAGGAGGTGTGTTGGGGGAGGACCTAGTCTCTGGAGGCTGCTCCCCTAGAGTGAAGTGGCCATGGGTTCCTGTTGTGTTGGGGACAGGGATGTCCCCAGGCTGCTCAGCTCTATCGCCCACGCTCCTCAGCTTCATCTCCATCTGTAGCTCATCCAGCACCACTGTCCATCCCTGCCCTGGGGTTTGCTCCTTCCATCTTGCCTTCTCCCATCTGTCTCCCCCATCCCTTTGTTGCAGGGGTGTTTGTGCCTTGAGTACCTCCCAGGCACTCACAGCCCCCCATTCTCTCCCTCCCCAGGCACCCGGTGCCTCCCCACTGCCTTTGCTCGCCTGGAACTTCTCTGCCTCCCCACGCTGCTCCTGCCACTGCTGGGCCAGGCTCTCCTCCAGCATCTCCTTTCGTGCTTTGAGCCCAGCCAGGTCCTTCTCCAGGTGCTGCAGCTGCAGCTGGCTCTGATGGTTGTCCTCCACTGCTTTCCACAGGTTCTCTTTGGCCTGGCAGAGGGAACCCTCCAGCTGTGACACCTCCGTCTTGTAGGTCTCCACCGCCCCTTTCCAGATCTCTGAGAGCCTTTTAGAGTAGTCCTCCACCTCCACTGGCTGGAAAGCCACCGGTGCACAGCGGAAGCTCTCCAGGCTCTGGGAGTAGCTTGCAATCTCCTGGTCCAGCCCCGCTTTCTCCTCCTCATGGACCTCCAGCAAGGCTTCCACCTCCTTCTCCAGCTGCACGGCTCTCTCCTTCAGCCAGATCTGCGCTCTCCTCTCCTCTTCCAGCTCCTTCCTGCTCAAGGACAGCTGCTTCTTGGCTTCTTCTCGGGCTGCCTGCTCCTTCTGACACCTGCTTTTCACCTGCTGGACCTCCTCGTAAAGGTTGTCCCTGGCCAGCTCGGCCGTGCACTTCTCCCTGAAGGCGTGATCCAGCGCATCCCGCAGGGCTCGCAGCTCCTCCTCATACTTCACCCGCCACGAGTTCCCAGCCGGACTGCCCTTGGCGCTCTGGATTTCAGCTCGCAGCATCTCATTCTCCTCCTCCAGGAACTTCACACGGGCAAGATATGCCTCCAGCCGCTTGTTGAGGTCCCACATCTGCAGTGATTCCTCTCCCAGGGCTCTCGCCGCTGCGAAACTTTCCGCGCTCAGCATCGTTGCTGCCGGAGGGTGCCGGGGCTCTGGAGCCGGCACTGCCAGAGGAAAACGCCGGGGAGGAGGATGCCGGGGAGGATGCCGAGGCTCTGGAGGAGAGGGAGGGCAGGGAGGGAAGTGAGTGGCTGAGAGCAGAGGGGAGCGCAGCTATTCATACTCTGCGAGGACGAGTGGGAGGCCCCCGAGACCCGGGCTAGCAGCCGGGTTTAACTCTTGCACAGCCGGGTTGTCTGCAGTCCACGTGGGCTCGAGGCTGAGCTCTGCTCCAGCACCGTGGTCTCCTAGCCCTGGGGAAGGGCAAGGTGTTCCTTTACACTTTGGGATGGTGACTTGAGGGGTTGGATCCTCCCCCGGTGTGGCTCGGCTGGGAATGCCCTCCCCAAAGCCTGAGTTTGATGCCAGGGAGCTGGAGGGCTGCCGTGGGGCTCGGCGTGGAGCTTGGGAGATGTCCAAGGACAGTTGGCAGATGCCCATCCTGGAGGGCTTGGCTGCGGCATCCCTCCCTCCACAGTGTCTGGCCTGCCCCGTGCTCTGAAACCCGGGTGCAAGGGATCCCAGAAGAAGCCCACTGAGAGTCTCACAGTCCTGGGGAGGTGATGGCTGCACCGAGGACACCGGTGCCACTAGGTACCCGGGGCTGTTTTGGGCTCAGCACAAACCGCGGCACATCCAGCGCGCTGGATCCATCAGAGAGAAGAGAGGGAGAACCGCCTCGGGGCACAGGGCGTCATCCTGGCCAAACCCCTTCCTCGGGGTACTCCGTCCAGCTGTGCGCAGCTGCAACCCTTCTTCTTTCCAGATGTTCGCGGTGGGATGTGCCGAGCGCAGCCGGGAGCACAACGGGAGCTGCTTCGCCGGCAGCCCCTGAAACTTGGCAAGCGCCAGCTCAGCGTTTGATTTCCTGCACAGCTTCCATCCGCGCGGTCAAGCCGTCACGGTCGGGATATGAATCGCTTCACGGGGAGCATTTGGGGATTAGGATTTTTCATTTTCTCTTTTTATTTTTCCCAGCTGATTTATCTGGGGGAAGAGCGGCATGCTGGTAAGGGGCGGAGAGTTAAAAATTCAAATTCGGAAAGTTTCTGTGAACAAAAGAGGCAGGAAAACATCACTTGGAGAGAGACTTGTTGCCAGCTGTCTCCCAGTCCTTCCTCTCCCGAGAGACGGTGTTTTTTCCCACGGGAGGGTCCCTGCTCTGTCCTCACCATGGCAAGCAGAACAAGAATGTCCCCTCCCGAGCTGTCCCACGGGGGAGGCTCCAGGCGAGCGCTTCTGGAGAGACAAGCAACAGTCCCCTCTGCTGGCAAAGGACGCCCAGAGCCACACAGAGCCGCCTTCGAGCTCCTTCCAGCCTCGCACCATCCGGGAGCTGATGGGGGGGCCCCGACGCCGCTCACATCTGGGACCAGCAGTAATGGGGGTCTCAGCACTCTCGAGGAGGGAGACGGTCTTTCCCTGGTGCCTGGATGTTGGGGAAGGGGGGATGACCCAGCTCGGGGGTCCCCAAAGGCATTGTCTTTCTGGCTCATCTCCGGCCAGACATCCTGTCTGGCTCTGTGGCCCCGGCTCTGGTTTGCCTCTTACAGCCAGGATTGAAATGCCATTAAGGAGCACAGGGAGCGTTGAGGTCAGACAATTCATCTGGGGTCCCTGGAGCCCCGGGCAGTGGGGGGATGGAGCCTTGTTATGTGTCTTCATCCTCCTCCTCTTTGTTTCCATAGCACATCTGCTCCAGAGCTGGCCATCCCCACTGCTTGGCTGCTCCCACTTTCCTCCTCCTGTGATGTCCAGAAGACCGTGGGGTGCCCAGGTGCTCCTGGGGTGTCTGGGTGCCCCCAGTATTGGTGTGCATTGCAAGGCAGCCCCCAGTGCATATGGCTACACTCGGATGTGCCCTGGGAGGGAGCATTTCTTTCCTCCCTGACCTTGCTCCATCTTCCTCCTCATGCCTTTGCTTTGGGCTTGCTCATTGTGCCCAGGCCCCTCTCCCTCAGCCAGCACTGGGGATCAGTGGGACAGACCAAATGTTGCAGCCCAGGAAGGACTCAGGGTTCCCAGGGGTGTCAAGGGGTTCTGGCACCTCCGTGCCTGGGGGAGAGCTGGGGGGCACCATGAGGTGCATCCCTTCCTTCTGCTGGGTGGTTGGGTTTGGGAGTGACTTGGGATGGGGTCATCTGGGTTCCTGGGGGATTCTTGTGGTCAGGAGCCACATGGGGTGGGGACATCCATATCCCTGGGGAATGCTCAGAGTCAGGAGCCTCTCAGGAGGGAGATGTCCAAGTCTGGGGAATGCTTGGCGTCAGAATCCCCTGGCATGGGGATGTCTGTGTCCCTAGGGAATGCTCAGGGTCAGGACCTCCTGGAATGGGGGTGTCTGTGTCTATGGGGGGTGCTTGGGATCAGGTTCCCCTGGATGTCTCTGTCCCCTGTCCCAGTGGGGTGCTTGGGTGTGGCCGTTCAGCAGCAGCAGAGGTTGGTGGAGTGGCAGGTTTGAGGGTGTCCCACCCCTGCTGCCCCAGAGTGGGCGCTGGCGGGTGCTGTCAAGCTTGGCACAGGGTGTGTGGCAGTGGCTGGTACGTGACTTCAAGCAGGGCTGGAGGAGGAGGAGGAGAAGGAGGAGAAAGCACAGCTGGGCACTGGGGCCCTTCCAGCCTGGACACAGCTGGGACTGGGGGACTGGGGGACTGTGGTTGTTGGGGACCCCATGGGGTTGGAGCTTTTTCCATGCCCTTGGCTGCTGGGGTTGGGCCTGGGGCCATGGAAAGGGCTGGAAGGCCCTCTGCATCTCTGGAGCTGCAGGCAGGAATGGAGATTCTCTGGTGTCTAACAAGGGTTGTGCCCTGCTGCTGTCTTGCTCCTCTCCCTTCTCCCCTGCCTCTGCCTCGAGCTGGATGTCTCAAGGGCTTTGCCCCATTGATTCCAATGGCCAAGAGGGACCAGGAGTTGCCCTGGGAAGGAGCTGACAGAGCAGCAGCCCTGGAAGATTTGCTCTGAGCCAGCAAGGAAACCCCAGCCGTGCTGGGAACATTTGTTCTCAATTAGGATGGGGGACGCTCCTTGCTGAGCAGGCACTCTGCGGTTCCACCGGCCTCGAGCCCTTTCCCACAAAAGCTCCTGGTGCAGGATGTGACCTCATGTGTCGGGTTTTGGGCGGCAGAGGCTGGGGCAGCCTGTGGGTCCCGTCCCGGTGCCCATCGCAGCCCTGCTCCACAACGCAGCTGCCTGGAGGGCAGAGCACTGCAGCGTGTGTGTCCCCACTGGAGGAGCATCACCCGCTGGACACGCATCCCCCACCGAAGTGCTCTGCTAACGAGACCATCTCTGCCGCCTGCAATTATTTCCCAGGGCGACGAATGATTAATTCTGCTCAGGAGCTGCGGCTTTCTGCAAACTCACCCGAGCAATTCTCTGGCAGGCTCCGTGCCAGCCCCCCCCGGGCAGGGGGTGCTCCGTGCCAGGGAAGGTTTGAGTGAGATCTGGTTAAAAAAAGCACCAATGCCAGAGCTGCCCTTCTGCCAAGGGGCTTGGGTCTGCAGATGAGGGGCCCCAGTTACCCCCAGGACCCCACGGGGTGCCCAGATCCCCACACATCCCTTCAGGAACAAGCATTCAAGCTCAAAGATCTATAAATTATCCTGGCCCTGACACGGATGCAGGTGGGTAAACTGAGGCACAGCAGCATGTCTCTGCTAAACAAAGCTTGGCTGTGAGTGCTGTTCCAGGAGGTGGAGTCTGGCTGTTTCCAACACACTTTTGGGGCTAGCGAAGGGTCCCTCCAGCCCCCGGATGGTGCCTCCACCCACTGTGGCCTCGAAGCAAAGGGGCCTTTGCATGACAAAGCCTCTGCTGGGTACTGGGACCCCCGCCCGTGGTCCCCTCTCCGTCTAGCTGAAGCTTCCAAATATTAGGAATAACCATCCCAAGGGCATTCCCGTTCCTCGGCGGGGTCTGTGGCAGGGAGACCCCCTCACCTTCGGCAGGGTCCGGGGGCGCCAGTGCCGGCTGCTCCCCCACTTCTGCTGCATTGGGTTAACACCGTGCCCGGGCTGAGCATCCTCCTCTCGTGCTGGGTTTGCCAGCTGCCAGGAGGGAGGGACGGGGAGGGACGAGGTGCCTGCCAACACGGTAATATCTTTTTTTTTTCCTTCTTAATTAGGGGAAGGAATAAATATAAAAGGAGGAGGGCAAGGGGAAGGGAAAAAAAAAAAAAAAGAAGAGTGGAGGACACGGACACACACACAGAAGCTTCTTTTCTCGGTGCCTGCACTTATGCCTGGTGCAGCTCTTTCCCAGCCGTCCTGCCAACCTGCTGCCGCCCGCTGCCCGCGCTGCCCCGGAGGAGTCGCAGCTCAGCCCCACAGCGGGACCCTCGGCAAGGGGACCCCCCGCCGGCGCTGCCGTTCCCCCCGCTGCACGGAGGGGCCCCCGCCGCGGGGCTGCAGCCACGCACGGAGCAAGGTGGGATGTGGGGAGCGCGTGGGGCCAGCGATGTTCCCGGTGTTGCGGGGCCGGAGGTTCTCCCGGTGTTGCAGGACCAGCGGTGTCCCGGTCGCTGCGGTGTCCCCGGGAGCTGCCGTACTGCGCTTTTCATTTCAGTATCGCGTTTCATCTTCGCACGGGCGGAAAGTGAGCCGAGAACTGAGCCGGCGTGGGGATGCCGAGAGCATTCCCCCGTGCTTTTCCTCGCGGAATGCAGTCTCGGGGGGCACAGGGCATCCTCCTGCCCTGCAGCAGGGGGATGCTTGGAGCTGCGGGTCCCCATGGTGCCGCTTCGGGGAGGTTTGTCCTTGTCACCGACGACCCCAAGCACAGCATCGCGCTGCAAGTTTTTTTTCTAAGGTTTCTAACCAGCTTATAGCGGCTCCGCAGCGCCGGAGGCAGAGAGGGGCTTGGGGGGGCCCTTGCGAAGTTGGAACCAGAAAGGACTTCGGTACTGCCCGGCTGCTGCAGCCTGGAGCCCAGCCCGTCCCGCAGCGGGGCGCGAAGGTTTTGGAGATAAGGGGGATTTTCCGAGCTGTTTAAGCAGCTCGTCTCACGGGACCTTCGTTTTGGGAGAGGGGCCAGGGATCCAGAATGGGTCTGGGGTGTCCCGACACGGGGGGGCCCTCCCCGTCTGTCCTGCAGAGTCTCTGGTCGGGTCCTTGTCCCAGGGAGGCTGCAGTCAGGGTGGCAGTGGAAAGGGAAACTGAGGCACGGATCTGGGCAGGGGTCCGGCTCCCGCCGCTCCTGCCTGGACGTGCCACTATTCCCCGTGGGGGAGGGGGTGGGGTTCAGGGGCAAAGCTCCCACGTCCCAGGAAGCTGGGGCCGAGCCCAGGGTTTATGCTGGCTGTAGGTCGCCCTGTCCTCCCCCAGCTCCATTATCTGGCTCTGTCGGTGTCCCAGTGAGAGGGACAAGGGGGGCCGAGGGAAAATTTTTCAGGATTTTCATGGTTTTTCCTAACCGAACAGCCGCAGAGTGAATCCCAGGTCCCCCGTGGGGTGCCCCAGGTGGGGGCCATTTGCCGCAATCCTCTTCCCCTCTCGCAGCCAGAGCATTTCGTCCCAGGGACGAAGAGGCTGCCCTTGAGCATCCCTGCCAGGGACCGCTGCTCCCGTCATGCCGACTTCTCCCGTCTCAGCCCAACCCAGAACCTGTTGCTCTTCCTTTTGGCTGCCGGGGGGTGGGAGAAACTCCCTCTGCCCCAGCACGGAGCATTTTCCAGCTTCTGGGCACAGGGACAGGTGACCAGGATACCTCAGGACTGCTTTTCAGGGAATGGATTTAGTCTAGGAAAACTGGGAGATCGGGTGATACTGTGGTGGGAGCTGGGAGAGATGCATGTTTGTTGGCGAGCGACAGCGGGGCTGGGTCCCACCTCAGCAGCAGCACTGAAGTCCGGGACGCCCATCCAGCACTCCACACTTCTGTCCCACCTCGTGCCTCAGTTTCTCCACCAGAGCCCCACAGCTGGGCAAGGCGGGGATGGGTGTGCAAAACTTCACGTGTGTGTGTGACACATTTACCCAGGGGTGCACGCTCTCACGTGTCTCTGAGGGTTCCTGCGGGATCTGCTCCCGTCCCCACCACTCCTTGCGGGACTGTATCTCCCCAGGGACCCTCTCCGGGGTCCCCCCGACCCACTGCTGGGGGATGGGGGCAGTTCCCACAGCCCAGCCTTGCAACAAGGAGCCCCTTTTTCCCTGCTGGGATGGGGGGGCGTGGGCTTCTGGCAGCTGGAGGGACCCCTACCCGCCCCGTTCTCCCCACCTGCTTCCGGCCCTTTAAGCTCTGCCAGCAGTTTCTGCCAAGAGTCTGCCGGGTGCTTCTCACTGCACACCCTGAGCTGGCATGTCCCTGGCACCACCATGCTCCGGGGACCCCTCCGATGGCCGCACCACACCCACCCCTGGGCGTGGGGACGAATCCTGGACGCAGCGCCAGTTTGCAGCACCGCGGGGGACGGACACGGCTCAGCCACATGCGAACCGTGGCTGCGGGTCCGCCCGGCAGCCGGGGCGGCAGCGGGGTGTCCGGAGCCCTTTGCTGGTAGTGATGGGGCTGGAGCGAGGCCAGACTGTGCCGGCGGCTGCTGACTCATTCTGCAGCTGAGCATCCCTGGAAAGCCACCGCTCTGCTCCCCCTCCTCCGGCTCGCTGCGGGCTGGCAGGGCACCTTGGGAGCCGGGATGAGTAACCGTCACGTGAAGGGAGCAAGGGGCTGCGGAGCAGAAAGCCCCTCCTTAGAGATGAGAAGGGACCCCCCCCAACCCCACCTGTGCCCTGGCAGCATCTCCTGCCTTGCGCCCTGGATCAGGTGCTGCAGCCCCAAATCCTGCCGGCCCCACGTTCAAGGAGCAGCCTCTGAAAGGAGGGCCAAGCTCAGGGGAGAAAGAAAGATCACTCCTGTCCCAAAATAAACTTCAGCTCCATTTTCCACCTGGTTTCCCACGGAAATGGAGGTTAGCCAGCCCTGCCACGTGCGTGCCTGCCTGCCTGTGTCTCTGTCCATCCCTGACATCTCCTGAGCTCTGAGGTCTCAGAGACAATTGAGCCTCACAAACCACTGCCATTCTCTCTCTTCAACCTTTTTGGCTGCCCTTCCCTAAAACTGCTCCCAGCTTTTTCCTCATGATGTGTAGGTCAAAAGATTTTCCATCTGTGGAATACAGGGAAGAAAAAATAACCCTAAAATCCAACCCCAAACCCTAGAGTTGACATCTGAGAGTTTCTTGCCATCATGGAACTCCAGGACCTCAGGAAATCACCCATGGGCACGGTGAAATGCGGTTTAACTTTCTCCACATCCCATTCCCGGTGACGGCATGCTGGTCTAGCCAGGGATAGGCACAGGAAGGGAGCAGATAGCCACTCACCCTAGCTTGCCCCATTCCCGCAGGGTTTTATCACTTGGATTTCCTCTCTGAGGCTTCGTGGCTGCTGCCCGCGCCACCGTGGCGCCTTGGGAATGGGAAGAAAAGGTGCCCACGACAAAAGCCTTCCTCGCTTGGCTGCCCGGGGGGTGGCAGCCAACCCCCGCACTGGAGCCTGGCCATGGCCGCCACGCAGGAGGGTTTTGTCCCTCACTCCAGAGCCGTGGGGCTGCATTCAAATTATCTGTCCAGAGCAGAGAAAGTCCCTGGCTTGGCCCTGACACCACTGGCCAGGTCCCGGGCAATCAAGCTTCGTCTGCCCCTGCTGAGTTCCTGCTGGGAAGGGGAGGTTTGTGGTCTGCATGTGATGGTCAACGTCTATGGTGTGTGGTACTAGGGGTTGTATGTCCGTGGTGGATTGTTCCAGGGGTTGTATGTCTGTGGTGTGTGGTGCCAGGGACTGTACATCCATGGTGTGTTGTTCTGGGGGTTGTATGTACACGGTGGGTGGTTCCAGGGGGTGTATGTTCATGGTGTGTGGTTCCTGAGGCTGTACACCCATTGTGTGTGGTGCCAGAGGTTGTACATTCATTGCTATGTGGTTCCAGGGGCTGTATGTCCATGGTGTGTGGTGCCAGGGGTGTGCATCCGTGATGTGGGATGCCAGGGGCTTTAAGTTTATGGAGCTTGGTGCTAGGAGCTGTGCATGCATTGTCCTTGGTGTCAGGGGCTGTGCACCTATGGTGCATGGTGCCAGGGGTTGTGTGTCTGTGGCTGTGTGGTACCAGGGGCTGTACATCCATGGTGTGTGGTGCCAGTGGCTGTATGTCCATGGTGGGTGGTTGCCAGGGGCTGGACATCCTTGGTTGCACAATGTTGGGTTGTGTGTGCGCAGTGCTCAGTGCTGGGGGCTGTATTCACACTCTCCCTCTGGAGCAGTGTTCCCTCAAGCACACTCCAGGAGCACAGTTTGCAGAGGGATGCAGGTGACCAGGACAGCCTCCCATCAGGCTGGCCCTGGCAGCCAGCAATCTGCTATGGAGCTGCCTAAGTCACGACTGTGACTGCTGAAATCAATGCAGCACAAAGAGCTCTTAAATTACAAAGCTGCTCTGAGTCTCAGGGTGCTTCATTCCCAGGCAATTATGTGAGGCAAGCCTGGCATGGGGGACTGAGGAGCCCTCAGCCCCCTGAGGAGCCTCTGCAGAGGGCTGAGGGGATATTGGGGCTGTGCATCATGCAGGGGTGTCTCCCCACATCTCCAGCATCAGCCTCCTCTCCAGGGGCTGCAAGAGGCTGTGGGCAGCCAGAGCCCCTTCATGACATGCTTGGCATCCCCTGAACTGCTCCCTGGGGAGGGCTGGGGGCTAGTGATGGTGGTGCTGGGCACTGGGCTCTGCTTTCAGCACTGGTCTCCAGCTCTCCGGTGAGAGCCCTTTGTGCCAGGCAGCCTGAGAGAGGCCTGGGACATAATGGCTGCTTTGGTCAGCCCTGGTTTTCCCAGCCTGTGTGCAGGGAACCTCTGGCGTGAGCTGAATGGCAAAGAAGCCGTCCTGCTCCTTCCCTCCCCCTCTGGCCTGTGCTTTGTGTGCCCTGGGTTGTCTCCCCCCGCCCCGGCAGCTCGCTGACCTCAACTTCCTCCACAAACAGCCCCCCTTGTGCAGCGCACACATGCACAAGCGCATGCACATGCATGTGTACACCCGCACGTGTGCACGCCACAACACGCATGGGGCAGCACAACCACACGTGTGTGCACTTCTTGCTCATTCTCCTCCCTCACCACCTCTTTCCTGCTGAACACCCACTGTTAAAACACTTCCTGAGGTTTCTCACAGTGGAACCGTGGGCGCTTGGCCCCAGTGCTGGCATCTCTTCCCTGCCCACTGTGGCCAGCACTTGGGCTCAGACCTTCTGTGCCGCCAGTGCCAGGCTGGACTCTGCTGTCCCCAGGGGACCTGGCTCCCAGGGAAGGCTGATGGGGCTGGATGGCACCCAGTGGCTCCCAGCCAATGGTCCTCGTACCTCATGTCGTCTCCTTTCTCCGGCTAAGCAGGGCACATTTCATTCTCTTCCCTCTCCTCTCCACTGTCTAAGAGTCCACATACCCTGCAGCTGTGCCAGTGCTGACCTCTCCCTCTGTGCCCCAACACCACATGCATCACACCATCCCTGCACAGATGGGCTGGAGGCTCTCCCCAACCTCTTCCACTCATCCAGGGATGGGATATTTTTGATGTTTTTTGGATTCTAAGCACAGCTGGTGGTTTTTGCTCCCCCCTTGCAGGGCAGAGCATGGCCCCAGCCCTCCCGCTGCTGCTGCTCTGGGTGTTCACCCCCACAGTGGTCCCGGAGGTGTTTGGCCCCGGAGATGGCACAGGTAACTTGGCATCATCAGCTGCATCTGGGTCACTCCCTGCCCTGTTGGTGCCCTGTAGTGGGAACTTTAGTGGGGCCCCACCCTGATCCTGCTCACAGCTCCTCTCTTCTCCCACCCAGAGGACCTCAAGGCTCTACAGGTCTCCATCCCACGCCACCCAGCCCTCGATGCTGTGCTGGCAGGCGACATCACCATCCCTTGCCTCATCACCTACCTTGGCCCCCAGCCCACTGCAGGCACGGGCGGCCGCCGGGCAGTCCTGGGAACCCCCCGGGTCAAGTGGACCTTCATCTCTGAGGGCAGGGAGGTGGAAATCTTGGTAGCTCGGGGGGACAGGGTAAAGGTGAGTGAGGACTATCGCCTGCGCGCCTCCTTGCCCATCTTCCACCAGCGCTACACCAATGCCTCCCTGCTGCTCACTGAGCTGCGGCCCAACGACTCGGGGATCTACCGCTGTGATGTGCAGCATGGCATCGAGGATGGCCACGACATCCTACATCTCAAAGTCAAAGGTACTTCAAGGTGGGGAGTGGTAGGGTTTGGGCCCCTCTCCTGGCTCAGCAGATGCCTCCCTGGGTGGGGCTGCTGTGAAGTCCCTTGCCCACACCTGTGTCCTCTCCCAGGGGTGGTGTTTCACTACCGGGAGGGCTCCATGCGCTATGCCTACACCTTTGCCGAGGCGCAGGAAGCTTGTGCCCGGATCGGTGCCAGCATTGCCACCCCCGAGCAGCTGTACGCTGCCTACCTGGGCGGCTACGAGCAGTGTGACGCTGGCTGGATTGCTGACCAGACCGTCAGGTGGGCACCACAGTTGCCTGGGCATTGTGCCCATTGTGTCACCCCGTCACCCCTCTGTGAGTCACCAATTCTTCCCTGTGCTTTCCCTGCCCCAGGTACCCCATCCAGACACCCCGTGAGGCCTGTTACGGAGACATGAATGGCTTTCCCGGGGTCAGGAACTACGGGGTGGTGGACCCGGAGGACATGTACGATGTGTACTGCTACGCCGAGGACCTCCCAGGTGCCTGTTGTGCTGCCAGCCCTCTCTTGCCCTCCCCTGCTTTTGCTCCCACACTAATTCGCCCCTGTAACCAGTTGTAAACCCAAGGAAAAAGCTGCCCTGAACCGCAAGCTCTGGCTCCAAGGTGTGGGAACTTGTTGTGCTGCTTTCTAAAGCATTCTTGTTTGGTTTGGCGGGATGGGGAACTCTTTTCCTCACAGGAGGCAGTGCCCAGGCTGGAGTGTGCCCATGGTGATCTGCCCTGGTTTGGCGGGAGAATGTGGGTAACGCTGTGAGGTGGTTTGGGTTTTGGTTGTGTTTGTACCATGCTTTGCATGTGCTGTAGGGCTGCAGATCCCACCCGGTTGTGTGTGTCTGGTGGTGGCTGGTCCCTCCTTTGGGGCCTGATGGGGCTCCCCACTGGTGGTAACAGCTGCTGTGGGATCAATTGGGGTGATGCCAGGCAGGTGTCAGGGACAAGGGACAGGTTGCTTGTGTGCAGGGCACGATGCGCTGGAACAGGGAGATCAGTGTGGTTGTGGGGGCTGGCATGTGATGTTCCTTAGGGCAGCAGTGCCCAGACTGTTCAGTGTGAAGCCCCACCACAGCATCCACTGTGCTTGCAGGTTCCCTTAGAAATGACCTGCATGTGGATTGTGCTGTGAGGGGTGCAGACCTGCTCCTCTGCGGTCCCATTCATGGTTCATGGATGCTTCAAAGTCTTAGCTCTGCTTGCAAAGGCAGGAATCCCACGTGGCATGAGAGCTCTGGCCATCCACTGTGGTTGCCATGTGTGTGTGCAGGGAAACTGGAGACAGGGAGCAGGCACAGAGGAAGACAGGGAAGCAGGTGGTGATACAGGCAAGGATGCAGGCAAGGAGGAAGGCAAGGAGTAAGGCAGGGAGGAAGGCAGGGATACAGGCAGGCTCCTCCAGCCCCTGGGGCGCCTCCACACGCTGGAGCGCCCATCTCCACGCCAGCTCCTGGGGTTGTGCGGAGAGCAGAGGAGGTGAGGGGGCTCCCGCAGCCCATGCCCTCCTCCTCAGCTCTGACGCCCGTCTCCTTCCTCTCTTCGCAGGGGAGATCTTTTTGGAGACGGCCCCAGCCAGGTTCACGCTAGAGGAGGCAGTGGAGCGCTGCCGGGCGCTGGGCGCGGAGCTGGCGAGCCCGGGGCAGCTCTACGCAGCCTGGAACGCGGGGCTGGACGCCTGCAGCCCCGGCTGGCTGGCCGACGGCAGCGTCCGCTACCCCATCGTCACCCCCCGGGAGCGCTGCGGCGGAGCCCTGCCGGGTGTCAAAACCATCTTCCTCTTCCGAAACCAGACGGGATTCCCCGATGCCCAGAGCAGATACGATGCGTACTGCTTCCGAGGTAAAGAGGGACACCCCCACCCCGGCCCGCGGGTGCTCCTGGGCAGGGACCACCGGGAGGCCTCGGGAAGCCTCTGACAAGGGTGCAGGTGCCCGGCGGGTGCGAGGTGCCACCCCCAGCCCCACCCCGAGTGCGCTGCGTGCAGCAGAGCCGGGATGTCCTGCAGGGTTGGGATCGCGTCAGGATCCCTGCATGTTGTCTGTGCCACGTGCTGCGCTATCGCGATAGAGCAGGGGTGTTTTGTGCCATCTCAAGTTACCGTGGTAGGACAGGGATGCCTTGCATGGTCTCCATACTGCATGTCGTGACAGGGGAGGGATAACCTGCCTGGTCCTGATACTGCATGCTGATGACACCTCACGGTAGAGAGGGATGCTCTGCATGGTCTCAACAGTGCATGCTGATCTATTGTGACATAGTAGGGATGCCCTGCATGTCCTCAGTACTGCGCGCCATTATATCGTGACAGAATAGGGATGTTCTGTGTGGCACCGTCAGTCTGTGTGAGCTCTGTGAGCACAGCTCAGGGGGGTTCATCCCCAGGGACTGCTGGCCTGTTGGGCATTGCCGGGTCCCAGGGGCTGTGGAACACAGCCTGCTAGGCTGGTTTGGGGTGACACCTCCCTTGGTGGGCAGAGAGGAGACCTGTGGGCAGCAGCGAGGCACTGCCTGCACTGCCAGGGAGGTCTGCAGGTGATGAGCCGGGACAGAGGCTGGCAGGCATAATGGGCATGGAGGGAGGAAGAGCTGCTCTTCCACTTCTCCTGCCCAATCCCACATCTCTGTGAATTCCCTCAGGGCCATGAGGGCTCACAGTACGGGGACACTGGCCCTGGATCAACTGGATGCTGTACACCTCTGTGCCTCAGTTTCCCCACCTCTCGGCAGGGTTAGGCAGGATGGACTCGTCCCATGAATCCACGTCCCCTGTAACCCACTAACTCCCCATGCATGCTTGCTTTCCCCGGGGTGGGGATTGGGGTGTGGAAAAGGACCCTTCCCAGGAGGGAGAGGCAGGGTTCAGGATCCAGCCTCACTGTGTGCTGCCAAGCCCCACAGCTCCCACTGTGTCTGTTGGCTCTGATGGCTCCAACAGCAGCTGGGAGGGCCTGATCCTGCCCATGCTGACTCTCTTTAGGTTGGGAAGGGGAGGTCGAGGAGAGCTGGGTCCCTGTTGGGGTGCCAGGGCTCCAGCCCCACTCTGGGGCAAGGGCATCTCTGTCTGCCCTGGGGCCAGGACAGGGTAGTAATATCCCACTTTCTTTCTGCCCACAGAAGGGACAAACTCTTTCCCTGAGGCTGCAGGAAAATACCAAGCCCAAGAGCCCGAGGAGAATCTCCTCCAGGAGATTGTCACAGTGGCAGAAAAGCTGGAGGAGCTGCAGCTGCCCAGAGCACCAGTGGAGCTTGAGTCGCGAGGGGCTATTTACGCCGTCCCTTTCTTTGAGGACGCTGAGCTGGAAAAACCAAGCCCATCCCCCGAAGACACACCAGGGCCAGGGGCCTGGCACCCCCCACTAGATACCTCCGTGTCCTCAGGTCACCCCACCCCTGCCTCTCCTTTCCCCACGGCCCCAGCTGACCTCGAGGCAGGCGTCCCACTTAGCTGTGGTGCAAAGCTGGGGAGCCTGTTCCCTGCGGAGGAGGATGGGGGGACAGGGACAGTGGGGCAGCCACCGTGGCCAGGCACGGACTGCCCTGCACTGGTAGGTTGAGCAGCTGCTGCAGCAGTGCCAGTGCTGGGATGCAGAGATGAACCACAGAGGCATCAGGATTGCAAGGAGAGGTTGGAGGCACCTGTGGGTGCCCAGGTCACCCCTGCTGTCCACGTCTCTCCTGTGGAGGGAGCCCCTATGGCCAGTGCATCGGTGTCTTTGTGTAGGGCTCTGCACTGGCGCGGGGACATTCGTGTGTCCCTCCCTCAGCCAGGGTCCAGTGTACAGGGTCGGTGCTGGACTGTAGTTTAGCAGTGCAAGGAGCTGGAGAAGAGTGCTGGCAGCTGGAGGGAAAGGAGGCCAGGCATAGCTGTGCATGGCCCCTGCCACAGGGAAGCCAGGGCTGGGCTCGACAGTGTACCAACCAAAGCTCAGTCAGCTGTGCTGGTTCAGAGGGGACAGTGTCACACGGACTCGGGGCCACTTCCATCTCCCCGCGCACCTTTGTGCTGGCATCGCCCCCCCGGCTCTGCCCACCGCGGGCAGGATCGGCAGCTCTGGCGGGCGATGCCGATGCCCGCGGCCCCGTGGTCTGGCTGGCTCCCGGCGCCAGCGTCTCACTGCATTTCTGCCTTGCCCTTTGCAGAGGAAGAACAGGGAGCAGCGCCGGGCAGGGGCCCTGGCAGCACATCGGCAGAGAGCCCTGGAGGAGGGCGAGACTCCAGCCAGCCCGTGGAGCCGGATGGAGCCACCGGCACACAGACACTCTCCGTGGCCCCGCGGTTGGGCGCAGAGGGACCCACCGGTGCCCCAGCAGGTGACACGGAGCCTCCTGAGGGCTTTCCCCGGCCGCCCAGCCCTGCCTACCCCGCACACCGCCCCGGCCGCCCGCGGGAGTCCATGGGGCGGCCGGCCCACACTGCCAGTCCTGGGGCACCTGGGCACCGTGTGACATCGCCAACCAGTGCCGCTTCTGCCACCTCGACAGAGCGCCAAGAGCCTGGTGGGATCCCCCGGCGCGGCCACAAGCCCGGCGGGACGAGCAGCCCCGTCCCTGCCGCTGAAGACGCCGAGCTCTCCGGAGACGTGGTCGAAAGCCCTGGGGCTTCCCCGCTGCCCCCTGCGCCCTCGCAGCCCCAGGAGGAGGGAGAGGAACAGTCAGGGGCCCCGTGGTTCCCCTCTCCTGCGGCACCGGGGGACGGGAGCACCGTCCCCGCAGCGGAGGCAACGGCGGTGCCTGCTGCAGCTTCTGAGGAGGAGGAGGAGGAAGAGCAACCTGCTCCCTCCGTTGCAACCGTGGAGGGTTTCCTTGCAGCCGTTCCTGGAGAACCAGGTGGGACCCGCAGGGATGGCCTCACCTCTCCCCGTCCTGACAGCTCTGGGGTGACCCTGGCAGGGACCCCACTGGGGGACCCGGCCCCCAGCACGGCGGTGCCCTTGCCTGCCCTCCCCACCGAGCGGGCCAGTGTCGGGGCAGGCGCCAGCTCGGCCGGGGGTCCCCGCCGTGCCACCCTCGCCCTCGGGGCAGCCCTCTTGGCTGCTCTTTGGCAATAGAGAAAGCTAACACCTTTCCTTCATGCTGTGCTTCCCTCTGTCTGTCTATCCATCTGTCTCTCCTCTCTCTCCTCCTCAGCTGGGTAAGGGAAGGTTACAGGTCTGGAGAAGCACATATTTGTCAAACAAATTGGTCTGAGCTCTGCATGCACTTAAATCTCTTCTACTTCTGTGAAGTGTTTTAATGACTGTTTCCATGAAAAAGCCCAATAAGCAAAAGGCGGCCCCAGCCCCTGCTCTGACTAACCGTGGTACTAATAAAGGGAATTAAAAGCTTTCTAGAACAAGCATTTCGGCGAGCTCTTCCCTTCGTCCTTGCGCCTGCTGCCCACGCGCCTCTCCCACTGACGAACTAATCCCCCATCCTCTGACCCCATAAGTCCCTGGGAGTGGGGTGGATGGGACCCCCTGTGAGGTCTGGGATGAGTACAGCTGCTCTGCATGCTCCATGTGGTCCCCCTGGAGCCAGGTCACCCCACACTGCCCCAGGAGGAGAGGCGAGGGCTGGACACTGCATGGCATGAGCGGGGGAAGATATGATGGGAAACCAATGGGTTATGGGGTGCAGAGCCCCACTGAGAGCACCCTGTCTTGTGCAGCCTTTGGTGGCCAAGCTCCCCAGAATCACTGCAGTCCCCCCCAGGGAGCACAGTTTCTCACCCCCCCACCCCTGGTCCCCCCACAGGAGGGCTGAGATGGGTTAGAATTGGGTGCGTGAACTGCTGCAGGTGGGTGTCACCCACCCAGACTCATCCTCTGGCCTGCCCTCAGGATGCTTCCAGCTCAGATGCTGCACACAGCAACCAAGGCCCTGCCCTCTCTACCCCTCTGCTCCGTGTAAGGGCAGCTTGCAGCAGAGGGGACCATGTGAGGTCCCTGCCCCCATGGTCTGGCAGGGCCCTGCCCAGTCCCATGGCACAGAGGAGACTCCATGGAGAGTGGCCAGACCTTGTGGAGTGGCTGCCCTTGCCTTGGCAAGGAGAGATGCTCGGGAAGAGCTGGCCATGTGACATTAGGGCCCTAAATTGCCCATCCCTCTCCATTCCTCCATCTGCTGGGGATGAGCTGGACATCCTGAGTAAGCTGCTGGCACCTTGTGGAGAGGTGATGGTGTCTGGGGATGGGTGAAAGTGACAGCATCACCCTTATCACATCTCCACCAAGCCAAGGACCATGAAATGGGGCATCATTAGGATGGAGGGGGTCAAGGACTTTCAGTCTATGCTCCGCCGGTGCTGGCAGCAGCTCTTCATCACACTCTTGGGCTGGAAGCACACGATGTGCTGCTCTTGGGAGCATTAATGACTGTAACGGGCTGCTGGGGACATGTGGTCTGGGGATGGTGCCGGCTGATTTATCAACCCTGGCCAGGCTGAAGGTGACACCAGAGGGACAGGCATGTGGCTCACCTTGCTGCCAGCCTGAGGACTTGCGGCCGGGACGTGCCAGTGGGTTTATCCTTTGCATGTTCCCCTCCCAAAACACAATTGCTGCATCACTCCAGGGGAAAGAGGCAGCAGGAGTGGGCCAGGGGCTGGCACAGCAGCCAGTCCACTGATATGGAGGATGAGAGCATCCAGCTCATGTCCTCATGCCCTGAGGGGAGGCCAAAGCCCCAGGTTCAGCCAGCTCTGGGCCAGGGTGGCTGAGCCGGGAGCATCCCATGGACAGAGGATGCATAGGACAGCTCCAGATACATCACCATGCACCTGAGTCCTTCACCTGCTCCAGACTTGGTGGCCCCATGGGCCAGCTCAGAGGCCTGGTTGCTGTGGGACACTGCAGGGATGAGGCACTGGCAGTGCTGGTCGCTGACAAGGTCCCCGAGCTCCCACGGTGAGGACAGCTGCATGTGCCTTACAGGTGGCTGTGTCCCCAACCCCTGCCTGAACGGAGGGACCTGCACAGAGGATGACGCCCACCTCACCTGCCTGTGCCTGCCCGGCTATGGAGGCAGCAGCTGTGAAAGACGTGAGTTCCCCAGGTCCCACTATGCCCACACTGGATTGCCCCTGCCTAGGTCCTGCTGCCATCTCAGTGGCTCAGAACACAGAACCGTGGGGAAATCAAGAGTTTGGGGTGAGTTGGGCTCCATCACCCTGATCCTCTCCTCTCTCCCTCCTTGCTCCCTGCTGTGGCTCAGCGCTGAGGAAGTGCAGCCCAGGCTGGGACAGCTTCCAGGGAGCCTGTTACAAGCACTTCTCCACCCGGAGGAGCTGGGAGGACGCAGAGACCCAGTGCAGACATTACGGGGGACACCTGGCCACCATCCTGACCCCTGAAGAGCAGGACTTTATCAACGGTATGTGATGCCACCCCAGACCCTGCTGCATCCCCCTGGACTTCTGCCTAGCAACCCTCAGTGCTGGGCTGCAAGTTTTAAACCTTAAGCCAAGAAAGTAGCCAAGAGCTGAAGCAGAGCCTGGCCCTGCAGAGCCAATGGATGGGTGGATGGGCAGGTAGATAGACACACGGATAGACATGGAAGAAGATGGATAAGATACATGGAGAAACATGGGAGCAGACAGGTTCTGTCTTGGGTCTCTCATGACAAGAAAGACATTGAAGGACTGGAGTGTGACCAGAGAAGGGAATGGAGCTGGGGAAGGGTCTGGAACACCAGGAACAGCTGAGGGAGCTGGGGGGGGACTCAGCCTGAAGAAAAGGAGGTTCAGGGAGGACATTCTTGCTCCCTCCAACTCCCTGACAGGAGGGTGGAGCCAGATGGGACTCAGGCTCTTCTTCCAGGTAACAAGTGATAAGGACCAGAGGCAACAGACTCAAATTGCACCAGGAGGGGTTTAGACTGGATGTTGGGAAAACTTCTTCATGGAAAGGATGTCAGGCACTGGCATAGGCTGCCCCAGGGAAGTGGTGGAGTCCCCATCCCTGGAGGGATTTCGCAGATGTGTGGATGTGGCACTTGGGGACATGTGTTAGTGGTGGCCTTGGCAGTGCTGAGGGAATGGTTGGACTTAGTGGTCTTGGAGAGCTTTTCCAACCTAAACAGTTCCATGACCCAATGACAAATGGACAAACTTGAAGAGGGTGGGACATGTGCAATTAAATCTGAAGGCAAAGCAATAACCTGCGTGAAAGCAGTCATGGAGGAACAGGGGGAAAGGCAAGGGGAGACAGAGCAGGGACAAGAGGGGTGGAGCAAATAGGCCTGGAGGCACTTGAGGGTGAAGGAGGAAAGAGTCAGGTTGAGACCTCACAGGGAGCTGCAGGGACAGGTGGGGACAGGTGGGGACAGGTAAGGACAGGCAGGGACCTGCAGGGGCAGTCAGGGACTGGCCAGACCAGTAAAGGGACCAGCAGAACCAGGTGAGGACTGACAGGGACATGTGGAGAGAGGCAGGGACAGGTGGCAATGGGCAGGTCCAGGCAGAACAAGGGACGGGTGGTGACAGGCAGGGATCGGTGGGGACCTGCAGGGACGGGTGGGGACAGGGCAGGGACCGGCAGGGGCAGGTGGGGACAGGCAGAGCCAGGTGGAGACAGGCAGGGACCCGTGGGGACCTGCAGGGACAGGTGGGGACAGGCTGAGCCTGGTGAAGACAGGTAGGGACAGGTGGGTACCGGCAGGGACCACCGGATACCGGCAAAACCACAGACGACCGGCGGGTACCGGCAGGGACAGGCGGGTACAGGCAGGGACTGGCGGGGATCGGCGGGGTCCCGGGGCTCTGCCGCCCTCTCCCGGCCAGCCCAGTCCCGCCGCTCCGGGGTGCGGACCCTAATGTCTCTTTCAGGGCTTCCCTTGTCCCCAAATCTCTCATCATCCCCCCGCTGAAGGGTGAGGGACACCTCCACCTCCCTGCACTCAGCCCCAGATCCCAAATCTCCCCAAATTCAAGACTCCTGCTGCCAGGTGGTGTTGGGCTGCCTGATGTGCCCCCACCTCCAACACACCTCCTGTCCCCCAGATCAGTACAGGGAATACCAGTGGATTGGCTTGAATGATCGGACCATCGAGGGGGATTTCCAGTGGTCTGACGGGAGCCCCTTGGTAAGTTGGACTGTCAGTCCTTGTGTGCCCCCACAGGGGAGACCACCCTGCTTGGCACCTTGTCATCCTTCTCCAGTGCTGGAGTCCAGCGCTGGGGCCGGGACTGGAAACCCCTCAGGAGGGCTGAGCATTCTCAGGAGAGCCAGACCTCAGAATTTGGGGTCCCAAGGCCCCGCCAAGGGGAATGGAGGTGGCACCTCATTCCTGATGGGGATGTCACAACCAGAAGGCTGCAGATGGGTGTGTGCTGGCGCAGGCACCCTCCCACACTTAAAGGGTGTGCTGGGGTGCCCCGTGCACCCTGTCATGCCTGTCCTCCCAGCTCTATGAGAACTGGCACCCCGGGCAGCCCGACAGCTACTTTCTCTCTGGTGAGAACTGTGTGGTCATCGTGTGGCATGATGGGGGCCAGTGGAGCGACGTCCCCTGCAACTACCACCTCTCCTACACCTGCAAAATGGGGCTGGGTAAGCCGTGCCTTCCCCCAGCCTGTGGGACTGGGGCTGCACCCCTCTGAGACCCCAAAAAGGGGGTTCCCTACCATCCCCACAGCAAGGAAACAGGTCCTGTGCACAGGATACTTGGCCTGTTTGGAGTTAATGGGGCAGCAGTTTGCTCCAGGCTTGGGTGGGGGGGTCATTCCATACTGGCTGTGATGACCCCGACCCACCCTTGCAGTGCAGTGTGGGCCCCCCCCCGCCCTCAGCAATGCCCGTGCCTTTGGCAAACCAAAGCAGCGCTACGAGATCGGCTCCATTGCACGGTACCAGTGCCGCCACGGCTTCGTCCCGCGCCGCTCGCCCATCATCCGCTGCCAGGAGGATGGGACGTGGGAGCCGCCCCAGCTGACCTGTCGCCCTGGTGAGTGCCAGGTTCCCCCCGACTTCCCTCAGCACCTGTCCACATGGCTTTCCCTTCACCTGGGCCTTCTTGTGTCCTCCCAGGCCTGGCTCAGCCCCACGACAACTGAGCAAGTCCCTGGGGCAACAGCCACCACCTGCCCAGGCCCTGGAGCTGGTGTGGATGGGGACGGCACTGGGACACGGCACAGACCCCAGCATGGGATGAAACCTCACTGTTGGGTGTCTGCCTCCTTTTTTGTTTTATATCTGTACAAAGAAATCCTAATAACTAAAGACCCCCTCAAAAGGAACCGACAGCGACCTGGAACACAGCAAAATGGGAACTTTGTTCCTGGAGTCACAACAGAATTGAAATAAAGGGGGACATCGTGGGCAGGAGATGGCAATGACATGCCAGTGTCACCTTCAGCCACTTTCTCCCACCTCTGCCCCAAGGGTCCTGATCCTGTGACACCCTGGTGGGGGGTGACATGGGGACATCCAAGCCCTGCTGAAGATCAGCACTGTCCTGGGATGTGGGAGGGCTTCTGCACTTCCCAGGAAATGCAGAGGCCACTGACCCAGGCTTGGAGTTGTGTACATGTTGCCCAAACTCCCTCTCTGTGTTTCTGTGGGTATTAAAACCAGTAAATGGATGGTACAGAATGGTGGTGTGGTCATTTGGTGTGGGCACCTGGCACAAGGGTGGGACAGGCAGGGCTGTAAGAGCCCAAAAAAGGGACCATGTCAGCCTCCACCAGCAGCACCATGAAGACCAAGAGCCAGGGCACAGAGATGTCCCCAGGGACCACAGAAACAGGGAGGCACAGCCCAAAGTGCCCACACACTGGGCACTGGTCAGGGCTTGGACTGGCGGGGGCACATCAGGGATGCCAGGGCATTCCAGTATCTCCTCATGCTGTTAATCCCCCTGCACTGTGCCAGTTCAATGGCTTTTTATAGCTCTCCTGGGCTTTATCAAACAGCAACATGCGGAAACCCCCAGAGCATGGAACACAGATAACCCCTGGACAGGACATCAGCGGGGGAAAGTCCCTGTCAAATTCCCCTTGTGGAGAGGCCAGATGGTCCCAGGGGAAGGAGCCAGGCTGGTGTGTGGCTTTGCCATTGCTTTATTAATTGAGAAGGTGACATGCCATTAGTCACGCTCGTTAATGCCCAGCCCAAATCCTCTGTGTTCACACCAGAGAGAGCCCTCATGGCTGTGGGGAGCAAGGATAGAGTGAGGGATTCACCGGGATTGGGGAATGTGCTGCATGCTGGGAGGGCTGGATTAGACTCCCTTCTTGGCCCAGCAATGGGTCTGGCTTCTCCAGCAAGCCCTGAACAACCCACAAGTCCCGCAGCAGGCTGGGGCATGGGGAGCAGCTCCATCAGAGTATGCACTGAGCACCCAAATCCAGTTCTATTTCTTCACCAGACAATGCATGAACCACCCAAAATCACTGGGGGACCACCCCCTCATACCCCACCTCAAACTCTCTGCCTGGGTGACAAGGGCTGGTGTCCCACCACCATCCCCTCTGCTCAGCCCACCTCTCCTCCCAGCGTTCCTACTTCCCCACAAAGCAGTAGGTGCCGTAGGCCCTCAGCTCCTTGCTGGGGAAGCCGAAGCTGCGGACGCCGGGGTCCGGCAGCCCCCCGCAGCGCTCACGGGGGATGGTGATGGGGTACCTCACACTGCCATCTGCCAGCCACCCCCCGTCGCAGCGATCCAGCTGGGAGAACTTCCAGGCAGAGTAGAGCTGCCCCACTTTGGCAATGGCAGCCCCATGGTTGCGACATGCCTGCCCGGCCTCTTTGAAGTTCAGGTGGCCCCGGATGAAGTAGACCTGGCCTGGGGATGGATGAGGACACCATGGGTGAGCAGCCACCACGATGTCCTAAGAATAACCCCAGCCCTGACGCAAATTTGGGTGGGCATCAGAGCTCTGTGGGAGGGACAGGGGACCCCAGCACTACCTTGCAGAGCAGAGGTAAAGCAGAAAGCATCGAATCGGTCCTTCTGCTTGTCCCTGGTGCCGTAAGTTCGGACACCGGGCAGGAGGAGGCGGCCACCACAAGGCTCCCGTGAGTTGATGATGGGGTAGTGGACAGTCCCATCGAGGATCCAGCCAGCATTGCACCAGTCCAGACCCTCCGTCCAGGCTGTGGGGCAAAAGGCAGCTCAGCACTGACACTTCCCTCCTCCCCATGCCCAGACAGGTGTGGTTTTGGGCTGAAGTGGGATCATTTTTTGAGTGCTTCACCTTTGTACAGCTGCTGGTAGGTGGCAAGGCGGGAGTCTTGCTGCTCACAGGCTTTCTTGGCTTCGTGGTAGTTGAATTTGTAGCGCCCATTGCTGGGTTGGTAAGGGAAGACGACGCCTGGAGAGGCAGGGACAGGATGAGGGGGTTGATCTCCCTGGGGAGGCTTTGACTTAACATCCCTGGGGATTCAGTGCTGGAGACAAGGCTGGGGCAGTGCAGGGAGGGGTGGAAGCAGCCAGACACAGACAGGAGTTACAGAATATTTTGAGTTGGAAGGGACCCACAAGCATCATTTTGTCCAGCTCTTAAGCCAATGGCCCATACAGGGATTGAACCCACAAGACCTCCAGTCCCGC
This sequence comes from Margarornis squamiger, assembly GCA_035222235.1. Classification (NCBI taxonomy): domain Eukaryota; kingdom Metazoa; phylum Chordata; class Aves; order Passeriformes; family Furnariidae; genus Margarornis; species Margarornis squamiger. Next base: position 2,322,712 of record JAWWTY010000068.1, on the reverse strand, counting down.
CTGTGATCCCTAGCTGGACTGGGTCTCAGTCTCTTGCTGCATCCCCCAGGGATGTGGGGGAGTGTGGAGGGAGCCCAACCTCACCTTCAAGGTGCAGCGTGAGTGAGACACTCTCATCATCCAGCCCGTTGACAAGCTGGCAGCGGTAGCGCCCCTCGTCCTCCAGAGCCACATTGGTGATGGTGAGTGAGGCGTCATAGCGGTGGCTGTGCCGCAGGTGCACCCGTGGGCTCAGGGGCCCATAGTTCTTGTGGTACAGCCCATTGGTGATGATGATGATATTTTCCCCATAGTTGGCTGGCTCCACCTTGCTCCACTTCACCCGGTAGTTGCGGGGCAGGGCACGCAGGACGCAGGGCAGGGTGGCCGTGGCCCCACGCTGCGTGTGCACCGTGGAGTGGAGGGGCTCCAGCAGGTACTGCAGGTGCGGGGGGGCTGCAGCACCCCCAGGCAGCCTCAGCACAGGCTCACCACCGAGCATTGCTGTGGCCCCACCACCCCTTCAATACCTCCCCAAGCACCCCTCAACCCTCAGCATTTGATGGTTTCTCTCCTGCTCCTCTTTCATTCTCCTGCATCCTCTGGAAGCACAGGTCAGCCTCTCCCCAAGCTGGACTCCTCCAGCATCACCTCCACCCTCCAGTACTGACCCCAAACAGCAGTGTCTTTCCCTCAGGCCCTGCTCCTTACCTGGGCTCCCAGTCGGCCTCTGGAAAATGCCGGACACCAGGGGTGCTGTCAGGAGCCAGAGACAGCCAAGCAGGAGCAGCCTGTGCATTCTTAGAGCTGGGGGCAGGAAGATGCCTGGGGGGAGCACAGGAGTCAGGGATGTGAAGTGGGATATCCCCCAGCTTTGGTGGGGACCAGAGGAGGTGGCCCTGCTCTGTGGTGGGCTCACTGACATTTACTGTGTAAAGGCGACGTCCCCTTGCAGGATACTGAGCCCACAGACTGTGCCAACCCTCCTCCCCGGCAACCCCTGCCCCCTCTCTTACCGTCCCCAGGTGTGTCCTTTGGGGAGCCACTGTTCCCATCCAACGCTCACAGCCCATGTGCTGCCCCAGCTTCTCCTGCGTCCTGTCTCCGTCATATACAGCCCATGGAGGGGCCGAGGGCTCTGGGAAGGTTGACCCTGCGTAGAAGGGGTGACACAGTGACACAGGGATGTGGGAGGTGGCGAGTGGGTGCTCTCAGCCAGCCCCTGCCCTGTCACCGTCCTGGGACAGGCAGTGTCCCCACAGCCCTGCGGCCCCGCTGGCCCTTGATGCCTGCTCCCATGGTGCCGGCCGTGCCTGCACTCCCTGCCCTGTCACCGTCTCTTCCCGCTCTCTTCTTTTTTTTTTTTTCCCCCTACAACACCTCCCTGAGGAACGCACAGGGAGGAGGAAGCACAATTTCCCATTGTGAGTGTCTTTCTCTTTATTGTTCTGCTCTGCAAAACACAGCGTGCCCGGCTAACAAACATCCCTTTATCTGCAGGCTACAGCGTTGGGAATTCAGAGAAAAATACAGCTCTGCACCGGGCTCCAGCAGCTCTTGGGCCGGCAAAACCTCTGCTCAGCATCGGCCCCCAGTGCCGGGAAGTGCTCTCTGATCCCACAGACACCAGGGCAATGGTTAATTTTATGCCCACCCCAGACCCCAGTGGGGGGGATGAAGATCCCAGATTTTGCAAGGAGTGGTCTCACCACTCTCACATCCCACTGGCCTTATCCTGCCCTATGAAAAGGCATCAGAGAGGTTTCTCCATTGCCACCTTGGGCCGGGATGCTGCTGGGACCAAAACACGGGTATACAATGGGACTGTGTTCTGGGCTCCCCCAGTTCTCCCTCCCCCAGGGTCCATCTCCAAGGGTGGAGGAAGCTCTTCTCAAAGGAAACACAAGAGAAGCAGCAGCTGTCATCCAGCACCAAAGGACACAGTGATCCTGGCTTGGCTGTGGCACACCCAGCTCAGCAAACAACCCTACCCGAGGTGAGGCACCAGAGACTGTATTGGGTCCCCAGGCCCTTGCCCCCTGCCTGCTCCCCACAGCTCCCAACCCCTCTTCAAGGAGGGGCATCATCTCGGGGCTCTGAGGTTCTCCCAGCTCAGAATGGTCAGAGCTTTTGCTCCTTTTGATGAGCAGGAAGTGGCCGTGGCTTTGCTCCCCCAGGCAGAGGAAGGCTAAACCACAGGAGCACTGGAAGTTCCTCTCCTGCAGCTCCCAACAGTTATCTCGTGTCTCTGTGGCTCTTCAGAGACCCGTAATCTCCCTCCATCTCATTTCCCATGCCCATGGCTGCAGAGGCAGATCCTGATCCCTCCCAGCAGCAGCCCAGACTTCTTGGCTGGAGGATGCTGATTCCCAGCTCTGCCATACCACAAATGAGCCAAGTGTTTCCCACATTTTTCCCAAGTGAAGGCAATAGCTACAGATCTTGGCTCTCACAAAACCACAGCCCAAAGCAGGATACTTGCAGGGGCCTGCAAAAGTGACTCATCTCCCTTCCCCATCCAGTTGGCGTCAGGGCACGACCCCAGCTCAACACTGCTTATCTGAGATCATAGTTTGGCCCAGTGCTGTGGAAATGAATTATCCAAGTCACTTCCCCAATACACACTGTGTTTTACTTACTGGCTCCTTCTCTCTTCCTCTCCCTTTTTGGGATCTGCACCCACTCTTGGTGCATCACAAACACCTCTGCAAAAACAGAAGCAGACAAAATTGGAGGAAAACCTTGTGCTCAGCTCCCCCAGCTCCTGGTGCGGGTTCTATCAGCACCCTCTGACTCTGCTCTTTGCCCTTGTTTTTCAAGGATCAGATTCTTCTCCTACCCTTGCAACCTTACAGGGAGCCTTGTCCCCAGAGCCCCCCTGAACCACCATTCTTTTTTCTGACTAGGGAGTTTGAGCCTGGCTTGGGGGACCTTTGTCGAGCCCAGCATCTCTGCAGTGAGTTAGTCCCACCTCCTCTCCCTGACCCAGTCCCCCCAAACTACCATGTTCCTCCAGCTCTTATCCTCCAGAGAGGCTGAAACCTCGGACATCCCCCTAGCACTCCTCCTGCCGCCCCCAAGTCCTCCTCCAACCCTCTTGCACCCAGCGGGGAGGGACACAGACACCACATGCCTCATGCACTTCCCAGCACAGTGGCCTGAGCCACCTGGTGTGGCAGAGCCGGGAGCGAAGGCGTGCCGTGGCAGCCAGCCCGGAGTTTCCGTGTTGGCAGTGCCGTCCGGCTCCCGGCAGCCTCTTCCAACCGTGGGAAGCTCGGGAGGCGAGGGCAGGAGCTGGCAGCGGCTCTGGCAGGCGGAGTTTGCAGCCCCAGCGTGGCTCTTCTCGTGTCCCCCCATTTGCAGGGGTGCCCTCCCCTGCCTGCCCCCTGGACATGGTTGAGCAGAACGTTGCCTCAAGACTCCGGCTCTCCGGGCTGTGCTTCCTCCTCCAAATCCTCAACATTCTCCTCTTTGCTGTCTTTGTCCGGTACAGCCCAGAAAGCAGCTCCAGCCTCTGTTCTCCACAGCTGAACTGCAGCCGGAGAAACCAAGACTCGGGTTTCCATCACTCCCGTGAGTACTCCCGTGCCCGTGAGTGCACAGTGACTCTGTGGTCCCCAGGCGCTGCTGAGGGGGTGGCACAGGATGTCACCATGCTCAGTCCAGGTTGCAGACCTGTCAACAGCGTCCAGCTCTGGACCAGACTCCAAAGTTAAACAGAGGGGGAGCATCTCACCACAGGGCTGGGGTACTGGTGCATCCCACCGAGGAGGGGGCAATGGGTGGAAAGCAGGTGTGCTGCAAAGATTTCCCACATGCTTGGTTGGAGCCAGCCTCAAAACAGGGCTATTTGGGTCCAGGACATGCATTTCACCAGCTGGAGTTCAGAGGGGATCACTGGGTGCAGGGATAAACCTGGGATTATGCTCCCATCCCTTCTGGGGAGCACTGCAGCTGCTCCTGATGCCTTGGGGTCTGCAAACTTCCCACCAACCTGCTGGGTTTTGCAGTGCAGAGGGATTTGCATCAAGCTCCTTCCACAGAGGATTCAGCTCTCTTGGTGCTGCCACAAGGTCCAGCACGGGGCTGGGGGTCTACTCTGTTGGGAGCATCCTCCTGCACACTGGGCATTGCTGCAGGACTCATCCCAGCTGAGGGATGAGGGGCTGACCTTGGTTTTCTGATGGAAGATGTGAAAGGAGTCCCCAGAGTACCCTGGCCGAGGGAGGGGAGCCGAGCTGAGCCGCTGGGCAGGGAGCTGGCAGTGGGCAGGTTCTCCCGGTTTCACCTGCCCACGTAACCCCACCCAGGTAGTGACTCACGGGGAAGGATGGGATACAGCTCTTGGCACAAAGGCTGCAAAGGGCATTTAGCCCAAGCAAGAATCAAGTCCCCCATCCTCTGGTTTGCCACCAAACACTACCAGACTGGTCCTATTTTTCTGTTCATCTTTCCTCTCTTCTCATCCCATGAAGTGGGACATGATGTTTTTGCGGGGAGCAGCAAAGTCGTGCGTGGGGCTGACATCTCAGATCCACCTTCACACTGGTGTAGTGGGTGCAGATGGCTCTCAGCCACCCCAGCAGGTCTCTGGGCTGTGGGATGAGCCGTGTGAGTGTACTGAGATATCTGGATGGTTAGAGACCAGGTGACCAGGAGCCACTGCAAGGGGTGACTGGGCCACATCAGACAGGGACAACCTTACCTGTCACCAGCACAAGCCATAACTGTTCACACTCTCTGCTACAGATCTCCAAGGGAGATCCAAGACCTGATCCACCATGGTTCCAGAGACACGTTAGTGGAGTGAAGCTGATTTATATGAGCTGAAGCCTTCAGCTCCCCAAAACCTGTCAGAGCAGGGTGTGTCTTAGTCTCCTCAGGGACCAGCAGGCACGAGGGTGGCTGCATGCCCTCAACACCTCCAGACCCATCCTCTGCCTCTCCTTCACCAGGTTTCCGGGATGTCCACCTCCAAGTGCTCCTTGGCTTCGGGCTTCTGGTGGCCTTCCTTGGCCGCTATGGGCCAGGCAGTGTGATCATCAGCATCCTCATCGTGTCCTTTGCCATCCAGTGGGCCGTACTGATCCAGGGCTTTTTATACTTCTTTCACAATGGCAAAATTTACATGGGAGCTCCGAGGTAAGGCAGGAGGGAGGTGCTGTCCAGACACACTCAGCCCAGCCCAGCCCTGGCACACTGGCTCCCTCCTCTGTAAAACTCACAGCTCTGCTTTAGTGAAGGAGTTTGATGACAAGTAGGACCAGGTCTCTGGGTTGTTTGAGTACCACACTAGTAAAGACCATCTAGGTACTGCCAACGCTACAGCCAGGCATTTAGGGGAGCACTCTGGCCCCCACCTGCCCCCGGCCCAGCTGTCCCTTTGTCACCAACATTGCAAGGCTCAGGCTGCCGGTTCAGGCTGCAGGTATGATAGGACACAGGGTCCATGTTGTGGGCTCTGCTCCTGTCCCCCCCACATACCTGCTCTCTCCAGCTCCTGTCCTCACCCCTGGCAGTGCCGTGTCCAGCCCTACACCTTTCCTCTCCTTCCCAGCATGGTCAGTGCTGACTTCTGCACTGCAGCTGTTCTGATCTCCACCGGAGCTGTTCTGGGCAGGGTAAACCCTGTCCAGATGCTACTGCTGGCCCTGCTGGAAGTCATCCTCTGTGCCCTCAATGAATACATTCTGCTCAGTCTCATGGGGGTGAGTCACCAACTGGGGGACTGGGCACCAGAAAGAGGGTGTCCTTGGGTTTAGGCTCTTCCTGTCATGTCCTAACTTGTCTGTAGGGACAAATCCCCTATCCCCAGTGCCTGCACAGTGCTTTTCTGTACTTACCAGGTAAGCGACAGCGGGCGCTCCTTGACAGTCCACATCTTTGGGGCTTATTTTGGCTTGATGGTTTCACGAATCTTGCATCAGCCCCATATGGACAAGAGGAAGAGGGAGGACCAGAAGGACACAGGGAATCAGCCAGATGTTTTTGCTGTGGTTGGTATGGAGCTCAAATCCTACAACACCAGAGTCATTTAGTTGGTGGTGGAAGGGCCATCACAAACATCAGGACAGTGAGGCTGTGGCTTTGACCAGGAGATTGATGCAAACCATCAAGGACAAAGGTCCTTCCTGTCCCCAGGAATCTGTCCTCAGGCTGCAATGCCCTGTGTTAGGAAAAGCTTTGCCCCACGTCCAACCTGAACCTCCCTTGCTGTGGACACTTGCATCACTTGGCACTAGCAAGAAATTTCTTTCCCATGAGGGGTCAACCCCAGCGTCAAAACCTACCTGTTACACTTCCCTGCAGGAACCATCTACCTGTGGATCTTCTGGCCCAGCTTTACCTCAGCCACCACTGTCCATGACAATGCTGAGCCCTGGGCAGTGCTCAACACCTACTTCTCACTGGTGGCGAGTACCATCGCCACCTTCATCCTCTCTCTTGTCCTCTACGAGGAGAGCCCCCCACGGATGGTAGGTCCTCTACTGGGACAAACCCAAGTCTGACACACTGTCCACATCCTGTCCTACAAAGACAGTGAGCATTAACACACCCAGGACTAAAGGGGACACCTGTTAGGCTTTCAAATGTTCCCTGAGAAAGACGAACCTCCCCAGCCCCATTCTGATGTCTCCATGGAGCCAATTGCCCTGACCATGTCCTGCTCCATCAGGTTCAGATCCAGGATGCCACCTTGGCTGGCGCTGCTGTGATGGGTATGGCTGGGGAGATGCTGGTCACCCCCTTTGGGGCACTCATTGCGGGGTTTGTGGCCGGCTTGATCTCCCTGCTTGGCTTCAGATTCTTCACGGTGAGTCACCCCAGGACAGTCAAGGACACTGGTCCCAGATCAGGGGACATTTGGGGACAGCTGCATCATCAACCTGCAGCTCCCAAACCTGCAATCACAGACCCCCATCCCAACACCAGCTCTTCTGTATGCTTCCCCAGCCTGTCCTGCACTTCAGGCTGAAAATCCAGGACACATGTGGGGTTCACAATGTCCATGGGATTCCAGGGATACTGGGTGCCCTGCTGGGGACGTTGCTGACACTGCTGGCCACTGCGGATGCTTACGGTGACAGGTGAGAAGAGCCAGAATCAGGGGTTCCAGTGACTTGATGCATCAAGATGGGGCCACCACTACCCCTGAGACCAGGGATGCTCCACACACCCTCTGTTACAGCACCCCCTTAGAGGTGCAAGCCTGGGAGAACAAGCATCCCAAAAACCCATCCTCCCTCTGACTTGCAGGCTGGAGCTTGTGTTCCCGCTGGTGGCCCAGGGCAGCCGGACGGCCGCTGACCAGGCGTTCTTCCAGCTCTGTGCCCTGCCCCTCACCCTGCTGCTCGCCACGCTCGGGGGCTGCCTCACGGGTGAGTTTTGCCTCTAGTGCGATGGGATGGAGGGTGTGAGGACAAGGGGAATCGATAGATTTCGGGGGAGAAGGCAGGAGCAGCCCCAAAGCAAAGCATCCCCGTCAGACGGGACGGGCAGAGCCCAGCGGTGCTCAGAGATGTGCAAACCTGCCGGGGAGAGGGTTACACTCGCGATCGGGCACCTGCCGTGGCCGGGGCTCCCCACGGGGCCGGGGCTCCCACGGGGCCGTGCTTCCCTCGGGGTTGAGGCACCCCAGGGACAGGGTTCTCCGCCGGGTCGGGTTCCCTCGCCCTGGGGTCGGTGCTATCCACCGCGTCGGGGCTTCCCGCGGGCCTGCGCTTCCCCTCGGGGCCGTGCTCCCCCTGGGTGTCCGGGGCTCCCCCCAGGTCCAGGTCTCCCTGCCGCCCAGCCCGGCGCTGCCGCTAGATGTCAGGGGAAGCCCGGGCAGCGGCCGTCCCGCTCTCAGACGCCCTCGCCCGGCTTTCGGCATCCTCAGGAGCCATCCTGAAAACCAAGGCGCTGAGGTCTCCCCCGGACAAGGGAAACCTGGAAAACACCGTCCTCTTGGAGGTAAAGCTGGGGGGTTTCTGCCAAAAAAAGGGGCTTACAGGGCTCAGGCAGCCGATACCCTGCCTCCTCTTGCAGCAGCATTTTAGACAGGAGAGCTGCAGTAAACGCCCCTAGTCATGGAATAATAGAATGACTGACTGACTTTAGGTCAGAAAAGCCCTCTAAAACCATCGAGTCCAACTGTTACCCTAGTACTGCCAAGGCCATCACCAAAACATATCCCCAGGTGTCATATCCACATGTCTGTGAAGTCCTTTCAGGGATGGTGAACCCACCATTGCCCTGGTCAGACTGTGCCAGGGCATGAGGAATTTTCCATGATGAATTTTCCCCAATATCTTCTAAACCTTGCCTGCAACTCGAGGCTATTTGCTCCTGCCCCCATCCAATGCCGATCTGCCCTGAGCAGGGCCCATTTCTGCCCCTCTGCGTCATGTCTCTGTCTCGGTGCAGGTGGCCAAGGAAGGATGCGAGCCCAGGGCAAGCAGAAAGGAGCCTGGCATCAGCACCATGGTGTAATGACCCCAAATGCCCGGTGAGGTCCTGCACCACCAGACTCAACCCTCTGCCCTTGCCAGGGTCAGGTGACTTCTGGCAGACTGAATTTCCCAGCAACCTGCTCTGGAGACAGCCACCTTATCCCCATATGGGAGCCAGCTCCTGGTCCTAAACGTTTTGGGAGAAGCTGGGTGCCCTCAAGCCTTTGCAGGGTGAGAGATGATGCAGTGACCTAGGTGTTTCTGTGAGAGCAATCAGGCTTCCTCCAGGGACACCCCAGGGTGTCTAGGCTTGGTTCAGCTGCTTCCCCCCTCCTCTCTGTGCCTCAGTTTCCCCATCTGCTGCTCTCTGAAAGGATGAAGGCAATGGGGGTGCAGGGAGGAAGGCTGTGCTGGGGAAGGGGTACAGGAGGCTACACAGAGAGCAACAAAGACTTTCTATGGACACTTTTGCACACAACAATTAAAAACCTCAGATCTTTTGTAGCTTTGGGATTTGACAGTGTATTCCCATGGCACATTTGCTGGCTGTTTCCTTCAGGTGTTATTCCATGGAGGAAAGAAAAGCCCCCCAGTTCCCCTGCACCCTAAAGAGTGATGCCCATGTGGTGGGTTTCATGGGTTGTCCCACCCACCCAAGGGGGTGCCTTGACTGCTGGAGTATGGGACAGGCAGAGCAGCCAGCACCCAGGGGCAAGAGCTGGGTGACACCGGGGTCCCCAACACAGGGGTTCCCCCTGCCTTCTCCTGGTCACTCACCACCTTGCACCAGGGGCTTGGACCAAGGAAGAGCCGCCTCCTCAAAGAAAGAAAGTGCCCCCCCAGCACTCAGCCCCACCGGGAGAGGGATGCTCCATTGCCCACTGCAACCCCAGCATGCCATTCCCACATGTCCCCACAGAGAGGTTTTCACCTCACCTGCCTGCCCCAGGTGTGAGCAGCAGCCCCAAACCTGCCTGGGAGCAGGTTGGAGCACTCTGGGACTGTGGCACCTCGAGCGAACCCACAGAAGGTCCTGCAGCACCTGAAACATGGGCACAGCCCCAGAGGATTCCCAGGGGGGTGATGGTGGTTGTGCCAGGGGTCCTTGCTGTGGGGAGACCTTGGGGTCCCACCTCCCACAAGCCAGGGGCGGCTGCCAGACACTTTCACACCTCCTGTGCTAGACTCTAGCGCTCACCATGTGGGGTTCCCACAGGCACACGTGTCCCCAGCTGCTAGCACCGTCCCTGGGGAGGGGATCACAGCCACACCCCACGCAGAGGGGAAGGAGTGCAGGGCCAGCACAATGAAGTTTGGGGTAAGAGCTTTTCTACCCAACCAAAGTGGCCACAGGTGGGACCATCTTGTTCTGGTATCTGCTGCTGTTGAAGTACACAAGATTTCTTTAACTGACTGCACCAAAGATGCAAAAGAAATAATGAAAAGCATTTGTTTGCAGGTGATAATAAAACACCACTTTAAAACACAGCAGAAAATCAAAACTTCTTGCTTTGATATGAGTCAAAGCATCACTTTAACTCTTTTCCGCTTTCGTGGTTCGTTATAGAAAACTGGTGAAATCAGCACATTAAATGCTTTGGTGCCACTGAAATTCCATGATAAAACACAGGAAGTGGGTCACCCGGCTCCGTTTCTGCTGCCACTGCAGGCGCTGAGGGTTTCTGCAGGGACCACGGCCCCACTCTACGCTCAGGCTGCCGAGGAGGACACGTCCCCGAGCCCATGTCCCTGTGCACACCCTGTGCCACGCCGCAGGGGTGGGGTGTGAGACGGAGAAACGGCGCGAGGGCTGGTGCTCAGCAAGGGGGTGCCGGGCTCCAGTTGTCACCTCCAGCCTGGGGTGCAGGGTTCACCCCAGCCCCACGCCACCCCCTCCCACCTCACCTCCTTCCCACCCCCTTCCTCCCCTTTCCCAGGCAGCCCCTTTCTCCTTTTAAATCTCCTCGCAGCACATTTCAAAAGCAACCCACTGCGACGGGAAGAAAGGCCCCTCCAGTGAGATCATTGCGAGACCCGCAGACGTCGGGGTCGGGTGTGAAACGGACCTCCCTCCTCCTCTCCTCGCCCGGCCCCCGGCCCCTCTGAAAGGCTGTTATGTTCCGTAATCGGATTAGGGGAGCCCTGCGCCCTCCCCACGCCCGTTTACCAGCGCGCCGCGGCCGCCGCTTTCCCCGCAGGTTGTTTAAGCGGTGCGGCCGCAAGCGCAGGGCTCGCCGTGCGGCGGCGAGGGGAGCCGGGACGGCGAGAGCTTGAAAGGTTTAGTCAGCGAACAAATTGCTTCTCTGTAGGGGCCGTTTTCTTCCCAAGTTGAACATAATGATGGCAGTTTGAGGAACAGATGGTGCAGCTAAGCAGATAATCCCGCCGGCCCCGCGAGCTCGGGGAGAGGCTCTGCCCACAGCGCCGGGGGCCCGTCCCGGGACAGGCGGGTCACAGCAGTGTCTGGGTGATGATCGCGCACCGACGGGACTCGAGGAGCTTCGGCGAGCACCTCACCTTCACACCTCTTCTGCTTCGGGGGTGGTTTGGGTGCCAGACACCGCTCGTGCCTCAGTTTCCCCCACCCTGCGGGGAGGTCTCTGCTCCATCACTTCTCAAGGCAGGGCTCACCCTCAGCCTGACGTGTGAGATAGCACAGCTTTCTCTGCACCGGAGCTAAGGACAGCAGATGAAAGCTCATCTTACTCTTATTTTCCTACTTTGTCTCTCTCTTCAATAACATTCAAGATGCAGAAAGACCTGAAGGAATTCCAACAGCTCACAGGGTTTAGGTGTACAGTGTGCCCGTGTCAGACTCAGGGATGCTAGGACCTGCCTGCTAAATGAGTCCTTATTTAAAATACATCAGCAGGAAAAGCCCAACACCCCATAGACACGATGCAGGCAGGGCAGGGCATGGAAACTTCTGCGTGGAGCAGGCCTTGCCCTCCTGCCTATGCCACACTGGCAGCAGGGACCCTTCCCCACACCATGGGGCTCTCACAGCCATCAGGACATGCTCCAGGCACACTACACTACATGCCTGCGTCCAGGGGCTTGATTTAATTCACGTTTCCCCACCTCCAGCTCTGTCCCCTGAGACCCTCGGCTCTGACAGCTCCCCTGCCCTCTCTGTGGCAGCCCAGCTGCCAAGAGACCTGCCTAATTCACCTCTTGCTAACGCAGGAGCTCAATCAGCTGCTTGAAGGGTGTTTTACAAGTCAAAGTAATAACAACATCTCTCTGTTACAGCTGGAGAAACTAAGGCACACAAAGAGGTCCCCGGAAGTCCATTGGAATTAGAAGCAGGACAAAGCCTGGGCTCCCTGAGCTCCCGCCGTACATGTCCTTACACATCCACAGCCCCCACCGCCTCCCCACCCCCCAGAGCAGCTGATGCCGTGTGCTGTTTGATAGAAAGCCAGCTAATCATCTTTCCCACCTTCCTTAGAGTGTGAATCGTTATCCAGGCGACACCTGTAAAGCTCCTTGTCAGACGAGACTGGTGCACACATGTAATAATGGGCACCATATGGGAGAGGGAAGGCTCAGGAGAGGACCAGGGGCCCGACCATCCCTGCACCAAACAAAGAGCAGTGCCTGATGGTGTCCAGTATCACTAGCACCAGTCTGAGAGACCAGCAGCGAGGGGAGAGCCCAGGCAGCAGTGGCGGTGGAGGAAGAGCCACTGCTTGTGGTACTAAACACATCAGTGACTCTCCGAGCAGCTCTTGCCATTTGGAAAAGGACCTGGCAAAGGCCAGAGCATGCAGGTTAAAGGCCGAAGAGCCATCAGGCCTTGCTCACTACAGCATGCCCAAAGCCTGGGACTGAGCACTCCAAATCCACCGAGGCACATCACTCTGTGCCTTGGAGCCTCCTCTCCCTGCCAGCCTGGCAGTGGCACCATGGGGACAGACAAAGCCTCCTGGGACCCACACTTTAGATGGCAACAGGGAGGACACGGCATGAATTAGAGACAGGTCTGTGCATTGGGACTGATCCAGAAAGCCCCAGACTCAGTCCCTGACCCCAAACTTTGGGGGCAGAGCTCTGCCCCTCTGCCAAGCCACCCCCCAATGAAAGCCCCCACCACCTTCAGCCCACTGCAGTTACAGAGCCACGTTTTGAGGACCCCATTCATCAACGGCAGCATAATGAGCCCCTGGGCACCATCAGCAGGGGCAAAGCAATTAAAATTGCTGGCATGGCATCTGCGTGGGTGGCTCTGGCGTGGGCTATTGCCAGTGCCCATTTTGGGGTGAGTGGGCACTGCCAGGCCAGGCAGTGCCTCAGAGAGCTGCACATCACCCTGGGGTGAACAATCGACTCGTTCTTCACCAGGTTCAAAGAATGATAAAATAAAATAAAGAGGGAATAAAGGCCCCAGTAAAACTGGGAGTCAAGTTTATTTACAAACTGAATATGAAGTGAAGGGCCCAGAACAAAGGTGTTATGTAAGGGACAGTCACTAAGGGGCTCTTTACCAACGCTAATTGCCACTTGCTCTGTGATATCCATTTATCACACAACTGAAATGGCCTCCTTAGGCTTGTGGGTTCAAGCACTGCTTGTTTGCAATGCTGCCCAGTGCAATTAGTGCCCCAGAGCAGGGGCTGATGCAGTCCCACCACCCAAACCCACCAGAAAGCCTCACACCTCCCTGAAAAGTGAGATCATGCCCAAAATGGGTAGATGTATTGGTGGGCACACAGCTTGGCAGGGAGAGGTGCTGCCCTGAGTGGGGCATCGGTGTTGGTTGTATAACAGGGAGGGAAAACAGAGCTCAGTTCTTCAGAAGGAGACTTCCAGGTCCCTGCATCAACCCAGCCTGGGTGGTAAGGAGAAGAAAACCATCATGCAATGCTTGTGGAGATGTTTGTGAGAGTGATGGCCCTGAAAGGAGAATGAGGTCTGGAGAGAAGGAACAGAACTCCATGTTTCCAAAGGGTCCAGTTGGAAACTGCCCACAGGTGCAAAACCCCAAAGGGCAGAGACTAGAAATAAAAGCCCCCATGGGGAGAAGAAACTGTTGTGATTGCTGTTGGGCCTTCCTGCTCCCATCCTTGCCCTCACCCTTGGCATGTCCAGGGGCATGAAAATCATAGAGGGATCATTAGGTCTGCCACAGCCAAACCATTGGGAAAGGGAGGAAGAGGAGGTGGCAGCACCCCCAGGAGCCAAGAGGTCAATTTTATTGACAAACTGCTTCTTGAATGGAGCACAGGGAACAAAGCCAGCCTCAGCCCGGGTCAATCGGGACTGTGTAAAGCAAGGGGCCAGCACCGGTGGCCCCAGGAGAGCCCTCCAGGCAAGCGGCCTTTACCAATGTGTTTGCATAACCCCTGACCCTTTCTTTTGGGGTTTAATTGAAATCCCAGCTTGGTGACAAATTGGCATGACCAGAAGGCCAGAGGGTGGGAGGGTGAGCGTGGAAGTGATACTGGGAAGTCCTCTCCCTGCTCCAGCAGTGACTGACCCGTTGCCCCTTCCTGTCCTGGCACGGACCACCTTCAAAGAAGCTTACACCCAAGTCATGTTTTAATCACACCCTGCTCCTTCCTCTGCTCCCATGTTGCTGCCCAAAGGCCACCGTAATGGGCTTTGGAGAGACAACTGCCTGACTCCATAAGCAGCTCTGCCTCAACAAGGGCAGGAGCAGAGATGTGTGAGACTCCTTCAGAAACTCTGAGCTGAAGTCCCCTTGGACTGGAATGCTCTGATGCTTCATTAACCACAGAGCTCATTAGGCCGAGACATTTTCATTTTGCACCCTGGCAAGCCCCTACCAAACAGACCCCTGTCCAAAGGGAAGGGTCACAGCCCTTCTCCAGTCTTGTCTTGAAGTAAAAACTGCTTTTTGGAGCCAATAATAGACATGAGCTTCTGAAAAATACCTATCATTGAAGCCCCAAAACAGTTCCCACCAACTGGGGATCAAAAACTGACACTGAGCCAAATGGGGGTGAAGTTGTCCTATTTCAGAAGTTCCTGGGAGAGAGGTGAGAAACAACAGACACACCCTGTGATAGCAGAAATCTCATTTTCTGCAGAAACCAGACTAAAACCAATAAGAAAAAGCCCCAGATCAGCTGCCTCAAAATCCCCATCCCTTTTACAGAGCATTAGCAGCATCCCAGCTGCTCCATGTGGCACATCAGCAATGCAGAGCTCTGCTACACGGAGGTACCAGTGCACCTGAGAAGGATGTCCAGATGGGTATTTCTGCTGGCTAAAGGGGCTCTGCAGAGTTACAGCAGAATCCTCCAAAGCACAAATATTTTCCCTCCACTTTTCCTGCTGTCCCAGAATACCAAATGCCAGGATTATACTGCAGAGTTTTCCTGCCCACAGGTAGAGATTCAATATTTCACATTCTATAGATCATTCAGGATGAATCCCAGCTGCTCTTTAACAGGGATGTGGTTATGTCTGGTCACATGTGCAAGCAGAGCCCCAAAGGGCAAATAGCACAAGTGAGGCTTGAACAATTCCCACCTAAATCTGAGTGATTTCCATGTGCAGGCAGGAGCCTGTGAATCACTAAGGCTGTAGTTCTGCTGGCCCTGCCCTATGGGACTTCACTGGGCCTGGAGGAGCATCCCTCACTTTGGAACATCAATCACGTGTTTTGTAATACCAACAGGAGACCTTCCCTCAGGAGCACATGTCTGTACATCCAACTTGCACTGAAACACCTTAAAAACAAAGCAGCCCTACTTTGAGGCAAACCCCCAAAATATCCCCATTGCTGCCTGCTTTACTGTCTGCACCTCATTTGCAAATCATTTGCAGGGATTTTTACATATCCTAAAATACTTCTAATTGCAGGTTTCATGTCTGTCATCCATCACTGATTAATACATTTCATTGCTATTATTGTTATTATTACTATTAATCTTGCATCCATCCAATTCACAAATCAAACCCTGTCTCCCAGGAGGGAGCCAACAAGAATCAGGTTTTTTTTTTAGGAGGTGTAGCCATCAGAGATGAAGAGACTCATAAGAGCAGCCCCTTGCCTTTGCCATTAGTAGATCTCAAACTGGTTTGTAAAGAGCATCAGATTACCAGTTTGCAGAAATGGAGGTACATAGTGAGGAGTAACTTGCCTTCAATGACTCCAAAAACAGGGGGCACTTGTGGGGACTGGATTATCTGACCCCTTCGCCCTCCTACCTCCTTGTGCCATCTTGGAGTTTGCCACATTTCAAGGGAGAGAAATAGACCACAACTTTGTGTTTTTAACCTTCTTCCCTCCCGGCCCCACACACCCCTGTGAATAAATCCAGGATTGTTTTATCCTCCCCCCAGTTTCTCTCCCCACCTCCCAGGACAACCGAGCCCTCACGCTCTGCTGGCTGTCACTTAGCCACCTTCTTCCCGTTTGCCCTGTGGGTCACTATTCCCCCAAACAACCTTCGGTTTCCACCAGCTGAGGATCTTAGAGGCTTCTTGCACAAAACCCTTTGAGGTATTTCATGCAGGGCTTGAAAAGGCTCCTGCTTCCTCTGGGGGGCATTATCATGACAACCGGCTTTAATTCAGCGCAGATCCAGGCTCCCAGCTGGATCCTCAGCCACGCCAAGTCCCCCCGACACCCTTCGGCTGGCACGGAGAGGCCAAAGGAGCGCACAGGTCCCAGGATCACGGAGAACTGGCCCAGCCCCATTTCCCAGTCCCCATCCTCATATATATTCCCTTCCAGTCGCCCCATGCTTTTCTCTGCATGTTCTTCTTTTGCGAGCGCTGCCCTCCTCTTCCCCACTCCCACCGGGTGCTTCCCCCCTCCCCGTGGTCCCTCCTCTGTCCCCAGCATCCCCCTTTCTCTCGGCTCTCTATAAACAAAGCGCCTCAGTGTCTGGGGGAAGAAAAGTTGCATTATGCAAATGGGAAAAAGCGAACAGGAGATTTCTCACTCTGAGAACCCCCATTCCGGGCCTGCACCTCGGTTTCCATGGCATGACCAAAGCCTGCTGGAGGCTGGTTTGCATACGGATGAGAGAGGAGATGAAATCAGCACGAAAGCCCATCACTGACAGAACACCATTGTTTCGCCTGTCTGATTTGGAGGCTAATGAAACGCCATTAAAAAAAAAAAAAAAAGGAAAAAAACCCCACTGCTTTCATCCTGGCTTTAGCCAGGGATGGGGAGGGGGGTTAAATATGATGACGGAAGATCATCTGCACGATTGGACTTGGGGTGAAGGTATTCTGGCACTGGGAAGGAAATTCCCAGGATGCACTTCCCCTGCAAGCCAGAGTGATGCTGACGGGAGATGGTGCTGTGGGCAGAGTGCTGGGCTGCAAGAGGCTGCCAAGGAGCCGACAAACCCAGCTCTGCTCCTCTCCAGAAGACACAGCAGTACCCAGCATGAAAACACCCAAACTGCAGCCACGAACCCGCCCACCCCATGGCACATCTTGGGGAGTGCATTGATCACTCATAAACACGCTGTATCCAGGAAAGACACTGGAGCAGACACATGGGCTGGGATCAGGCTCTACCGGTCACAGGCTTTCAGGGTGAAATGAACTAAAAGCTGTGAAACCTCAGTCCAGAGTGGGAGGAGGGTCAGGGACCTGCACAGTGCTTCCACACTCCTTTGCCACACAAGCCATGGTTTTATCCGGGCTGGTGGAGAGGAAAGAGACAACACAAAACAAAGAGAAACACCCATGGGTGCTCCATCTCCCCACTCCAACAGTCTCCTTGAGCTGTTCCTGATGTGCCAGTGCATCCCAGCACCTCTCACAGGGCTCTGAGGATGTGGGATGGATGGAGAAGGAGTGCAGTTGCCAGCTCTTGGCCCCCGGTAGCTCTCCTGCCCTTGCCCTTGCCATGGCCACCCAGTCCCTTTCCTGCTGCCCCACTGCCAACGGTGCATTGTCTCCAGTGTGTGCCTTCAAGAACAGCATGATTGGCCTTGAAAGGGCTGATTTGCTTTCCCCGGCCCATTGAAACGCTGGAGACCAAAGCCTGTTCCCTCCAGGCGCTCGGAAACCTGGCACCCTTTCCATTTTGCTTCCCTGTGCCCCTCAGCCCAGGGGCTCCTGCTGAGATTTTGCTGTCAACAGAGTTTTGTTCCCTTTCTAGGGCAGCGCAGAAGGGACACAAGGACCTTGAAAATGGCAGCTTCTTTGACACGGCTATTCTCCTTCGACCCCCCTCGCTGAATAAACAACTCACAAAAATGGAGTTTACTGTATTTCCTCCTCAGGGGGAAAACACTGCATCTTGGTCCTAATTAATTTACCTAATTAACATTGGGTCTGTATGCAAAGACCTCTTTCTGTACTGGCCGGGACAGAGGGAAAAAACAGGAATAAAATATATTCAGGCATCTCCCGGCCCTGACTGTAAAAGGGACATCACAGGATGAACTGCACTGTGCTGATCATTTCAGCCTCAGAAAAAAGGCCACGGGAGAATGGCCTCTGCCTTGGTGTCCTCTCTTTTGGGGCCATGTCACCACACACTAGCCTTTTGACACTGTGCAGGAGTTGCAGTGTGTGGCCTTGGAGAACTCACTGCTGGGACAGGCACCTGGGGCGCTTGTGGAGATGGAGCTTGTGGCAGGAGGGAGATCAAGGATGTCCATGAGCAGACTGTAATTAAGGCCTCTGGGCTGACCCCTCGGCTGCTGTTACCAGCAAGATCTGTGCCAGTTTGTACCTGTCTGGGACCAGCTCCATATTTAGACCCTGAATTTTCTCAGGGCTAGCCCAGCTCCTGAGCAGTTGCTGCTGATGAGGCAGAGGACCCTGCGATCTGCCTGCCTTCACTGCTCCTGCCTAGCAAAGCCCTGCTCTGCTATTTTGTTCTTTTCCCTGCCAGATGCCAGCTCTCTTCAGCCTCTTTCTTCTCCCCACGCTTTGCTTCGCTGCATAGTTCCGGAAATCAGAAACAAAAGGAGGGGAAAGAAAATAGGCTGGATCTGGGCGGGGAGGAGGGGGAGTTTCCCTTCCGTTAAGCTTTTTCAGCTCTGCCTGCCTCCAGTATGAGACACGATATGGCACCTCACATGACAAGCGCTTGCGCCCACGTGCACAGCCACGTGATGGGATGCCCAGCTATGCCAGACTGCAGGATGGATGCGAAAGGCAAGAGGCTGGGTTTGAGCCTGACCCCTTTGGCAGCAGAAAGAGGAGGATACAGCAGAGACAACCTCCTCTCTGCTCCCAACCTGCACACCCAAAGCTGCATGCACAGCCAAAACGCGCATGTTGGAGGGAAAGCATTCCCACGCCTCGTGCTTGCAAGCTTTAGTGGCTGAGTTTATGCAGTGAGACCTGTGCTATTGGGGCAGGACATGGTCTCAGTCCCACTGTGATTGTCAGGGCCCTACAGATCAGATGCTGGCAGTCAAAACTTCCTAAGCACAGTGACCTGCAGAGCCTGAGCCACACATCTGCCTCCACATCTTCATGTCATCCCCCCTTCAAACAGGGCTGGCAGCATTGGTTAGGTGTACACATCATCTGAATAATTTGAATTACAGACATTTTTGTATTATAAAGGGATATCCCCCATTCCAGGCTTCCTAACCTCTCACTGCAATGGCCAGTAATCATCCTCTTTTGTTGCTTTCCTCAACAAAATATAGTTCCAGCTTGCTGTGTCTTTCCATTCAGCTCCCCACAGCTCCTGCTCCAAGGAACTGCCTTCCCCAACACCCTTCATTTACAATGGCACAGAATTTCAACACTGCCATAAGCAGCACCCGTTCTCGGGAGCCCTGTCAGGATTCTCTGTGGCAGAGTCAGATGGGCATCCCGATGAGTGAGGATAAGAGAGGGAAGGTGTCTGTGCCACAAGCATCACCCTCTGCTTACCTTTGCTCAGGAAGAGTCAGAGCACAACCCAGAGCTGGGAATCCCTCAAAGCCGCATAGGGCAGGGACTGACCGTCTCCAGCCACTAGTAGGAGCTGCAAAAAGAGAGAAAATGGGCCACGGAGTCACACTAGGAAGGGACACGCTGAGGCTGACACAAGGGTCCTGCTGCCCCGGCACCACCCTGGCACAGGGGCACCTCCTGGCCTGGGTTCTCCAGCTGTAGATCCTCTGCAGCCTGATGGAGGGAGAGCTCAGTGAACGCCGTGTCCACACCTGGCTCCCAAAGCAAAGTCCTACATCACCTCATGGAGCACAGGGCTGGCAAACCCAGTGGGGAACACCAGCAGTCATTGGCACAGCCCAGCTAGCACTCAGCTCGTGTCCTGGAGGAGAGACCTCAGACATCTTCACCTGCTGCTGGAATAGGCAGCGAGGAGATGCTCCCACCACCAGAAACCTGCTATTAGTGGCAGGTGCTTTGTCCACCCTATTTCCAGCTGCCGCCAGACTTTCAGTAATTCTCAGTGACCTCATTTTCACTTAATTTTGTAAATAATTTTTGGGTTGTTGTTTTTCATTTTACTCAGTTTTTAATTTGTTGTTGTTTCCCTCTGAGCTGGAGTTTGTCATTTAATCAACTTAGACCCAGATATCCTGGAGGGTGTTTGGGGAAGGGGGGTGGGGGGGAAGAATGAAAACGCTAATGTCACATCACCTCCCTAAAATGAGTTTTAATTGTAATCCTTTAATCCCTCTCAGATGGCCCTCTCTCCACTGATGTTTTTCATAATTATTCCTTGCCATTTTCCCATCGGTCTAAGGAGTGTCTTCAAGAGGGAGGGGGTGGAGAAAAGGCCCTTTTATAAAATAATAATAATGGGCCAAATTAAGACACAAAGAGGGAAATAACAAGGGGGCAAGGGCTACAGAGACAGAATGGGGATTATTAATGCCTCCCCCCTCAGAAATTTCAGTGATGGTGCTCTCAGCCACCCCAATCAGTGGGCAATTGAGGCTTGTTTGCTTGAGTGGCTGCACCCTCCTACAATGACCCACATTTAGCCAAGTGGCTGCATTGACAGAGTACCAGGTGCGCAGGATTGGGAAACCGCCTCGAGGCAGCGTCTCCCCAGCCTGCCCAGCACTGAGGGGTCTGTACAGGGCTGCCCACCTCCGGGACAGTTCCCACCTGCCTGAGGATGAGATGGTCAGTAGGAACATGCCGTCTAGCACTGGTGAGCACCCAGCGTCCTCTGCCACTCTGGAGAGCTTTGAAGGGCATCGTTCCTACTGCTCCTGTCAGCCCCCTCATCCTCTGAAATCAGTTATAACTCATCTCTTGGACTCACTCAGATGGAGCATGAAGGATGTTGAAAAGAGAAGAGAAGGAACTGCTTCCCCAGCAGCAGCAGTGAAGGCTATGTCTAGGTGGGGAAGCAGGTCAGAAGGGGTTTTCAGGAAAGTCAGTCTTGCCCAGGGGGCACTGAGCCCTCAATGCCATCTCAGCCCTCACCAGGATCAGTGCTCCTGGTGCTGGTACCTGCCAGCACCCACCAGCAAGCACCCCTGTCCCCCTGCAGAGCCAAGCCAGCAAGAGAGCGAAGTGTCTTGTCCCTGGATTATGTTTGAGCTCCAAGCAGCACCCAATTCCACCCAGGATTCTCTGGTGCCCTGGAGTGCTGGGCACATCATAGCCACGTCTGGTGCAGCTTCTCCCCTCAGCCAGCACTTTACAGGCAGCACCATACAGATGGGAACAACACCCAAAACCTCTTGGAGGGACCATAAGCCCAGTAAAAGTTCACTGGATGCTTCTGAGCACTTTGGAAAGTTAACAGGAACCAAGTACCCAGGTTAACCTGGCACCTGAGGACTCAAGTCTCTAAGGACACAAGGGTGTGTCTAAGCACACATTCAGAAGAGTTAAAGGGTGTGGACCCCAGAGCAAAATCAGGAATTCAGATGCTGTGGAAGGCCAGTCCCGAACACGTGCTGCAGATCTCTAACTCCAGAGCTGCTCTGGGGAGGCAGCCGGGCCAAAGGGGAGCATTTACAGACCACTGAACTTGTGTTTAATCTGGGAAACCTCTTGTGCAGGTCTGACGGGAGTTAATCCACCCCTAAACGTCTCTTTCACCCTCTCTCCCCCTCCCCAGCCATAAAGCTCAGCAATCCTTGCTAATCATCACATTACTTCAATGAGCCTGACCCAAAAGGCTCCACCAATGCCTCGGCTCCCTGTTTTGGCTTTTTTCCCACAGCAACGTGCACCACCCCACCCTGGCCACGGTGTAGGGATCAAACTGACAGTGCATGTCGGTGGGGCGACCCTCGGGGACAGCAGGTCGTGGCCACAGCGACCTCGGAGGGCAAGTGATTCTTGCGGGAACAAAGAGCCCCTGTGTGCTGACAGGCCCGAGTTTGTGTGCAATTAACTCTGGTCAAACCAAACAGACCGAGTTCATGAGCATGGAGGCTGTGAGTGCTTTATAGACTCCCTGCTCCAAGGGAAGGGGGACCAGCAGTGCCTGAGCAGCGGGAGCTGCGGAACGAGAGGCGAAGAGAGCCCTGGACACAAAGCAGGGCAGGGAGGGGGGCAAAAATAGGATTACAGCAGGGGTATGGCTGACAAATGGTGTCAGGCACCAGGAGCATTTGGGGAGGAGAGCTGCAAAGAAAAGGATCCCTTTAATTATCAACGGTTGGGCACCAGAGGAAGAAGCTTCTCGTGGCTGGAGGGGAGCAATGGGTTGGCTGGCACTGTGATCCTGCCTGCACCTTGACTAAGGGTCTGGAATGGGAAGGGTGGGCAAACCCTGGCTCTGCCAAAGGCCAGGGGCTGGTTGGGGTCTTGAGTATGGGCACAGAGGGGCTGTTTTACCTCCCGCCTCGCCTGGCACTGAAAGGATGCAAATCACATCCAGCCAGGGGAAAAAGGGAAGCTCAACACCACAAAGGGTCCCTGTCCACCCCAATGCAGTCCCCTCAAATGGCATCTTTTCCTCCCAATAAACAGGGAATAAAAAAAAAAATTAAATTTGCCATGTAGAATTTCTCAAGAATTCCAGTGTAGGAGCATCGAAGTGTTTTGATTTGAATTACATCGAAACATGACAATTACATGCAGAATTTTCAATTATTTGCACAGCACAGTCTCACTGGAGATACAATATGCAACAGAAGTTTGTTGAAATGAAACAGCTAAGGTACTTTATGGTATGTTATGTTACCAGCTCTCAATAAACACATTGGAATAACGTAATAATGGGGTTGTTCTGCTGCTGACAGGGAAATATTCCTGTAAAACACAACAGTTTCAACAAAACTGCATTTTACTGTTGACATATCACCAATGAACTGAACGTGTCCTCTTCTGCCAGCCCTGAGCTGCTCCCAGGCTCTGGCACAGACAAGCCCTGTGAAGCTGCACCCAGAGGCCTTAGACCACAAAAAATGACCACAATGCTGCTTTTCCCCCTTTCTTCCACATTAACTTCCATGCTCCAGCTGCAGCGCTGCCCATGCCTTGAAGCACTCCAGCTTCAGGTGAGGCTTCTGGACAAAGCCACAATGCCAGTGGTTTCAACCCTCAGCCTTCAATATCCATGTTGAGCTGCCTTCCTCCAGGAGAAGCACCTCTTCTGACTCATAAAAATGATACATATCCCTGGAATAAAGCCAGAGGAAGAGGGAAGGCTGGAGAACACTACCCCCAAACCTTTGCTTGCTTTTGAAGAGATTTTAAATATTTTTTTTATTATTTGAACCCGTTTCCTAGGTGTTTGGGAAACTTGGAAATGCAGGTTCAGCGTGCAGCCGCCTCCAAAGGGATTCCATGTCCCAAAGCACCACTTGCCCATTTGCCAGCCCCTCTGCAGCCCCCCAAAGTCCTGACGCCCTTGTCCCAGCCCCATCCATTATCCCTGGGGGTTGGCACCGAGGTGTGGGAAGCGAACCAGCAGCTGCGGGTGCCGTGACGGCCCCTTCGCCCCAAACCTGGTGCCATCCCCACCCCACGGCGGGGGCAGCTGGGGATGCTCAGGGAAGAACTGGGGCGAGGGTGGATAAAAAGAGGAGAGGGGGGAAAAGAGAAGAAAGGGAAAACAGCCCCCTTTAAAATAAAGAGGAGGAGGAGAGAGCAAAAGGGTTGGGGGGGGGTAGTGTGTAAAAATCGTTTGCACTAATTATCAGGCACAGGGACAAACGATTAATTTGCAAGTCAATTAGTCTCAGATAGGTTCACGTTTCCTGTTCTCAGCCACTGAGGGGGAAAGAAAGAGGGAGACACAACTGCGGCCTTAATCCTCCTCAGAGGCGGCCATGGCGGGGCCGCCTGCCCGTGCCAAGGCGGAGGGGAGGGGGGCTACAGCTGGCACCGCCACGGCGAGGGGCGGCCGCGGCGAGGGGCCGTTATGTGCCAGTCATCGTGCCAGTCATTGTGCCCTCGGCGCGGCCCTGGCACTGCGCCGGCGCCTTCCCCGCCAGCCCCGGCGCCGCCATTTGGGAGCCCCTGACGCCATTTTGTTGATGCCCAGGGAAGGCGGCGGCCACGGCGGCTCTTCCGCGGGCAGAGCCCGAGCCCAGCCGTGCTCCTGCCTCCTCACCATCCCTCAGTTCCCCTGCTGGGCCGGTGGGGCCGGAGGGGGTGCGGGTGCCATCGAGGGCCGGGTGGGTGAGGACAGCCTGGCTCGCTCTGGCCTGGGGTTATGGCAGCGCCGTGGGGATGCACAGAACCCTCCTCTGTGCCGGGGTGGGTGATGAGGGGTCAGACGGAAACTGGTTCCCTCCCAGCAGCCACAGAGGAACAGGGCTGTAACCCCTTTGTGCAGGCCCTCAGTCCTGTGCTCTCAGAGTCCCCTAAGTGCTGGGGTTTAGCCCAAAATTGCCCTCTGAGCTGCAGCAAGTTGGTGTTCCGGCAGCAACTTCTGGGATGGGGGTCAGCTGAGGCTGGAGAGGATGGAGAGGAGCCCAGGGCTCGGGGAAGAGGCACAGTTGTGGTTTCTCTGTCAGCCAGCGCCTCTAATTGCACCAGATCTCACAAAAACCAGCACATAAAACTGTAAAACAGACATTTTCTAGGAATGACCTGAGGAATCGACCAAACATCACCACGTGTTTGAGAAACAAGGGTGGAAAACTGGGAAGAAAGAGCTCAAAGCAAGGGATGGAGAAAAGCAACAGGGGAGGAAAACTCATAGCGAGAGAGGAAAGTGCCAGCAGCTCCAGCCATATCCCGCAGGACAGGCAGTGCCCAAAGACACTGGAGAATGGCACCCTCACCATTCCTGCTCCAGCCACCCCCAAATCCCAATTCCAACCCCTCCAGGGCAGACACGGTGACTGTTTAACACATGTGTGCCCCCCATGTATGTATGCCTGGGCACAGGAGGGTGTGGAGCAGGGTCTGAATGTGCGCCGTGTTCCCCACTCTCTGCACGGGGATATTTGTGTGCGTGTGGACACAACATGTCTGGGACCTGACAAAAGGCATCTGATTGACACAGAAAAGGGGGCTGACAAAAGGCCGAGCGGGGCTGGAGAGCCGCGCACAATGCTGGGCGCCGGTACCACGCGCAAGGGTGGGGGATCGAGGCAGGCAGGGGGGAGCAGGGTGGCTTTTAAGGATACCTCTGCCTTCCACATAAAAAAATAAATAAAAACATTAATGACCCTTCAGCCTTGCTGTTGTCCAGAGCAGGGTCGCTTTCACCCATCCAGGGAGATTTGTAACAACATCCTCATCCTCAGTGGTGCCAATAACAGTGTCGGTGCCATCCCACAGCCACAAGCCGACGTGGGAGCCGTCTGTGCCAGGTGAAACATGTATCCAGAGACAACTGGAAAGCACTATCCTTTGCCCAAAGCCTGCTGAAGTTTTTATAACCCTTTGCAATGGTAAAATCCAACAAGCTGTGAAACATCAGGAGAGTGGCGCAAAATGCAGTTAAAATACCTCTGGATTAGAGGGCAGCTGAGCTCTGCTCTGGAGGGGGTGCAGCCTCCCTGCCCACCATCATGCTCTGTCTCGGGCATCCATCCCCTCCAAAGTCACCTGGCTCTTCCAAAGTCACCTGGAAGGCCTTCAGGGTGCTCGATGGGTGATAAAAAACATGTATTTTTCTTGTTCTGGGCAGCTTGCAGCTGAAGCAAGGATCCAGCCAAATCCCTAGGAATATTTGCATTTTTTGAAGATGCCTCAAACCCCTTTTTAATTATTTTTTTTTTTCCCTCTTGTCTTAATGAGAGACAAAAGTGTTTGGGATTTACGGCTCCACTGCTAGAGTGGCTTTGCTGCATGAGGCACTGGATGCTGCTGAGTAGGACAGTAGAAGACACTATTTATTTTTAAAAAGTGAAAACCCCCACACTTGTTATTCTTTTGCTTTAATCAGAGTCTGAAAATTTCAATCAGCTTCAGAACTGATTACACTTTTGTATCCGATAGTACCAAGAATTGCTTTGCAATTAAAACTTGTTTTGAGCAGGATTGTCCCACACTGAAAAACACTTGTTCAGCCACACACCTGAGTTCTCTTATTTCTGTGTACAAATGGAGTAATTCCCAAAACACAAACTGCTATTTTTATACTTTTTCATTTAGGGTTCATTTTTTTTTTCCAAGAGAAAAAACAGGAACACTAAGGAAATGTTTAGTTC
The DNA here is from genome assembly GCA_035222235.1 of Margarornis squamiger. Classification (NCBI taxonomy): domain Eukaryota; kingdom Metazoa; phylum Chordata; class Aves; order Passeriformes; family Furnariidae; genus Margarornis; species Margarornis squamiger. The sequence continues at coordinate 2,296,806 of JAWWTY010000068.1, read as the reverse complement.
ACAATAAAGAATCAATCCAAATTCCTAAGAATAATAGGAAATACTCGGGGATGATGCTACACAAAGGAGCTAAATTGGTTCCCACCAGCTCAGGACCCTGTAAAAGCCTTGTTAAGAATTTTTTCTAATGTGGATATTTAAAATTGTAATTTGAAATACAGTATTTTATCCAAATATTTTCTAATTAAATTAAGACTTTTTGGGGCATTCAAACATTTCTTGAATATTATTCATTCTATAAATGAAAAAACATTAGCAGAATAATAATGTGACTAAAATACCTTTTTTTTTTTAAACTTCTGAGGGCAAGTGATCATTGCGTTTTGTGCCCCCAGCAGAAAAGTTGGGGCTTTTTCGTTTGCTAAATTAAGAGGCAAAGTGGGAGAATTACATTTAGTAACTGGCTTAAAACGGGATCCTGCTTGACCCGACAAATCCCGGGTAACAAGACGGCTTTGTCTGAGCGTGTGGCAGGCGAGATTTCACACTTCCTCCGGCACAGAGCTGGGAGCAGACCCAGAAACATACGATATTCCCCCAAACTTCCCCTCCTGGGCTTTAGCGAAGATAACTCGACTTCAACGATTTTTAAAGGGAAAAAAATAAAATATGAATTGGATCAATTTAAAGAGTTTTTTCGCCGACCTGCCGGGATGGAAAATTGCGAGGAGAAAAGGCAGAAAACGAAGCTGAAGTTTGGCGGGGAAGGATTGGGGAGAATTGCGGGGTTTTGGGGACTTTCCCACGCCCCCACTCGCGGGCGGCAGCGCTCAGTCTTGCCCAGCGCCAGAGGGGCTCAGAGGGAGCGAATTCCACCCGGGACAGTGCGGGAAGTTTCCTCTGTGAGAAATAATTTTTTTTTTTTTTTTTTTAAAAAAGGAGAAGAAAGAAATGACAATGAATTTTTGAGAAGAAGGAACGGCGGGCCGGGCAGGGCCGGGGCGAACGGGCTCCGCGCTTTGAGCCTCAAGTCCGGCACTGCCCCCGTCTCAAATACCCCTTTTCTGCAGATTTTGGGTTTAACCCGGGTTAAAACAATTCAGCTCCTGCGAGTTCAACGCGGATCTTTTCGCTGCCCGCAGAACCCTGTTTGCAAACGAATTATTTTCCCTGTTGTGAGCCATCTGCACCCCTGCACCCCATCCCCGACTCTTCCCCCCTTCGGGACTCCACCAGCAGCCCGGAGGCTGCACCGAAAAAGGGGAGAAGAGTCAACTTTTGTGTCCTTTGTTATTTCTATTTGTTGTGTTTACCTCGCTCATAATCTGAGGTTACTCTGATCAACTGCGCATCAACTAATTTAATTAAAAAAAGCTTATTTTATAATCTGATTTGGGAGGGGGAAATCTCCATTTATGATTTTTCCCCCCTGCCTGCTGGACGCGATCATTATTCTTGCATTTTCTAATGAAATGCAAGATTACAAATTAATTGAATTGCTTTCCTCCCCCACCCCTTCAGTCTGTCATCTCTGGTAAATTTGGGGCTAATCGTAAATAAATTGCAAATATCCACAGCGAGAACGGAGGGGTTTTCTTGTTTGGTTTGCACTGAGCAAAACCGGGAACGGGACTGGTTTGGGGCAATTCTTGGAAAAATCCCTGCGTGGAGCGTCCTGTCGGGGCCCCACATGTTCCCCTACTCTGCCTCCCCATCACTTCTGGGGAGAGAAGTGCTGGGAAACAGCAAGAAAAACCACCACGGAACAGAAAAAAAAAGATGCCTGAAGGGCTGGAAGATGGAAAGTGGGTCCTTTTTTCTTTATAAAAGCCACAAACTCACGGATTTTAGCCGATTATCCAAAAGACACCTGCACAGGGACCACAGCGTGGAACTAGCAGCAGCTTCAAAGGTGCCCCAAAACCTGCGGCCCCCCGAGCTGGCTCCGCTGCCCCCGGAGCTGGAGCGGTGCCGGGAGTCCAGCAGGTCCTTCCTGCCCCGGCTCTAGCCATCACCCACGAGGCTGTGTCCAAACTGCAGCCTCCCAAAAAATTTGGAGTATAATAGTAAAATAATTATATAAAACCCGTTCACCTTGTGAACCATCAGTTTGTGAAGTTACAGCTGCAAATCCTGGGAAATAATAAATGATTTATGTAGTTTCAGCTTTCCCCTTGATCCTCTAATATAAATGTAATTGATTTTAATGTGGTTTGGGTTTTTAGGTTTTTTTTGTTTGGTTGGTTGGTTTTTTTTTTGCACACCTAAAGGCAGGTCCTGTATTTATAATCATAGGGGTTAAATATAGACTTTAATATTACGGCTATTGTAAATAACAATAATAATATTGATATTATAATTATTATAATTATTAACAGGACAGTTCTGTCAGAAATCACTGTAACTAGATTGTTTGTGGGGATTTTTTTACAACAAAAAAGTTCAAATTTTTCCTTTTTACCTGCTGACACATTCAGTCACTATTTCATGAGATTTATTGTAAGGAGAGCACCAACTAGCACATTTTGTCATATAAATAATTATTATATTTGATGAAAAGCTGTTCCTCCACAATATAACAGTCCCTGATGTGAGTGTGAGGTTTTGCCTCCTGGATGTGGATGTGGACACCTGCACTCCCCACAGTCGTGTCAGATTTCGTATTTATCCCTGACTTATGTCGTTCGCCATGTGTGAACGACTTTTCACCTTTAACCAAAAACCAAGGTGTTTCAGGGTAGAAAGTATCTTCCTAAATACATAAACTGCTGGTTATTATTGTTGCTGCTTCCCCAGGAAGAGCCAGGACCCTCATGTTTCACTCTATTGCAAAGAGCAGAAAGAGAAGTTTTATCACAGAAACCTCCCCCCACCGCAGCAGGGACACGAGGTGCTCCCGCACTGCCCGTGCTCCCTCCTGAATTCCCCCGGCTCCTTGGCTGCTTCTGCCCCGTGGCACTGCCAGCCAGTGCCCCCCGGCTCTCCAGGAGCCCGGGCAAACTGCAAAGGGTCTTTGCCCTCTCCCCCTGCTCCCTGCTGGAGTCTAAACCCACCTTCTGTTGTCTCCAAAGCACAGATTTTAGAGAGGCAAAAAATTAACAAATTAGATATACCAGGTCCTGCACTGCCAGAGGTTTCCCAGATCTGGGATGGGGAGAGCAAGCCTCCCAAGCAGGGCTGTTTTACAACACAGAAGTCTTACAGCCCTTATAAATTACACTGAATATTTGTTTTCAAAATAAAAGGGTCTCACTGGAACCTAAAAATTAGCAAGTGTCATTTAGAGGAGCACTAGAAAGGCAACATCTCCAAAATCTCTAGTACTTTAAACATGGATTTTAATGTTTCCTTCAGAACATGGAAACATTTTTTAACCTGAAAAAAACAAAAAAAACCCAAAAAAACCAAAATTACTTTCTAAGTCATTGCTCTCAGCTCAGCTCAGAGGTCAGTGCTGCCCCTGAGAGCAAGCCCCACATTTTCCCCTAAAAATAACTTTTTTAAAAGCCCAGACTGAAGCACTCCCAGCTCAGCCTGAACCCTCTTTTCCCTCCCTATAAGTGCTGCATCCCAAGCAAAACATTTCAGCTGGCGGCACAGTGATTTGGGAGCAGTCCCCCATATTCAACAAGGAAAATCTCAGACCAATATCTGTTCCCTCTGAAACCACAATGACTTCCAACACCATGTTATTGTTCATCTTGGGAGGAGATGAGACTATTTCTCTGCTGTCTGTTCATGTGCTGGACCCTTTTTCTACCCAATCCCCCCTCTGAAAGGAAATAAAAATGCATTGTCATTTGGAAGATGATGAAGTCACACACACAAAATCATTTAATCACATATAAACAATTTCTGATAACACTGTCACAGATTTTCATTTCACCTTCTGCCAGAGCAGCAGCCCAGGCCTGATCCTTCCAGACAAAATCAGCACTTTTTGGTGAACAAGTCATCAAACAATGAGATATTTTGGATAGGTGCACCTGCCCTGGCTCTGCTATGGCATCGTAGAGAGATCTCCATGTAGGGACGGGGAATTTGATGTCTCTGGCTGCAGCAGCTCTGCAGAAATGCTGGGAGGCAGCACCAAAACCTCAGCAGGGGAATGGAGAACACCAAAATAATGATCATTTACACCAAACACAGCTCTAACCAGGGTGGTGCTTAACTGGATATTTCATAGGGATCAGTTTAACATTCTCTGCGTGGGCTGCCCCCTCCCTGTAGCACTCCTGTTCCAGCAGCAGTTATGGGATTTAACACACAAGGGCTTCTAAGATCACTGATCCTATTAAACTTCTGCAAACAGGCAGGGTGATGCCGATGGCTGCGGGGCCAAGGAGAGGGAGACAGTCCAACAGCCATGACCTCAGATCCTTGGGAAAGACTGTCACAGGCAGTAAATTTGGAGGAGCTCACCCCACTGATCTGCCCCAGATCTGCTCATGAGAACCCCCCCGCCCACAGACTGGACATGGGTGTGAATTCCCATGAATGTCCCAATGCTCAGCTGAGTGAAGGGCACAAGCAGGGTCATGGGGTGGGATGGAGGGTTGGATGGTGATCCTCAAACTCCAGGGCCCATCCACACTCCTCTCTCCGCTCTGCCACCACCAGGCAGGGACAGAGAGTCACATTGCTGAGGATGTCCCTGAGCCAAATCAGCCTTGCAGGCAGATGAGTGCCCATTCCTGGGGACCATCCCTGCATCCCTGCATCCACCTTCTCTCAAGGACAGGGATCCCTGGAGTAAAATCCCTCCATGTCCCAGACATACAACAGAGGAGTCTTCACTAACCACCCTTGGAAAACCTCAAAAGCCCAGTGGGGGCAATAGGGTGCAGCCACCACCCTGAAACCCCAGCAAAACCATTTTCTTCCCACTAAAACCCACCAGTGCTTCCCAGTGCCAGCAGAAAGCCGGCATCCTGGCACACACGGCGGAGAAAAGAGGGCAGCAGCTGCCAGGCAGCGCCAGAGCAATGACAATTATTGGGGGGGTAGATGGGGGCAGCTGGCTGCTGAGTTTTGGTGGTTTTTTTTCGTTTTTTTTTTTTCTAATTCATCTTCCTTTAAATAAGATTGTTCCAATTAACAAAGCGCTCGCCCAGAACAGGTTTTGGGGAGAGGAGCAGGCGCAGGATGAGACAACCCCCCACACAAACAGCCTAAAAAAAGAGGAATCCAAATCTATTTATATATGTCTGTCTCTCGCCGCAGCTGATCCACAAGCCTGGTGTGGGGGGCGTGGGGACTGTGGGGACCGTGGGGTGTGATTTAGGATTTCACCTATGGAGGGACACAGCTACTCTACAGGGAGATGCCCAGAATGGTTCCAGCCCTGGATCCCTTTCCTATCCCGACTCCACGTACCTGCTGCTGCATAACAGCTCTTTGTCTCCCAACCCTGTGACGGGAGTGCCCTGCATTTTAGTACCATTAATGTCCAGAAAATAAATGGAAAATAAACTCTCTCTTCACAGCTGAATCGCCACATTCCCTCTCTGCCCCCCTTCCCCACCCCATTAATACAATGTTGAGCCCCTGACAAATATTCCCTTTAAAAATGCCAGTACAGTTGGAAAGGGATTTGTTTTCATTTAGGGGAGATGGGTAATTTTTGCCTTAATAAATGTTTTTCGTAATTTGCACAGGACTAGGATATTTATGAGGGGTCATACAATATCAGAGCTGTGGCAGCAGCAGCGCAGGCTGCAGGTACCAGTGTCGGGATTATCATGATAAGGCATTGCTGCTCTGTGCCACAATTTTAAGCCTCAAGAGCAACTGAACTCTGTGATGCTTAACTCAAAGGTTTATTAATATTTCATTGTATCTAAACAGTAAAATTTTTTAATTATCCTACTTACAGAGCACAGGGAATTGAATAGCAATTGACTGCATTTAGACCTGGTCAAAATATTCCTAACATATTTTTTGTGGTGATGCTTTTGCAAAATTTTTGCCAAGTGTTAACTAGGACTATCTGGATATAAAAAAAAAAAAAAAAAAAAAAAAGGTTTACTCACAGAGCTTTTTTGGTTTAAGTACAAGAAACTATTGATTTTTGCTTGACAAAATTTTAAAGGATTCCCATGTTCCACTAAAAAAATAAACTGATATCCCCCCCACCCCTTCTCCTCTATGGCACAATTTTTCAAAAATTTTTGCAGGGGAAGGCTGGGTTCTCCTGTCCTGCTCAGACTGAAAGATTTCAGCAATTCCAACAAGATTCCCACACCAGCCATCCTACAGCTGTAGCCGCTCCCTTCTCACTGATGTAACCAGAACAAGGAAAATAAATGTATTTTATAGCAATGTTTAGGTTGGAAAATATGTTTCAGATCATGAGTTCAGCCATTAAAAATATAAAAGTGTTTGAGTCTTTACTGACTATCAGAAGGTCCCTCAGCTGGGTCAGAACCCTGTGGCACTGCCCACCGTCTGAAGGTCCAAAGCAGCCCAGCACAGGGATGAAGGGAAGGAGCAGCTCAGGAGGTTTCACTGCTTTTTCAAAAGCAGATGGTGGGGCACAGGGATAGGGACAAGATCTGCAGGGCCTGCCCATCACAGAGCCAGCACACTCCCATTGCCCACCCAGACAATAAAAACCAAAACCAAATCCTGCTTTACACCATTTAACCAAGATTTTAGGCATTAAATTATTGATGATTTTAACTTTTCAGATTCTCTTACAACACCCCACTGCAGCTCTGGAACTGGTGAGTCCAGAGCAGACCCAGCAAGGGCAGGATCTGGTCCCAGCCCATGTGTCCACTGAGGGCATCACTGTCCATCTTGTCCTATGTCTGAGCTTGGGCTGTTCATCCCCACCAGTCTGATGCACTGCCTGGCATTTGGGGATTTGTTTTCTTCTGGAATTTGGTTTTTTTCCCTTGTTTTCCATAACTCCGCTCAGTGGGAAGGGGGAGTTGCACTTCAGTTCCAGGGCCAGGGCCAGTAGAGGCCCCCAAAGCCCCCTCCAGCCCTACCTGCTGCTCCCAGCTGCTCCATCACCTTCCCAGACTCCAAAGTGCTCCTTGCTCTATCACCTTCATGGTTCCCTAAGTGAGAGTTCACTGGGAGCCCAGTGTCAGGTGAGGTAGGGGAATTGGCTGATGTTTAGCGGAGGACAAACCTCCTACTACGACTCCTCCTCAGTGAGGCAAAGCCACCACTTCTGCTCTGTTGCCCTCTCTTTTCATAAACCTCTTGTCATTGTCTAAAGGGCTCAAATAGTAGGGCAGGGGAAGGCACAGCCCCATCTGTTTTCCACCTGATTTTCCAAAGACAATTTTGCCTTTAAAAAATAACCCTTTCTCTGTGCTGAGTCAAGCCTTTGGCAAGAAGAGCTCAAAGGGTGCAGGGCCTTCCTCCTGAGAGCTGCTCTTTGGTTTCTGAAGATAATTTGTTTGCACATTTTATCTCCTCCGTGCCCAGTTTTGGTTGGGATTCTTTTGGAGGGCTGGGGGAGGACACACCACTCCAGGCCATCTCCTGCTGGGACAGGTAAATGAGTCTCCTCTCCATGTCTTGGGTGCTCAGAGGTGCCTAAAAAAGGCAGGAAATGGGAGCAGCCTCATCCCAGCCCTTTCACCCCAATTCCTACAGCATTGCTCAAACCAAGGGAGCTCTCAGGCCACACTGGGAACACCAGAGAGTGGCTCTTTTGGCGACACAGATAACTTCAGTTACCCACTGGAGCACAAAAACCTTCAGGAATGTGCGGCTTCCTTGAGCCTGGAACTGCTCAGCTTTTTCTGAAACCTTGCTAGAGGTAGGGGGGAAACACCATGTCCTGCACCCCTGGGGTAGACCAGGCATCCCAGACTGCTCTGGTGGGACAGAGAAGAGATGTGACAAGGGGCAGCCTGGATCTCAGGAGAGAAAATGTCTGGGTTTGCACACAAATACCCCAGATTACCCAAACTTCCTCACTCAAGAGTGGTCCCAGCACTATCTTGGCTTTTGCTGGTGCTGACTGAGGGATCCAAGTCTGGAATGGCACAGGGGTGGGAGCAGTCTTCCAATCCTTCACTGGGACTGACAAGCTCCTCTCTCTAATTGTGCACAAACTGAAGCTGTTGGGGATATCACCAGCGAACGGCTTAGTGGGTGGTGCCGGCTGGACATTTTCCTGATGGAAAATGACAATTCATCAAAAGCAAGATGTCACGCCTAAACACAGCCCGTTTCTACAAAGAGTTTGTTTTGAAAGAGAAATTGGGAGGGGAGAAGCACTGAAAGGAGATCAACATATTTTGCTTTGGGCTTTTCAAGAAGGAACACTGAGCTTTTGGACAAAAATCATTTTTCATTTTAATATTTCACATTATAGAGTCTAAAGTAATTTACTTTGCAATTTCACTCTGAGAAAAACATTGAAGTTTCATCTCTTGTTCTTCCTCAGAAGTGGAAGAAAGAGGGAAGGAGAAGGGAAGAAAAACCTCAAGTATTGCCAATGAATTTAAAACATCCTCTTCCCCTTCCGGCTGTCTTAATGAGATCAACCCTGGATCCATATCCATAGGAACCCCGCTCAGGAAAAACCTCATTCAAAATGTTTTCTCAACAACAACAAAAGATTAGGAATGGAAATGCCCATGGGAAATGAGCAAGTTGAAGAACAGTTTTTGGTGGGGGAGAGGAAGCTTTTGGTGAGGATGAGCATGAGAAGGTCCCCTGGGATGGGGGAAGGGACCATCTGGAACGACTTGTAGCTGACACAACATCACAGGGAGCAGCACCAGATGAAGAGTGTGGAGGCTGCATCAAACCCCCTCCCCTGCAGCCGTTTCAATGGGAGCAGCTCTGAATCATCTCACCAAAACCAGCCCAGGATTCACCCCAACAGTGGCGCTTCTGTCCCTGATTGCACCAGGGAGAACAAAATGCAGGCCTTTGGCCCAGAGAGCTGATGCTGCTGGAATAGGCAGCTTTGCTCTGGAGAAAACACGTTCAATATCTTTCTAAGAAAAAGAAATCATCTAGAGGAAACACAGGAGCAAAGAGCTCCTGGACTAAGTCAATCAGCAACTCAACCTGGAGCTGCCAAGCAGGGGCTGGTCCAGCCCCTCCACTTGAAGGAGAATGTCAGGAGATGTTGGAGATCTGTAGCAAAACTGTTCCAAAATGGGTGCTCTGGAGCCTTGCTCAGGCTGCTGCATCCCCAAGGGCAGAGCTGGTGTTCACTCTCCCTTCCATGGTGTTCTGCCACCATCACCACCTTCTCACATCCTGCCAGGAGAAACGAGTGGGGACAAGGAAGCTCTTGGTCCTCCCTACTGACAACTCCGCACACATTCAGTACCAGGCAGACCAGGAATAAGCCGTGTAACTGAAGGAAGAATCCACACCAACCCTTACAGTTGGTCCTGTTTTTGGAAAACACTTCCAACCACAGGGAATAAAATAGGATAGAGCTGGAGGGATGGCCAAGTCCTGGCAGACACAATGCCCTGCTCCTCCTCTCCATCTCACTCTCCAGCACCTGCCTGGGGGCAGTGCTGCCTCCTGCTCTCCCGTGGCAGATTTTTAGCCGCCACAATGGCGCAGGCAATGGTGCCGGGGTGATGCCAGGCACATCCTGGGCTAACACTGCCGACCCTTTTGTCTGAGGGCATTAAAACCCCAGAAACGTTGGGGTGGTGGTGGGGGACCGGGGGGCTGTCAGTGTGTGATGAGTGGCTGTGCAGCATTACCCGTCTGGCACCGGTGCCCCTCACCACAAATGCCATTGGCACAGCTCTGCACAAACAGCTTTTCAGGGCTCGCCTGGTTCTCCCGGCTGCCATAGAAACCCCTGTTCAGCTGAAAGTATATTAAAGGGTGGTGCTGGCCCTCGCACTGAATTCATCACATTGTATTCCCCCAGAAAAAGAGAGAGAGAAGAAAGCCCACCCCTTTGTGCCTCTGCCTTTGCTTTCTCTGTCTGAGGGAGATGGTTGCTCTCCGGTTCGTTTTGTACTTGCAGTTGCATCCCCCCTCCCCAAGCACGGCACAGCCCTGGGAAGGACCCCTGTGCCCCACCAACCCTTGCTGTTGGGCCTCCTCACACTACATCTCCCCAAGGCAACACCAAAAGACTCCACAGAATCATTTAAAAAAGCAGATATGAGAAAATACGGGTGTAAATCCCTCCTTACTTCTCCAGCCTACCCTGCTCCATCATTCCTCCCCAGTGCTGCAGACAGTCATGGGATAGAGCTGGACTTGCAGCCAACAGGTCCCAAAAGGGTTTTCTGGGCAGCAAAGACATATTTGGGTACACACACCCCTTTCCTTAGAGAACCAGATTAAACAGGAAGTTTCCAGCTTGAAAAGCAGCAAAATTGGAATACCTCTCAAATATAGATGAAATTCCATGTGAGATGCGATTTGAAGAGGAATAAACCTGATTTTCCTCAACTGCTCAGTGAGCTCATCCCCTCAACACAGGCAAGGACCTGGATCCAAAACCTCCCTGAGCTGTGCAGAGCAGCTTCTCCCGCCCTCACCAGCCCAGGAGGGACCACGGGGCAGCAAAGAGGTAATTTAGTCATTTCAGGCACATCGGCCGGCGCGAGCTGGGAGTCACCAATTCAAGCAGATTTCATGCCCTGCCACTGGCCATATCTCTCTATCAGGGTGGCCGGTGCAGGTCCCACAGCAGCACCCGAGCACAGCCGAGCCCTTGTCCCACCACAGCAAAGACCCAAGCAGCCTCAGGACACTCCAGATTTACACCAACAAGTCAAAAGTCCAACGTGTTAGTCCAAACCCAGTGTCTTGGGGTTATAACCTGTATTTTCACTTCCAGAAAGGGAAAACTTCCCTCTTTCTTGCAGAATTTGCTCAGGGTTTGTGACAAATTCTCCTGAAGCTTCACCATGTCCTGTTCCACCCTCCCCCCCACCAAGGATTTAATTTTGTTGGATAATTCCTCCCAAAGCTGCCCATTTCAGCAAAAAGGATCCGTTTTGCTCAAATTGATTGGCCTTTGTTTTTAGCCAGAACAATCCTCAACCCTAAACCGACCTTACTCCTTATTGGTCACGCCAGCCCCCACAGAGGTGCCTGAGCTCAGCCACTGCCTCAAATCTGCCATGAAAGTATTGCTGAAATTTAAAAAAAAACTCACACCAATTTAATTTTTAAACCGTTTATTTTACCTCCACTAACAATAAAAGCAGAAAGGATCAAAGCCAGGCCCTTTTGTGGCTCGGGGTGCCCCTGCCATCAGCGTGCTTTGTTCGAAACACCCTCAAAGAAACTCTCATTTTGGTCAAGAGCCAATTATAAAAATTGGGTTGGGGGTTTGCTTTGCTTTAGAGGTACAAAATTGTCATCACATCTGTAAAGCTACCAAATGGCCCTGCACAGGCAATGCATGAGGCAGAGGGAGGGGAGGGTACTGACGGAGGTGACATGGGTGGAGAGGACACATTATTGCTCATAGGCTGGTGCAGGAATGCAATTTCTCAGCTCAGGAACAAGCCTTCCATCCTTGTCCCTCCTGCACAGCAACATTTCTCCTTCTTCTGCCATATGCAGCAGGGCCTGAGTTGAGCCCTCAGGAGCAGAGAATGGAGTCTGCTTGCCTCCAACAGCGCAGTTGATCCCCACAGATACCTGATCTCACACAGCTCCACAGGTCCCAGAAGCAGGACCAGGATTGCAGGAATCACCTGAATCAAGCTGACACAGGTGCAGCAGTGCTGGGAAGGGTGACCCAAAGCCATTGTCTTCAGACCCACGAGGGTCTGAGGTGGTCTCACACCAGAACCCAGCCTTGCTGCCAGGGTGCCCATGCCCCGAATGGTTTGTTAACCTCCTCCTTGTGCTGCAGGAGCACCCACACCCACAAACTGACCCCATGAACCGGCTCAGGGCAGACCCCGGTGTCCCCCTGGGGGTGGGGGAGCCCCCCACTCTGGCCCATGCCGGCACATCACCCTGCTCGACGTCACTGTGGGGGGACCCTGCCACGCTCGTCTGGCCGCTCTCTGCCGATCTGCATCACAAAAGCTTCATTCTTGCGAACTTGGGCGACCTCCCGACCTCGCCAGCTCGGGGAGTGAATGGCTTTAGTCTGCCACGACCATCATGTCACTTTGATTAGTGCGTGAATAAACTCTCAATCCCGGGCTGGGGGAGGCAGGGCTGGCGGGAGCCGCGCTGGATCGCAGCCCCGGCCGCGGGACCGGCAATCACAGTCCCACACCCGGGGGCGGCCACAGAGGTCCCACCACCCAGAGCACCCTCACCCCTCTGCCTGCCAAACCATAAACACCACCCTGCCCTGCGTACCTGGAATCCCACCTCAGTGCATGAGGGTGACCCCAAACCCTGCCCACCACTACTGCCTGCCCACAGGACCTTGCTGGTGAGCAGAACAGCCAAAATTAAGTGTTTAAGGATACACAGGGAAATACTGTTTTCCTCATTACTTCAATGCCCAAAACTCAGTAAGCAGCACCAAAAAGTCAATGGAACTGCCCTGTACAAGTATTGTTGGAGCAGACTGGGTTGGATCCAGCCAAAGGTTCCCTCAGTCTCTGGAGGGGTTCACAAAGGACCTTGCAAAATATAGGTCTCTTCCCAAATCACACGGGGAAAGAGCAGCGAGGACAGTCACCCCTCCCCTGCCTGGGACAGGGTCTCCTGAGCATACAGATGCTCCAGATCTATGTGAGGCTCAGCCATATGTTTCTGTGACAACAGGCAGACAGTGCCACTTGCCCAAAGGAGGGATGGGTGCTGTGGGCACAACTGGGTGCCCCAAGGATGCTTCCAGCTCATTCAGCTCTGCAGAGGTTGTCAAGCACTCCCCCACCATTGCCAACTTCACCTAAAAATCAAATATTGTCTGGGGGATCAAAAAGGTCCACAAGAGCTGAGAACCAGCTTTTGGACAAACAAAAATTTTACCTTTTCAGGGATAGCTGGGGGGATCTTGCCTTTCAGGAGGTCCTGAACTACACCTCTATGTACAAGCCAGCCTGCAGTAAATAAGTCTCAAACACCCGCTTTTGAGGAAAAGCTGAACTCCTGCATGTCCCTCCCACTCACTGCACTCACTACAAGATCTAATAAACCCTGAGTTGCTTAACACCCATCAAACCTGCCAAAATATCACCATTTTAAGTCTAAAAATGCAAGGTCTGTAGAAAAGGGTTAGGAAGACAGTAAATTAGGCCCCGCACGAAGGGCTCTACATGGGAAGCTAATGACCTTTTGTCTCTCCTGTCTGCAGACGGGCCTCATTTGCATGTATGCAGTTGGAATAATCTAGCCCATATTTCAAGCGTGTGGCTGCATCCCCGTGTACTCCTCCAGAGAGGTTCTCTCCCGCTGTGCATGCCATTATCCTGGTGCAGCCACTTCAGGCTGCCTTTAAAGCCACCTAGACACCAGCCAGGCTTCTCCAGCCCCACAGGAGCCTCTCCCTGTGGAAGAGAAAGAGAGGTTTGAAGTCTCATATGTGACAAAACTGAGAAGCTCTGATGTGGTATGGCTGGGGGTCACTCCAAGCTGTGGGACCCAGACAGCGGTGCCCACACCTCAGCTATGGGGAGCATCCCTGGGCTTTGGGGGAGCTGCTCCAGTAAAAAAACCCTGTCCCTCTCTGGAGACTAAGACTTTAGGTTGATCTCAAGTTCATGGAGCCCAAGTATTTTACCAGATCCCTGTGCTGAAAGCTGAACCCCTGGAGTACCTCTTCTTCAGTTCTTTGAGGATATTTTTGAAGCAATTCCAAATGCTGCAGGTTAAAAATATTGGAAGTGGAGAATCTGTGTGCCACTTGAGGTCTCTCCCTACCTTTCCCTCCTCATGTTGCTCTTCCTCAAAGCCTGGAGTTCTCTCAGAGGTGTTTTAATAGTCTGAGAAGGAACTGTGAGCCTGACTGGGGGCAGTTGATGTTACTGAGGCCAAATCAGCTCTTTGCAATGTCCACAGACCCAATCCCCACTCAAGATGAGGGACAGCAAGGGGACTCTGCTGGCAAGGACACCTTGCACAGCAGAGCCATCTGTAACCCTTGGCTTCACACTGTCCAGCCTCACCCACATGGCCCAGAGAGGAGGATCACAGAGATCCACAGAGGAGGATTAGCCCCAGCTCAGAATAATCCAGATGGCAAAAACCAGAGCAAAGCAATTCAGATCCCCTGGAGCACCCTCTGTGTCAGGACCCCAAAACACTGAGTACAGGTGTCCCCCAACTTCCTTTCCAGCACTTTCCATGGCTTTCAGCATTAAAAATAAAATCTCATTTATGCTCACATCCCCCTCCACTGAGCCCCAAGAGCTGGTCTCAGCCCCTCTCCCTGTGCCAGGATTGGGCCCACCTGGGTGCAGAGCAGCTCCGTGAACAATAACACCTCCCGTTCGGGAACTGGGAAGGCAGAGCCATGGCAAACACAAGCCCTCAGACAGGCAGAGCTGTCAATCTGGGCCCGATCTCTCAAAAGATTGATTAAGGACAAAAAAAAACAAACAAAAGAGAAAAGAGAACTTATGGACATGAGCTGAGAGGCGGGGAAAGAGGGGAGGGGAAATGAGCCGGGCCAAGTTAAAATTCCGACAGAGAAGTTGCAGCTGAACTATAGAGTCTAGACAAGCATTCACAGCCCCGGCCCCGATTGTTATAGAGCCTCTATTGTCTTAATTAACCATTTTAGCTGCAATGGAAGCAGACAAACCTTTTCTTCTCCATCCCACCCCTCCTCTGCTGCACACTCATGCAGACAAACACCACCGAGTCAAGTGCTTTGATTTAAAAACCCCTCAGCATATCCACACACACCTTCTTTCGGGGCAGAGCTTTGCAAGGTTCGTTGAGAAAATCACTCGCCAAACAAGCAAGGGGAGAGGGGCGAGCTGGAGGTGGGGAAAAAAGAAATGCAAATCCTGACGCAACATGAATGGGAACAAATGGGTTGATTCTTTTAATCTCCTAATGTGCTTAATAAAGCATTATTGCAATGCAAATTTTATTTTAATGCTGTACATATTTTATTTGACATGCTGGTAATTTTGGTTGGCTGAACAATCCACTGCTTTGTTTTACCAAGTTATTTCTGTTTGGGGGGATAATTTTGAGGGTATCATGGGACTTCTGCCAGCCAATACCCCCTGGGAATCTCTGCAGCACTCTCTTCAGAGGCTTAAGCTTAAAAAAAAATAAATAAATAAGAGGGCCAAATTCTCCTCTCATGACCCCAGTAGAAGTGCAGGAGCAATCCAGAAGCTCGTCTTTCCCCCCTCTCCGAACCCTCATGAGCCCCACAGACTCTCTTCACTGGCCCCATGCTGCCTTTCTGCCATTCCATCCCGTTTGCATGATTTAATGGATTTAGTGGGAAAAGCCTGACCAACGAAGCAGGCAGTTCCCTTCACTGAGGACACCAGTGTGAGCCTGTGCCCTGGGTGCCCAGCGGACCACTCCAGCCCAAACCAAAGACAAGGAAGAGCCTTTCATGCCTGCATCCAGCCTTCTCTAGAGTGGGTTTGGGATTTATCTGCTCAGGAAGGTGACTGTCCCTTCAGAAGGGGTTTGCACAAGGCATTCCTAGTCCTTGGCTCATGGTGTTGTTAATATTGCCCCTTCCTCACCTAAAGTCCAAACTTGACATCTCTGCAGACACCACAGAGCAGCACCAGCTTCCCCTAAAGAAATCGGGGGTTGGAAACATTTTGAGAGTGAACCTTGCCCTGAATTGGTGGAATCTGGCTCATTTTATGCCACTGTGTCAAGGTACAAACCTGATTGCCAAAGAAAGAAATTAGTGACAATTATAATCATCGTGCCAGGCTGCAGCTCTCTAATAGAAAACTGTCACTGTGGAGGATAAATGCAGCTCAGGAGCTTTGTAACACAAACAGGAATGTGCGTGAGTGTGCAAGTCTGTGAGTGCTCCCCAGTCCACTCAGAAAGGTTTTTTTTTTCAGGACAGAGATGAGCATCTAACAGCTTCCCACACATAAAAAGACGTTAATATTTTATATTAGGAAGAAGGTTTTTACAATGAGAGTGCTGAGGCCTTTGCTCAGAGCAGCTGTGGCTGTCCCATTCCTGGAAGTGTTCAAGGCCAGGCTGGATGGGGCTTGGAGCAACCTGGTCTGGTAGAAGGTGTCCCTGCTCATGACAGAGGGTGGAATGAGATGTTCTTTAAGGTCCCTTGCAGCCCAAAACAGCCTGTGATTCTATGTAGTGAACCCAGGGACTGCTCTGCTCTGAAGGTGAGGGAAAAACCATGTGAAGCACTTTAGGAGATGGGAGGTGCAGAAGGAGAAGCACAGAGAAAGGACATAAAAGCATTTACTAAATGCACTTGTGGGGTCCTGGAGCTGGAGATCCCAACAGCAGAGTATGCAGCCCCTTCTCATTTCACTGAAATCCTCCTGTCACAGCATCTCATCAGAGCAGGTCTAAGCACTGCTCTGATGCTGGGCATGGGTCCTCTGACAGGGAGGGGAGAGAAGGGAGCCTGATCTTTTGCAGTGAAGAGGGAGAGTTCCTTGCTGCAAGCCTGGAAATCCAGACCCCAAATCTGTGTGGCTGCAGATTTAGGAGCAGGCAGTGAGCTGTCCTCACTGCGGCTTACAAGTGACCAAGATTTGGAGCAGGAGGTGTGGAAACCAGAGGCCCGAAGGGGGTCAGTGGTCATCCCATCACCTCTGGGGAGCAGGGATCCCTCTGCAGTCAACTTCAGCAGTTCAGAGATGGTGTGAGGAAGGCTTTCAGTGGCTGATCACTGCCAGGGAATGGCTACAGGAATGATTAAGGGGATTAATGTGGTCCAGGAGCTACTTCCAAGAGGTTTGCCACCACCAGAAAGCTGGTCTGCAGCGCAAGGAGGGCTCAGAAGGAATCCTTGCCCTCATCAAAGGTGCAGGAGGTCTGCAAGTCAAAAGAGGTCCAAACTGTGTCCTGGCCTGTAATGGTCCTCCCTCAGGACCTGCCATAGCTGTGCAAACCCATTTAGCTGCCCCTAGTTCCCCCAGGATGTGAAGAGCAGGATTTTTGGGGAGAAAAAGGGAGTTCTGCCTATTATAGTTCACAGCCACATCTCCAAACTCCTGAATTCCCATCGCAATTTATTCCTGCAGAAACAAGGACCACAGAGGCTCCTCACTTTGTGCCATGCTGGGGATACCTGAGGAGCATGAGACCCTTCATGTCAGCTCGGCCTCCAGCCACCCCACAAGGGGGGGGTACCATTCTGCAGCAACTGGCACCCAACAAGCCCAGCTGCACAACCCTTCCACCTGCACCACCTTAACTAAGGTGCTTCAACCACTGCAAAAGCAATTTCATGATGGTCTTCCAGAAGAGCAGATCATACAGAGAGAATCAGGGTCACCAGCACCCTCAGTAAAGCCTTTAACATCGGCCTCAGCACCAGCCAGAGCCTTCAGCTCGCACAAAGAGCAGGGGCAGAGCTGAGAGCTCTGTTGCAGGACTGGCCATGGTGTGGATGCCTACCACAGCCTGCAGCATGGTCAAAGCCTGAGCTGAAACCAGAGCCTTCCTGACAATCAGACTGGCTCCTGCTCTGATGGCTCCTGGATCCCAGGTGACATCTCCTCAGGCCCTTCAGTGGGACCACAGCTTTTTTCTACCACGCAGCTGCTCAATGCCCACACAGGAGGGTGCAGAAAGGACCTAGGGCTGGTGGAGCTTGGAGTTGGGTGCATGATCTGACCATCACGTTCATGATCTGACCATCAAATGTGTGTTCCAACCATTACACACATGCTCCAGCCATCACAAAGTCCAGCCATCACACACATGCTCTCTCATGTGTGTGCTCCATCCATCCTACAGCCATCATATGCGTGCTTCAGCCATCATGAGTGTCCTCCTACCATCATGTGTGTGCTCCAGCCATCACATGCATTGTTCCAACCATCACATGCATGCTCCATCCATCACATGTGTCCTCCAACCACCATACGCATGTTCCAATCATCACATGCAACTCCAACCATTACCCGTATGCTCCAACCATCACATGCATGCTCCAACCATCCAGGCCTGGCTTAGCAAGGGGACAAACAAGTCCTATGCCCTGGAAAGAGGCTGGAGAGGCCCAGAGGATGGCAAGGGTGTTGTTGCCCCTGCACAGCACACTGGAGACTTCATCTTCGTTAAAGCCTCCAGGTGTGCTCTTAATGTTACCTCTCTAATAATAATATTTCATCTGCCTTATCTGATTAGGTTAGGCTCATTTGATTTTTGCAAAACACCTTTAATCACCTTGCAAATTCCCCATCATTACAAACAGAGCCACCACAAACATTATCGGCAATCTGAGTTTTATTTTCTGCAATCTTTTTTTTTTTTTTTATATGAAAGAAAGACAGTTGTAAAAAAAAAAATAAAAAAATTAAAAATATGAGCAAGACAGAGGCTGAGAAAACATTAACAAGGCCCTGTGCTTTCTGCTAAAGTGCCTTCATTTCATTATCATTAAATTTGCCTAGTAATTAGATTTCGGTGCATGAATATTTTAAAAAAATGTAACAGACAGGCTGTCAAAAAAAAGCACGACAACATCAATTCGATAATTTTTTAGACAGAGACATTCATAAGCAATTAACACAGATTTCCTGGGGTTGGAGATTCTTTTTCTTTCTTTTCTTCTTTTATTTTTTTCCTTCCAGCCTTGTGTTCTTCTCCTGAAATTAAAAGAAAAATAAAATCACTGTAAACATCAGCACTTTCTGCCATATTTTTTCTGGTTTGCTGACATGATTCCAGTGTCATTTTCCCCTTGCTTAGCATGCTCAGGCGCTCCTCTCCCCTGCCTCCCACCCCAGCCTTGCTAAACACGGGCAGGCACAAGGTTGGGTCATCCATCAGACCTCCTCACTCCTGCAGGACCAGATTAAATTAAGGTTGCATGAAGCTTCTGTCTTGATCTTCAGGCATTTCTGCTGAAAACAGTGATTTTGATCACTATTTGCATAATTGTACAGTTACGTATTCACCGGCTCCCTAATTATACGATCTGTGTTCGACACTGCTCCAGATGCGGGGAGGCTTGTGCGGGGCACACCAACCATTGCTCCGTGGTCTTCCTGCGCCTGCTTCAGCTCCAGGTGTGCCCAGGAACATTCATTCCCTTCTCACAGCTCCTCCCTGCAAGCTGGTGGCCACCTGACTGCGGTGGGGACAGCCCTTCCCACCTTGTTTGTGCTGAAAGCAATGCCAGCCCCCACAGTGGGTGCAGTGGCAGAAAAATGCTGCATTTTTACCCACAGACAAGGTCCAGCACCACGAGCCTCTCTCTTGCCCATCCAGCTCATTTCCAACACGACCAAAAGGTGGAAGGAAAACAGCATAGTCCCGAATTTCCCCCTTTTTTATCTCCTCAGTGGTCCCAGAAGAATCTCACATACCAGAAAGAAATCCAGCTGGGGATCATTTGCTGGGATGTTACAAGGTCTGAGCTGATTTGGAGGTGGGACCTAGCACAGGCTAGGTTCAGTCCATGCCTGGAACTAACACAAACTCCAGACTACATTTCCTATATGACTGATACAGTGCCACTGACTCCGTGGAGGTGCCCAGGAAAGAGCTGGTTGCTCACCATCAGCTTCTTTCACTTGCACAGGGCAAGTTCCTGCTCCTTCCTGAATTTTTCATTTGGAAAGCAGCAACACTAGCAGGGATTTTCATAGTATCATGGAATGGTTTGGATTGGAAGGGGTCTTAAAGCCCATCTTCTCCCCCTACCATGGGACACGTTCCACCAGACCAGGTTGCTCCAAGCCCCATCCAACCTGGCCTTGAACACTTCCAGGGATGGAGCAGTCACTGTCCATTTTATTTCAGACAAAACTTTCAAAGTTGCTGGGTTTAGTCTTAAATCAGAACCAACACCTGAAATACTCTAAAAAGACTGCACATACCAAGTCCTTACTTCAGTGGAGCCCTTGGAGTGCCAACAGTCCATCCAGACTCCGGGGTTAGGGCTATGCTCTCTTACAAGACCAACATTTTGCAATAAGCCCCACCTGGGACAGCTCAGAGTTATTGCAGACAGGGAGCCAAAATTAGCTTTTCATGTGTTAAAGAGTATGAGCCAGAGCTAAGAGGTGTGTTGGGAAGAGAAAATAATAACAAAAATCCCAAACCCCAATTATTTGACCTAAATATACATGGATGTTAAAACCCATGTCTATGTTATTTTTGATTATTGCCATCATAGTGATCATCATCTCTGGCAAATTAGGAATACACAAAACAGCCACACACAAAGAAAATCCTGGACCTCATCTCAGGTCATGCCTTCCTAAAATCTCCTTTTCAAGGTTTTATCGGCAAGAGCAGGGAGTAGAAGCAGTTGGTACAAGCAGCTGAAAGACCAAATCAAAAGCATGTGAGCAGATTAAAGAATCAATCTCTCCGTTTGATGCAGAGGAAATCCCACTAATTATAAAGAAGGGGCTTATTTCCTGGAGTCACTCTGTTTGAAGTCATCAAAACTAGTAATACTTAATTACTCTACTTTATGGAATATATAACATCGAGGCCCTTCCCCACTCACCAGCCCTCTGCTGCCATCACTGGCACTGGGTTTCCAGGGGCTGTGGTGATGTTCCTCCTCTACCTATGCCCTTATTTATTCAAATGAAGCCCTTAACAACCCTCGCATGAGCCTGTGGGGAAGCATTTAAATGTGCTTTAGAAGGGGGTTATAATGAAAAAAAAACAGAGCAGTTTAGCCCTTTGAGTTACCTGGTTATTCCTGCAAATGTGTGCACACTATCTGTGTGCCAGCAAACTCCTTCAGAATCAGGTATTGAGGATTAAACCAAACTGGAGGTATTTGTCTCATCCTAATCCTTGCAAAGGGAAGGAGACTGGCAGTGGTGTGACTGAAACATGGTCTCCACAAATCATTTGGACCTTGTCAAGAAACCTTTGAAGGCCCAAGAGCAACCTGCCAGCTTCTGGTTCATGGACAAACCTAGATGACATTCACAGAGTGGGGGAAAACCACATTCAAGTATCTTGAGGAAATGGAAGGAGAAACAGGATCTCCTCAGACCTGGGATAAAGATATTTAAAATTGAGGACTCTCAGATTTTCCTCATCTGTCCAGGTGGCCGTAGGGCAAACCTGGTCAGGACATGCTTTGCTCAAGGGCTGACAACCCCCAGTCTCATCAACCACCACAGTAAAGCTCAAGTTTCTGGCACTGGGTGATTAACATGGAGGGGAATCACATCTTCTATTAAAAAATAGCAGTAAATATATTTTCAAATGTTTAGAAAAACCTTGGAAAATGTGACCCAAGAGATTCAGGCAGGGAAAGGCAACTAAGTTCTTTTTTGCCAGTCTTGGTGATTTCTCAAGTTGAGAATTCCTGAGTGCATCCCTGGCACTGATGCTGCTCCCAAGACCTGAGTTCTCAAGCAAAACCATTCCTTGCAAGGGAGCAAAGCCTACAGGATCAAAACCTTCTCCCAGGATGCAATGAGGCTCTCTAAGCCCATCACTCATCTAAAGGTGACCTACAGGGAGCAGATTTGGTGAAGAGCTGCCCATTTCCATGGCTAGAGAGCACCAGATCAACCCAGGTGTGGGTTTCTCTTGCTCAGGCCTGGCTCATTGTGAGGCCCAAATAACTGAGTCCAGTTGGGGGAGCACATGGAAATGTGGAACCATGTGCCACAGTTTGAAATTATGCACATACCACTGGCATCAGGAATGTCCCAGGAATGCTGCTGTGGAGTCATGAGGCTTCACAACCAGGAACTGGGAGTGAAAAGTGGCTTTTTCCCTAAGATGGAAATGGAAGAAATCTGCTAAACTTAGGTTTGACCTGACTGGGAAAAGCAACTGGGGTCCAGACTAGTTCAGCTGGCCTGAAAAAATCCCTTTTAAGATATCTGAGCTTTGTGAAAGCCCCAAGCAGAACACATCTCTAAAAAGCTCTCTACCTGCAAGAGGCTCCTTGTGATTCTGCTGGCAGTGGGAGAGCAAAGACCAGGCAGGTGCTGTGCAGAGCAGCATCTGCAGGGCAGGGATTGGCATCTTGCTGCTCTTCCTGTTCTTGGCTGTGACCTTCCTTGGTGTTTTTTGCAGATCAGGCCCCAAAAGGGCCCCAGCACTGCTGGGCTCTGCGGGAGGATGGGTGTGCAATGAGAAATCCACACAGATCTGTGGGATGAGAGGTCAGTTCCCAACCCAGTGACACATTTGCTCTGGGTCCCCAGGACCGCACAGCCCCACTGGGACTTCTCCTCCTTGGGTTTTTCCTTTGGAGAATAAGAATCCACCTGGAGAAGCACAGCTTGGAGCTCTCTTCACTGCTTTTACGTGTCTGGGGAACATGAATCAAAATATTTCCCTGAGCAACACAGAGAAGTCCAGTGTTTTCCTGTTGCAGATGGTGGGAATAGTTCAAGCAGGACCCAAAATAAAACTTTCACATCTCAGTCCTTTGGAACTGAGAAACACCCACAATGAGCCTATGGCTGAATATTTTGCCTCACTTCTGCAGCTCTAAGGTGTCAAAGGAGAAAAAGAAGGATCCACTGTGAGGTGAATGTCCCTGTCTTTGTTGGCTGGCAAGAGATCAGCAAGGAAGCAATTTTATTTTATCCAAAGAGGCTTTCTAGGGCTAGACACATCCTTCCCTGCCATCTATCATGGCACAGGCAGCAGTGGACTAGAGCCAGGACTGAGCCCTGGGGCATGGTCTCAGCCACAACAGTGAGGACCTGTTGCAGGTGAGAAGGAGCCCTGGCTGCATCCCCCAGGGTTCTGGGCAGATGGATGAACTTAACCCCTTTGTTCTAGCACTGTCCTAGGTCAGAGCTCCAGTCTGTGATCCTGACAGTGGAGCACAAACTAAAGCATGGGGGCTTCTGCTTTGCACGCTGCCCTGAGGACACAGACAAGGGACCTTTTCGCTGTGCAACCTCAAAATGTGGGTTCAAGCAAAGGTGGGTTTTGTGTCTGCAAAACAAACACATTCACAAGACCTAAACCTTCCTGTAAGTGAGGGACAAGGGCTTAAAGGCTCAGCTCAGAGGGGTGTGGAGGGGAGTCCCACTCCCTGCTGGCTCTCCCCAGAGGAAGAGGTGAGTCTGTCCCCACTACCACCGTCGAGCAAGGACCTCGTCAGAGCCTGGCCGAGGTCTGTTTGTCACTTTTCCTTCATTATTTGCAGTTTGTACACAGCGTCATTAGGGATTCATTCGGTTTCCCTAGCAGCAGGCATTAGTCTGGCTTCCCTTTCCCCCTTCTCTCGCCAGCGCCCTTTATTTTTAGTGTCTTATTTACAGTTTGACAGAGTAACTGTAACCCTTGCAAGCTACTCCAGCGGCTTTAATCGGGGGAATAATGAGTCCTGTCTGGCGATGAATAGAATTTAGGGGACAGATTGTTCCACACTCGCCCGGTGGGGTAATTTATTTATGTGCGCACTTGTCAGGAGGAGAAAGGGACGGGGGATCTGTATGCACCGAGGACACTGCCGGCGCTGAAAGGGAAGGGAGAATGCAGCCAAACGCCCCAGATCCCGCTGCCCCCCCCCGCCCCTCCGGCAGCTGAATGCCTCCGGTGGCCGTGAACTTGGATGGGCCGAAAGCCCCATTCCCAGGCCCTCGGCACGTCAGCGGGGCCGCCGAGGGCCGGGGCTGCCGGCAGCGGGCTCGGGGCTCCAGATGGGTCCGGGCGCGGCGGGCAGCCCTCCCCGGCACTGCCCCGCATAGCCGCGGCGCGGGGAGCACGTCCCATAGCAACCGTACAGTAGCAGGAGCACAGCGGGGGGCTGGGAAGAGAGGCAAAGCCCTCGGAAAAATACAGGATGGGTCCAGACAATGACCCTCTCTCATATCATAAATTACACGGCAGCAACAAAAGGAGACGGATCCTGCCCCCTTCTCCGCTCCCACAGTCTGAGCGCTCGCTGGGTGCCGCGGGCATCCTTGGGCACGGGGACTGTGGCGGCATGAGGGGTTTCTGAAGGAGGGAGGTGGAGGCATTGCACCTCCAAGCCCACAACATCTCCTTCACCCTTTCTCTGTCCCCTCAAAGTGCATTTCCTTTGCTCTGTAGCATTCTTGCTTTCTACCCCGAAATGCTCCCTGAGCATCCACTGCCTCAGCATCAGAGTCAGCTGTTGCACCATGACTGTGGTCTTTCAGCCAGTGTTGACCATGTGCTAGATAGGAGAGAAGTGGCTCCTGGTCCACGGGTGGGATATTTTCTCCTTCTGTTCTCCAGGGGAAAGGCCCTTTTGCTTCTTTTTCCTCTCCTTTGCTCAAAGCCAAGAGCATTTTGCCTCTAGAACTGACCAGTGTCTTCCAGGAGATGGTTGGGGCTGGAACAGACTCCATCACAGCTGTCCCAGGGTTCCTGTGCAAAGCAGGACAGTGGGATCCACCAAGCTTCAGGGTCTCCTCAGCTGGGTGATGGTCCCCCTTAGCAGAAAGGATTCACCTTGTGGAGACCCCAAGAAGAGGCAGGACAGATTTGCAGGGGGTCTTTGCACCTCCAACTGCCAGGCAGCATCAGGCTAAAAGAGAGGGGGGGCTCAGGCTGAACCCACCTGCACTCAGACATGGAGGTGCTCCAACTCTACCTCAGTTTGTTGCTGATATTGCTTAAACCTCTCGCTGCTTGGCCCAGCTCCCACCTATGCTTGGCACCTTTCCTTTCCCAAATTGCCTCAAAGTGAACCTACAATTACACTTTCTACCTAAGTTTGAAGTTGTTAGTGTGGCATCAAGACACCCTTGCTCTAGCGATACCTTTTTCACACCAGTGTAGCCATTTTGGCTGCAGGGGATTTGTCTTCACTGCTCTGTCAGGAGAGTCAGGAATGAAACAGCTGCAGCTGCAAACTGCTCCCCATTAACAGCAGCCCCATCTATTCCTGGGGTTTTACCAGTTTCCTGGTGTACTGGGGGAGACATTTAGAGCTAGGTGAGCTGCATGAGTCTGTGTGGATGTCCAATCATGCAACCAGACACACCTCACCCAATCCAGGTTTCTCTCTGCAGGTGAGGAGGCTACAAGGACCACAAGTTCTGGCTACATTAGAGTTCAAACCATGGAAGCAGGAAGCTGCCAGGTGGCAGAGAGGATTAAACCGGAAGGAGAGCGCTGAGATGTCATTTCCAGGCCATAAAGCAGAGAAGTACCGAGTCTTCTCTGGATCTCCACTGGCTAGAGGAGAATCCAAACAATGCTCCTGGCCCTTCACCACCTCAGTCTTGAGATCAAAGGTGATGTGCTGGTTGCTTTTGACCAATGGTCCCTACAGCCCAGTCCTGCCGTTGGAGAGAGCCCTTAGCCAGCACAAGCACCTGAGCTGCACATGGGTGTCTACAGAGGTGGGGACCGTGTCTGCCCAGACACCCAGACAGAACCTCACCCCAGGTGAGGTTCACCTCCACCAGCTCCCGGCCAAGGGATGTGCTTAGCCCAAGAGGCTGTTTCAGGGAAGGCCTTTCCTTTGGAAGAGAGATCAAGAACTCTCCTTGCTTGGCTGAACCCAAGGCAAGACAAGAGTCCTTGCATATGCTTAAAAAATGCAAGAAAAGGTCTTTGCGCCAGGAACCTGTGGGGCTTTCACTGCCTCAGGCAAGCATTCCAGTAGATGGGCAGCCTGGCCCAAGGGTCAGAAGCAGCCCCTGCCCTGCTCCATCCCAGCCCAGAAGCAGAGTGGTGACGATCGCAGGGAGACCTGCGGCACAACTGTGTTGGGCCTGGGGAGGGGGAAAACCTCCTCGTCCGGGTACAATGACTGTCTATTCTGCTGATCACAAGCCTAATCCTCTTTGGTTTTTAATTGGCATTTGGGCTAAGCTGATTTAAACCTCTTCACCTTGTTGGGTCCCCCCCTCCCTAGTTCTTTCTTTTCTTTTTTTTTTTTTTTTTTTTTACCAAATAACAACGCTGCCATCACCAAGTCCCCAGCACAATGACAGCTTTGTGCGAGGGTGAGAGGAGAGGAAAGGGGAAGGGAGGGGGAGAAGGGAAATGTGCTGAACCCACTCGGAAACAATGCGGAGTTTGTGATTCAGAATTGACCACTGGCAAAGGACCTGCTTCAGCTGTGCCTCAATAATAAATGCACTGTCCTTCCCAGCACCTCTCCCCATGCCCATCACCTCCGCCTCAGGCCAGCTGCCCACCGGTGTGGGCTCTACCTGCAGGCCCCATCCCTCAATGGATGCAGCTTCCCCGTGCCCCAGTGTGACCCACTGGAAAGGTGCCCACATCCCACCCAAGTCTCACCAGCAAGCGGCCCATGGGTTGATGTGCAGCTGTGAGATGGAGACGTCCTGGTGTCCTGTCCATCCTGTCCATCCCCAAGCTGGTTCTGTGTCTCCACACCAAGGCTGGTCAGCAGCCCTGGTCAGCCTGGACAGACACTGCTGCAAATCACAATTTACATCATGCTCCAGGCCTGGGTCTGCTGGCAGGATGAGGAAGAGGAGAAGGGTGCACATGGGATCAGTCATGGTGAGGGGCTTCTGCTGAGGGTCCCACAAGACAGGTCCTGCTGGCAGATCCCCATAGCCAGGGGCTCATAGCTTTTGAAGGGTAGGGCTTTCCATATAGCCCCCACTCCTGGGTTCATGTGATAATGAGCCAATCTGAGCTAAAATCAAACACAACAGAAACACCTTCATTTCCCCCTTTCCATTTAAAAGGCAAAAGACTTCCCCAAAGACCCCAAAAGAGCCCTTTGTTCCTGCGTGTGGAACAGACACATCTCCCAGGGTTTGGGAATAACAAACTAACAAACCCACAAGAACAGATGTTAAATACAGAACAAAATCCATGGATGGTTGAGACTTTGGGCCAAG